>OX451738.1:473588250-474141375 GCA_948472305.1 Vicia faba
ATTCTTTTTGTTGTTGTTTATTTGACATTGTTGTTGTTGTTGTTTATTTGACGTTGTTGTTGTTGTTGTTGTTGTTTATTTGACGTTGTTGTTGTTGTTTATTTGACGTTGTTGTTGTTGTTGTTTATTTGACGTTGTTGTTGTTGACGTTGTTGTTGTTGTTGTTTATTTGACGTTGTTGTTGTTGTTGTTTATTTGACGTTGTTGTTGTTGTTGACGTTGTTGTTGTTGTTGTTTATTTGACGTTGTTGTTGTTTATTTGACGTAGTTGTTATTGACGTTGTTGTTGTGGTTGTTGTTGTTTATTTGACGTTGTTGTTGTTGTTTTTTTGAAATTGTTGTTGTTGTTGACGTTGTTGTTGTTGTTGTTTATTTGACACTGTTGTTGTTGTTGTTGTTGACGTTGTTGTTGTTGTTGTTGTTGTTTATTTGACGTTGTTGTTTTTGTTGTTGTTGACGTTGTTGTTGTTGTTGTTATTTGACGTTGTTGTTGTTTATTTGACATTGTTGTTGTTGTTGGCGTTGTTGGCGTTGTTGTTGTTGTTTATTTGACGTTGTTGTTGTTGTTTATTTGACATTGTTGTTGTTGTTGACGTTGTTGTTGTTGTTGTTTATTTGACGTTGTTGTTGTTGTTGTTGTTGACGTTGTTGTTGTTGTTGTTATTTATTTGACGTTGTTGTTGTTGTTGTTTATTTGACGTTGTTGTTGTCGTTGTTTATTTGACGTTGTTGTTGTTGTTGTTTATTTGATGTTGTTGTTGTTGTTGTTTTGTTGTTTATTTGACGTTGTTGTTGTTGTTGACGTTGTTGTTGTTGTTTATTTGACGTTGTTGTTGTTGTTGTTTATTTGACGTTGTTGTTGTTGTTGACGTTGTTGTTGTTGTTGTTTATTTGACGTTGTTGTTGTTGTTGACATAGTTGTTGTTTATTTGACGTTGTTGTTGTTGTTGTTTATTTGACATTGTTTTTGTTGTTGTTTATTTGACGTTGTTGTTGTATTTGTTGTTTATTTGACGTTGTTGTTGTTGTTGTTTATTTGACGTTGTTGTTGTTGTTGACGTTGTTGTTGTTTTTTATTTGACGTTGTTGTTGTTGTTGACATAGTTGTTGTTTATTTGACGTTGTTGTTGTTGACGTTGTTGTTGTTTATTTGACGTTGTTGTTGTTGTTGTTCTTGTTGTTGTTTATTTGACATTGTTGTTGTTGTTTATTTGACGTTGTTGTTGTTGTTGACGTTGTTGTTGTTGTTGTTGTTTATTTGACGTTGTTGTTGACGTTGTTGTTGTTATTGTTTATTTGACTTTGTTGTTGTTGTTGACGTTGTTGTTGTTGTTGACGTTGTTGTTGTTGTTGTTGACGTTGTTGTTGTTGTTGTTGTTGTTGTTTATTTGACGTTGTTGTTGTTGACGTTGTTGTTGTTGTTTTCTATTTGACATTGTTGTTGTTGTTGTTGACGGTGTTGTTGTTGTTGTTGACGGTGTTGTTGTTGTTGTTGATGTTGTTGTTGTTATTTATTTGACGTTGTTGTTGTTGTTGTTTATTTGACGTTGTTGTTGTTGTTGTTGTTTATTTGACGTTTTTTGTTGTTGTTTATTTGACGTTGTTGTTTTTTTTTTGTTGTTTATTTGACGTTGTTGTTGTTGATGTTGTTCTTGTTAATGTTGTTGTTGTTGTTGTTTATTTGACGTTGTTGTTGTTGTTGTTGTTTATTTGACGTTGTTGTTGTTGATGTTGTTGTTGTTGTTGTTTATTTGACGTTGTTGTTGTTGTTGTTTATTTGACGTTGTTGTTGTTGTTGTTTATTTTACGTTGTTGTTGTTGTTGTTTATTTGATGTTGTTGGTTTTGACTTTGTTGTTGTTGTTGTTGTTTATTTGACTTTGTTGTTGTTGTTGACATAGTTGTTGTTTATTTGACGTTGTTGTTGTTGTTTATTTGACGTTGTTGTTGTTGACGTTGTTGTTGTTGTTGTTTATTTGACAGTGTTGTTGTTGACGGTGTTGTTGTTGTTGTTGTTGATGTTGTTGTTGTTATTTATTTAACGTTGTTATTGTTGTTGTTTATTTGACGTTGTTGTTGTTGTTTATTTGACGTTGTTGTTGTTGTTTATTTGACGTTGATGTTGTTGACGTTGTTGTTGTTGTTGTTTATTTGACGTTTTTGTTGTTTATTTGACGTAGTTGTTGTTGTTGACGTTGTTGTTGTTGTTGTTGTTTATTTGACGTTGTTGTTGTTGTTTATTTGACGTTGTTGTTGTTGTTTATTTTACGTTGTTGTTGTTGTTGTTTATTTGATGTTGTTGTTGCTGACGTTGTTGTTGTTGTTGTTTATTTGACGTTGTTGTTGTTGTTGACATAGTTGTTGTTTATTTGACGTTGTTGTTGTTGTTTATTTGACGTTGTTGTTGTTGTTGACGTTGTTGTTGTTGTTTATTTGACATTGTTGTTGTTGTTGACGGTGTTGTTGTTGTTGATGTTGTTGTTGTTATTTATTTAACGTTGTTGTTGTTGTTGTTGACGTTGACGTTGTTGTTGTTGTTTATTTGACGTTGCTGTTGTTGACGTTGTTGTTGTTGTTGTTGTTGTTTATTTGACGTTGTTGTTGTTTATTTGACGTAGTTGTTGTTGTTGACGTTGTTGTTGTTGTTGTTGTTTATTTGACGTTGTTGTTGTTGTTGTTTTTTTGACATTGTTGTTGTTGTTGACGTTGTTGTTGTTGTTGTTGTTGTTTATTTGACGTTGTTGTTGTTGTTGACGTTGTCGTTGTTGTTGTTGTTTATTTGACGTTGTTGTTGTTTATTTGACATTGTTGTTGTTGTTCACGTTGTTGTTGTTGTTGTTGTTGTTTATTTGACGTTGTTGTTGTTGTTTTTTTGACATTGTTATTGTTGTTGATGTTGTTGTTGTTGTTGTTGTTTATTTGACGTTGTTGTTGTTGTTGACATTGTTGTTGTTGTTGTTATTTATTTGACGTTGTTGTTGTTGTTGTTATTGTTTATTTGACGTTGTTGTTGTTGTTGTTTATTTGATGTTGTTGTTGTTGTTGTTTATTTGACGTTGTTGTTGTTGTTGTTGTTGGTTTTGTTGTTTATTTGACGTTGTTGTTGTTGTTGACGTTGTTGTTGTTGTTTATTTGACACTGTTGTTGTTGTTTATTTGACATTCTTTTTGTTGTTGTTTATTTGACGTTGTTGTTGTTGTTGTTTATTTGACGTTGTTGTTGTTGTTGTTGTTTATTTGACGTTGTTGTTGTTGTTTATTTGACGTTGTTGTTGTTGTTATTTATTTGACGTTGTTGTTGTTGACGTTGTTGTTGTTGTTGTTTATTTGACGTTGCTGTTGTTGATGTTGTTGTTGTTGTTGTTGTTGTTTATTTGACATTGTTGTTGCTTATTTGACGTTGTTGTTGTTGTTGACATTGTTGTTGTTGTTGTTTATTTGACATTGTTGTTGTTGTTGTTGACGTTGTTGTTATTATTTATTTGACGTTGTTGTTGTTGTTGTTGTTGTTGTTGTTTATTTGACGTTGTTGTTGTTGTTGTTTATTTGACGTTGTTGTTGTTGTTGTTTATTTGACGTTGTGTTTGTTATTGTTGTTTTTGTTGACGTTGGTGGTGTTGTTGTTTATTTGACGTTGTTGTTGTTGATTATTTGACATTGTTGTTGTTGTTGACGTTGTTGTTGTTGTTTATTTGACGTTGTTGTTGTTTATTTGACGGTGTTGTTGTTGTTTATTTGTCGTTATTGCTGTTGTTGTTGTTTATTTGACGTTGTTGTTGTTGTTGTTGACGTTGTTGTTGTTTATTTGACGTTGTTGTTGTTGTTCTTGTTGTTGTTTATTTGACGTTGTTGTTGTTGTTGTTGTCGTTGTTTATTTGACGTTGTTGTTGTTGTTGTTTGACGTTGTTGTTGTTTATTTGACATTGTTGTTGTTGTTGACGTTGTTGTTGTTGTTTATTTGACGTTGTTGTTGTTGTTTATTTGACATTGTTGTTGTTGTTGACTTTGTTGTTGTTGTTGTTGTTGTTTATTTGACGTTGTTGTTGTTGTTGTTGACGTTGTTGTTGTTTTTGTTATTTATTTGACGTTGTTGTTGTTGTTGTTGTTGTTTATTTGACGTTGTTGTTGTCGTTGTTTATTTGACGTTGTTGTTGTTGTTGTTGTTGTTTATTTGATGTTGTTGTTGTTGTTGTTTTGTTGTTTATTTGACGTTGTTGTTGTTGTTGACGTTGTTGTTGTTGCTTATTTGATGTTGTTGTTGTTGTTGTTTATTTGACGTTTTTTTTGTTGTTGTTTATTTGACGTTGTTGTTGTTGTTGTTTATTTGACGTTGTTGTTGTTGTTGACGTTGTTGTTGTTGTTGTTTATTTGACGTTGTTGTTGTTGTTGACATAGTTGTTGTTTATTTGACGTTGTTGTTGTTGTTGTTGTTTATTTGACATTATTTTTGTTGTTGTTTATTTGACGTTGTTGTTGTTGTTGTTGTTTATTTGACGTTGTTGTTGTTGACGTTGTTGTTGTTGTTTATTTGACGTTGTTGTTGTTGTTGACGTTGTTGTTGTTTTTTATTTGACGTTGTTGTTGTTGTTGACATAGTTGTTGTTTATTTGACGTTGTTGTTGTTGACGTTGTTGTTGTTTATTTGACGTTGTTGTTGTTGTTCTTGTTGTTGTTTATTTAACATTGTTGTTGTTGTTTATTTGACGTTGTTGTTGTTGTTGACGTTGTTGTTGTTGTTGTTGTTTATTTGACGTTGTTGTTGTTATTGTTTATTTTACTTTGTTGTTGTTGTTGACGTTGTTGTTGTTGTTTATTTGACGTTGTTATTGTTGACGTTGTTGTTGTTGTCTATTTGACATTGTTGTTGTTGTTGTTGACGGTGTTGTTCTTGTTGTTGACGGTGTTGTTGTTGTTGTTGATGTTGTTGTTGTTATTTATTTGACGTTGTTGTTGTTGTTGTTTATTTGACGTTGTTGTTGTTGTTGTTTATTTGACGTTTTTTGTTGTTGTTTATTTGACGTTGTTGTTGTTGTTGTTTTTGTTGTTTATTTGACGTTGTTGTTGTTGTTTATTTGACGTTGTTGTTTTTGTTTTTGTTGTTTATTTGACGTTGTTGTTGTTGACGTTGTTGTTGTTGTTGTTGTTTATTTGACGTTGCTGTTGTTGATGTTGTTGTTGTTGTTGTTGTTGTTTATTTGACATTGTTGTTGCTTATTTGACGTTGTTGTTGTTGTTGACATTGTTGTTGTTGTTGTTTATTTGACATTGTTGTTGTTGTTGTTGACGTTGTTGTTATTATTTATTTGACGTTGTTGTTGTTGTTGTTGTTGTTTATTTGACGTTGTTGTTGTTGTTGTTGTTTATTTGACGTTGTTGTTGTTGTTGTTTATTTGACGTTGTTGTTGTTGTTGTTGTTATTTATTTGACGTTGTTATTGTTGTTGTTTATTTGACGTTGTTGTTTTTGTTGACGTTGGTGGTGTTGTTGTTTATTTGACGTTGTTGTTGTTGATTATTTAACATTGTTGTTGTTGTTGACGTTGTTGTTGTTGTTTATTTGACGTTGTTGTTGTTTATTTGACGGTGTTGTTGTTGTTTATTTGTCGTTATTGCTGTTGTTGTTGTTTATTTGACGTTGTTGTTGTTGTTGTTGACGTTGTTGTTGTTTATTTGACGTTGTTGTTGTTGTTCTTGTTGTTGTTTATTTGACGTTGTTGTTGTTGTTGTTGTTGTTTATTTGACGTTGTTGTTGTTGTTGTTGTTGTTGTTGTTGTTTATTTGACGTTGTTGTTGTTGTTGTTGTTTATTTGACGTTGTGTTTGTTATTGTTGTTTTTGTTGACGTTGGTGGTGTTGTTGTTTATTTGACGTTGTTGTTGTTGATTATTTGACATTGTTGTTGTTGTTGACGTTGTTGTTGTTGTTTATTTGACGTTGTTGTTGTTTATTTGACGGTGTTGTTGTTGTTTATTTGTTGTTATTGCTGTTGTTGTTGTTTATTTGACGTTGTTGTTGTTGTTGTTGACGTTGTTGTTGTTTATTTGACGTTGTTGTTGTTGTTCTTGTTGTTGTTTATTTGACGTTGTTGTTGTTGTTGTTGTCGTTGTTTATTTGACGTTGTTGTTGTTGTTGTTTGACGTTGTTGTTGTTTATTTGACATTGTTGTTGTTGTTGACGTTGTTGTTGTTGTTTATTTGACGTTGTTGTTGTTGTTTATTTGACATTGTTGTTGTTGTTGACGTTGTTGTTGTTGTTGTTGTTTATTTGACGTTGTTGTTGTTGTTGTTGACGTTGTTGTTGTTGTTGTTATTTATTTGACGTTGTTGTTGTTGTTGTTGTTGTTTATTTGACGTTGTTGTTGTCGTTGTTTATTTGACGTTGTTGTTGTTGTTGTTTATTTGATGTTGTTGTTGTTGTTGTTTTGTTGTTTATTTGACGTTGTTGTTGTTGTTGACGTTGTTGTTGTTGCTTATTTGACGTTGTTGTTGTTGTTGTTGTTTATTTGACGTTTTTTTTGTTGTTGTTTATTTGACGTTGTTGTTGTTGTTGTTGTTTATTTGACGTTGTTGTTGTTGTTGACGTTGTTGTTGTTGTTGTTTATTTGATGTTGTTGTTGTTGTTGACATAGTTGTTGTTTATTTGACGTTGTTGTTGTTGTTGTTTATTTGACATTATTTTTGTTGTTGTTTATTTGACGTTGTTGTTGTTGTTGTTTATTTGACGTTGTTGTTGTTGACGTTGTTGTTGTTGTTTATTTGACGTTGTTGTTGTTGTTGACGTTGTTGTTGTTTTTTATTTGACGTTGTTGTTGTTGTTGACATAGTTGTTGTTTATTTGACGTTGTTGTTGTTGACGTTGTTGTTGTTTATTTGACGTTGTTGTTGTTGTTCTTGTTGTTGTTTATTTGACATTGTTGTTGTTGTTTATTTGACATTGTTGTTGTTGTTGACGTTGTTGTTGTTGTTGTTTATTTGACGTTGTTGTTGACGTTGTTGTTGTTATTGTTTATTTGACTTTGTTGTTGTTGTTGACGTTGTTGTTGTTGTTTATTTGACGTTGTTGTTGTTGTCTATTTGACATTGTTGTTGTTGTTGTTGACGGTGTTGTTCTTGTTGTTGACGGTGTTGTTGTTGTTGTTGATGTTGTTGTTGTTATTTATTTGACGTTGTTGTTGTTGTTGTTTATTTGACGTTGTTGTTGTTGTTGTTTATTTGACGTTTTTTGTTGTTGTTTATTTGACGTTGTTGTTGTTGTTTTTGTTGTTTATTTGACGTTGTTGCTGTTGTTGATGTTGTTGTTGTTGTTGTTTATTTGACGTTGTTGTTGTTGTTGTTGTTTATTTGACGTTGTTGTTGTTGTTTATTTTACGTTGTTGTTGTTGTTGTTTATTTGATGTTGTTGGTTTTGACTTTGTTGTTGTTGTTGTTGTTTATTTGACTTTGTTGTTGTTGTTGACATAGTTGTTGTTTATTTGACGTTGTTGTTGTTGTTTATTTGACGTTGTTGTTGTTGACGTTGTTGTTGTTGTTGTTTATTTGACATTGTTGTTGTTGTTGACGGTGTTGTTGTTGTTGTTGATGTTGTTGTTGTTATTTATTTAACGTTGTTGTTGTTGTTGTTTATTTGACGTTGTTGTTGTTGTTTATTTGACGTTGTTGTTGTTGTTTATTTGACGTTGATGTTGTTGACGTTGTTGTTGTTGTTGTTGTTTATTTGACGTTTTTGTTGTTTATTTGACGTTGTTGTTGTTGTTGTTGTTTATTTGACGTTGTTGTTGTTGATGTTGTTGTTGTTGTTGTTTATTTGACGTTGTTGTTTCTTATTTGACGTTGTTGTTGTTGTTGTTGACATTGTTGTTGTTGTTGTTTATTTGACATTGTTGTTGTTGTTGTTGACGTTGTTGTTATTGTTTATTTGACGTTGTTGTTGTTGTTGTTGTTTATTTGACGTTGTTGTTGTTTATTTGACGTTGTTGTTGTTGTTGTTTATTTGACGTTGTTGTTGTTGTTGTTGTTATTTATTTGACGTTGTTATTGTTGTTGTTTATTTGACGTTGTTGTTTTTGTTGACGTTGGTGTTGTTGTTGTTTATTTGACGTTGTTGTTGTTGATTATTTGACATTGTTGTTGTTGTTGACGTTGTTGTTGTTGTTGTTTATTTGACGTTGTTGTTGTTTATTTGACGGTGTTGTTGTTGTTGTTTATTTGTCGTTATTGTTGTTGTTGTTGTTTATTTGACGTTGTTGTTGTTGTTTATTTGACACTGTTGTTGTTGTTTATTTGACATTCTTTTTGTTGTTGTTTATTTGACGTTGTTGTTGTTGTTGTTGTTTATTTGACGTTGTTGTTGTTGTTGTTGTTGTTTATTTGACGTTGTTGTTGTTGTTGTTGTTTATTTGACGTTGTTGTTGTTGTTGTTTATTTGACGTTGTTGTTGTTGACGTTGTTGTTGTTGTTGTTTATTTGACGTTGCTGTTGTTGATGTTGTTGTTGTTGTTGTTTATTTGACGTTGTTGTTGCTTATTTGACGTTGTTGTTGTTGTTGACATTGTTGTTGTTGTTGTTTATTTGACATTGTTGTTGTTGTTGACGTTGTTGTTATTGTTTATTTGACGTTGTTGTTGTTGTTGTTGTTGTTGTTTATATGACGTTGTTGTTGTTGTTGTTTATTTGACGTTGTTGTTGTTGTTGTTTATTTGACGTTGTTGTTGTTGTTGTTATTTATTTGACGTTGTTATTGTTGTTGTTTATTTGACGTTGTTGTTTTTGTTGACGTTGGTGGTGTTGTTGTTTATTTGACGTTGTTGTTGTTGATTATTTGACATTGTTGTTGTTGTTGACGTTGTTGTTGTTGTTTATTTGACGTTGTTGTTGTTTATTTGACGGTGTTGTTGTTGTTTATTTGTCATTATTGCTGTTGTTGTTGTTTATTTGACGTTGTTGTTGTTGTTGTTGATGTTGTTGTTGTTTATTTGACGTTGTTGTTGTTGTTCTTGTTGTTGTTTATTTGACGTTGTTGTTGTTGTTGTTGTGGTTGTTTATTTGACGTTGTTGTTGTTGTTGTTTGACGTTGTTGTTGTTTATTTGACATTGTTGTTGTTGACGTTGTTGTTGTTGTTTATTTGACGTTGTTGTTGTTGTTTATTTGACATTGTTGTTGTTGTTGACGTTGTTGTTGTTGTTGTTTATTTGACGTTGTTGTTGTTGTTGTTGACGTTGTTGTTGTTGTTGTTATTTATTTGACGTTGTTGTTGTTGTTGTTGTTGTTGTTTATTTGACGTTGTTGTTGTCGTTGTTTATTTGACGTTGTTGTTGTTGTTGTTTATTTGATGTTGTTGTTGTTGTTGTTTTGTTGTTTATTTGACGTTGTTGTTGTTGTTGACGTTGTTGTTGTTGCTTATTTGACGTTGTTGTTGTTGTTGTTTATTTGACGTTTTTTTTGTTGTTGTTTATTTGACATTGTTGTTGTTGTTGTTTATTTGACGTTGTTGTTGTTGTTGACGTTGTTGTGGTTGTTGTTTATTTGACGTTGTTGTTGTTGTTGACATAGTTGTTGTTTATTTGACGTTGTTGTTGTTGTTGTTGTTGTTGTTTATTTGACATTATTTTTGTTGTTGTTTATTTGACGTTGTTGTTGTTGTTGTTGTTTATTTGACGTTGTTGTTGTTGTTGTTGTTGTTGTTTATTTGACGTTGTTGTTGTTGTTGTTTATTTGACGTTGTTGTTGTTGTTGTTTATTTGACGTTGTTGTTGTTGACGTTGTTGTTGTTGTTGTTGTTTATTTGACGTTGCTGTTGTTGATGTTGTTGTTGTTGTTGTTTATTTGACGTTGTTGTTGCTTATTTGACGTTGTTGTTGTTGTTGACATTGTTGTTGTTGTTGTTTATTTGACATTGTTGTTGTTGTTGACGTTGTTGTTATTGTTTATTTGACGTTGTTGTTGTTGTTGTTGTTGTTGTTGTTTATATGACGTTGTTGTTGTTGTTGTTGTTGTTTATTTGACGTTGTTGTTGTTGTTGTTTATTTGACGTTGTTGTTGTTGTTGTTATTTATTTGACGTTGTTATTGTTGTTGTTTATTTGACGTTGTTGTTTTTGTTGACGTTGGTGGTGTTGTTGTTTATTTGACGTTGTTGTTGTTGATTATTTGACATTGTTGTTGTTGTTGACGTTGTTGTTGTTGTTTATTTGACGTTGTTGTTGTTTATTTGACGGTGTTGTTGTTGTTTATTTGTCATTATTGCTGTTGTTGTTGTTTATTTGACGTTGTTGTTGTTGTTGTTGATGTTGTTGTTGTTTATTTGACGTTGTTGTTGTTGTTCTTGTTGTTGTTTATTTGACGTTGTTGTTGTTGTTGTTGTGGTTGTTTATTTGACGTTGTTGTTGTTGTTGTTTGACGTTGTTGTTGTTTATTTGACATTGTTGTTGTTGACGTTGTTGTTGTTGTTTATTTGACGTTGTTGTTGTTGTTTATTTGACATTGTTGTTGTTGTTGACGTTGTTGTTGTTGTTGTTGTTTATTTGACGTTGTTGTTGTTGTTGTTGACGTTGTTGTTGTTGTTGTTATTTATTTGACGTTGTTGTTGTTGTTGTTGTTGTTTATTTGACGTTGTTGTTGTCGTTGTTTATTTGACGTTGTTGTTGTTGTTGTTTATTTGATGTTGTTGTTGTTGTTGTTTTGTTGTTTATTTGACGTTGTTGTTGTTGTTGACGTTGTTGTTGTTGCTTATTTGACGTTGTTGTTGTTGTTGTTTATTTGACGTTTTTTTTGTTGTTGTTTATTTGACATTGTTGTTGTTGTTGTTTATTTGACGTTGTTGTTGTTGTTGACGTTGTTGTGGTTGTTGTTTATTTGACGTTGTTGTTGTTGTTGACATAGTTGTTGTTTATTTGACGTTGTTGTTGTTGTTGTTGTTTATTTGACATTATTTTTGTTGTTGTTTATTTGACGTTGTTGTTGTTGTTGTTTATTTGACGTTGTTGTTGTTGTTGTTGTTGTTGTTGTTTATTTGACGTTGTTGTTGTTGTTGTTTATTTGACGTTGTTGTTGTTGTTGTTTATTTGACGTTGTTGTTGTTGACGTTGTTGTTGTTGTTGTTGTTGTTTATTTGACGTTGCTGTTGTTGATGTTGTTGTTGTTGTTGTTTATTTGACGTTGTTGTTGCTTATTTGACGTTGTTGTTGTTGTTGACATTGTTGTTGTTGTTGTTTATTTGACATTGTTGTTGTTGTTGACGTTGTTGTTATTGTTTATTTGACGTTGTTGTTGTTGTTGTTGTTGTTGTTTATATGACGTTGTTGTTGTTGTTGTTTATTTGACGTTGTTGTTGTTGTTGTTGTTTATTTGACGTTGTTGTTGTTGTTGTTATTTATTTGACGTTGTTATTGTTGTTGTTTATTTGACGTTGTTGTTTTTGTTGACGTTGGTGGTGTTGTTGTTTATTTGACGTTGTTGTTGTTGATTATTTGACATTGTTGTTGTTGTTGACGTTGTTGTTGTTGTTTATTTGACGTTGTTGTTGTTTATTTGACGGTGTTGTTGTTGTTTATTTGTCATTATTGCTGTTGTTGTTGTTTATTTGACGTTGTTGTTGTTGTTGTTGATGTTGTTGTTGTTTATTTGACGTTGTTGTTGTTGTTCTTGTTGTTGTTTATTTGACGTTGTTGTTGTTGTTGTTGTGGTTGTTTATTTGACGTTGTTGTTGTTGTTGTTTGACGTTGTTGTTATTTATTTGACATTGTTGTTGTTGACGTTGTTGTTGTTGTTTATTTGACGTTGTTGTTGTTGTTTATTTGACATTGTTGTTGTTGTTGACGTTGTTGTTGTTGTTGTTGTTTATTTGACGTTGTTGTTGTTGTTGTTGACGTTGTTGTTGTTGTTGTTATTTATTTGACGTTGTTGTTGTTGTTGTTGTTGTTGTTGTTGTTTATTTGACGTTGTTGTTGTCGTTGTTTATTTGACGTTGTTGTTGTTGTTGTTTATTTGATGTTGTTGTTGTTGTTGTTTTGTTGTTTATTTGACGTTGTTGTTGTTGTTGACGTTGTTGTTGTTCCTTATTTGACGTTGTTGTTGTTGTTGTTTATTTGACGTTTTTTTTGTTGTTGTTTATTTGACATTGTTGTTGTTGTTGTTTATTTGACGTTGTTGTTGTTGTTGACGTTGTTGTGGTTGTTGTTTATTTGACGTTGTTGTTGTTGTTGACATAGTTGTTGTTTATTTGACGTTGTTGTTGTTGTTGTTGTTGTTGTTGTTTATTTGACATTATTTTTGTTGTTGTTTATTTGACGTTGTTGTTGTTGTTGTTGTTTATTTGACGTTGTTGTTGTTGACGTTGTTGTTGTTGTTTATTTGACGGTGTTGTTGTTGTTGACGTTGTTGTTGTTTTTTATTTGACGTTGTTGTTGTTGTTGACATAGTTGTTGTTTATTTGACGTTGTTGTTGTTGACGTTGTTGTTGTTTATTTGACGTTGTTGTTGTTGTTCTTGTTGTTGTTTATTTGACATTGTTGTTGTTGTTTATTTGACGTTGTTGTTGTTGTTGACGTTGTTGTTGTTGTTGTTTATTTGACGTTGTTGTTGACGTTGTTGTTGTTATTGTTTATTTGACTTTGTTGTTGTTGTTGACGTTGTTGTTGTTGTTGACGTTGTTGTTGTTGTTTATTTGACGTTGTTGTTGTTGACGTTGTTGTTGTTGTCTATTTGACATTGTTGTTGTTGTTGTTGACGGTGTTGTTCTTGTTGTTGACGGTGTTGTTGTTGTTGTTGTTGATGTTGTTGTTGTTATTTATTTGACGTTGTTGTTGTTGTTGTTTATTTGACGTTGTTGTTGTTGTTGTTTATTTGACGTTTTTTGTTGTTGTTTATTTGACGTTGTTGTTGTTGTTTTTGTTGTTTATTTGACGTTGTTGCTGTTGTTGATGTTGTTGTTGTTGTTGTTTATTTGACGTTGTTGTTGTTGTTGTTGTTTATTTGACGTTGTTGTTGTTGTTGTTTATTTTACGTTGTTGTTGTTGTTGTTGTTGTTTATTTGATGTTGTTGGTTTTGACTTTGTTGTTGTTGTTGTTGTTTATTTGACTTTGTTGTTGTTGTTGACATAGTTGTTGTTTATTTGACGTTGTTGTTGTTGTTTATTTGACGTTGTTGTTGTTGACGTTGTTGTTGTTGTTGTTTATTTGACATTGTTGTTGTTGTTGACGGTGTTGTTGTTGTTGTTGATGTTGTTGTTGTTATTTATTTAACGTTGTTGTTGTTGTTGTTTATTTGACGTTGTTGTTGTTGTTTATTTGACGTTGTTGTTGTTGTTTATTTGACGTTGATGTTGTTGACGTTGTTGTTGTTGTTGTTGTTTATTTGACGTTTTTGTTGTTTATTTGACGTTGTTGTTGTTGTTGTTGTTTATTTGACGTTGTTGTTGTTGATGTTGTTGTTGTTGTTGTTGTTGTTTATTTGACGTTGTTGTTTCTTATTTGACGTTGTTGTTGTTGTTGACATTGTTGTTGTTGTTGTTTATTTGACATTGTTGTTGTTGTTGTTGACGTTGTTGTTATTGTTTATTTGACGTTGTTGTTGTTGTTGTTGTTGTTTATTTGACGTTGTTGTTGTTGTTGTTGTTGTTGTTTATTTGACATTGTTGTTGTTGTTGTTTATTTGACGTTGTTGTTGTTGTTGTTGTTATTTATTTGACGTTGTTATTGTTGTTGTTTATTTGACGTTGTTGTTTTTGTTGACGTTGGTGGTGTTGTTGTTTATTTGACGTTGTTGTTGTTGATTATTTGACATTGTTGTTGTTGTTGACGTTGTTGTTGTTGTTGTTGTTTATTTGACGTTGTTGTTGTTTATTTGACGGTGTTGTTGTTGTTGTTTATTTGTCGTTATTGTTGTTGTTGTTGTTTATTTGACGTTGTTGTTGTTGTTTATTTGACACTGTTGTTGTTGTTTTTTTGACATTCTTTTTGTTGTTGTTTATTTGACGTTATTGTTGTTGTTTATTTGACGTTGTTGTTGTTGTTGTTGTTTATTTGACGTTGTTGTTGTTGTTGTTTATTTGACGTTGTTGTTGTTGTTGTTTATTTGACGTTGTTGTTGTTGACGTTGTTGTTGTTGTTGTTGTTTATTTGACGTTGCTGTTGTTGATGTTGTTGTTGTTGTTGTTGTTTATTTGACGTTGTTGTTGCTTATTTGACGTTGTTGTTGTTGTTGACATTGTTGTTGTTGTTGTTTATTTGACATTGTTGTTGTTGTTGTTGACGTTGTTGTTATTGTTTATTTGACGTTGTTGTTGTTGTTGTTGTTTATATGACGTTGTTGTTGTTGTTGTTTATTTGACGTTGTTGTTGTTGTTGTTTATTTGACGTTGTTGTTGTTGTTGTTATTTATTTGACGTTGTTATTGTTGTTGTTTATTTGACGTTGTTGTTTTTGTTGACGTTGGTGGTGTTGTTGTTTATTTGACGTTGTTGTTGTTGATTATTTAACATTGTTGTTGTTGTTGTCGTTGTTGTTGTTGTTTATTTGACGTTGTTGTTGTTTATTTGACAGTGTTGTTGTTGTTTATTTGTCGTTATTGCTGTTGTTGTTGTTTATTTGACGTTGTTGTTGTTGTTGTTGTTGTTGACGTTGTTGTTGTTTATTTGACATTGTTGTTGTTGTTCTTGTTGTTGTTTATTTGACGTTGTTGTTGTTGTTGTTGTCGTTGTTTATTTGACGTTGTTGTTGTTGTTGTTTGACATTGTTGTTGTTTATTTGACATTGTTGTTGTTGTTGTTGACGTTGTTGTTGTTGTTTATTTGACGTTGTTGTTGTTGTTTATTTGACATTGTTGTTGTTGTTGACGTTGTTGTTGTTGTTGTTGTTGTTTATTTGACGTTGTTGTTGTTGTTGTTGACGTTGTTGTTGTTGTTGTTATTTATTTGACGTTGTTGTTGTTGTTGTTTATTTGACGTTGTTGTTGTCGTTGTTTATTTGACGTTGTTGTTGTTGTTGTTTATTTGATGTTGTTGTTGTTGTTTTGTTGTTTATTTGACGTTGTTGTTGTTGTTGACGTTGTTGTTGTTGCTTATTTGACGTTGTTGTTGTTGTTGTTTATTTGACGTTTTTTTTGTTGTTGTTTATTTGACGTTGTTGTTGTTGTTTATTTGACGTTGTTGTTGTTGTTGACGTTGTTGTTGTTGTTGTTTATTTGACGTTGTTGTTGTTGTTGACATAGTTGTTGTTTATTTGACGTTGTTGTTGTTGTTATTTATTTGACATTATTTTTGTTGTTGTTTATTTGACGTTGTTGTTGTTGTTGTTTATTTGACGTTGTTGTTGTTGACGTTGTTGTTGTTGTTTATTTGATGTTGTTGTTGTTGTTGACGTTGTTGTTGTTTTTTATTTGACGTTGTTGTTGTTGTTTACATAGTTGTTGTTTATTTGACGTTGTTGTTGTTGACGTTGTTGTTGTTTATTTGATGTTGTTGTTGTTGTTCTTGTTGTTGTTTATTTGACATTGTTGTTGTTGTTTATTTGACGTTGTTGTTGTTGTTGATGTTGTTGTTGTTGTTGTTTATTTGACGTTGTTGTTGTTATTGTTTATTTGACTTTGTTGTTGTTGTTGACGTTGTTGTTGTTGTTGACGTTGTTGTTGTTGTTGTTTATTTGACGTTGTTGTTGTTGACGTTGTTGTTGTTGTCTATTTGACATTGTTGTTGTTGTTGTTGACGGTGTTGTTCTTGTTGTTGACGGTGTTGTTGTTGTTGTTGATGTTGTTGTTGTTATTTATTTGACGTTGTTGTTGTTGTTGTTTATTTGACGTTGTTGTTGTTGTTGTTTATTTGACGTTTTTTGTTGTTGTTTATTTGACGTTGTTGTTGTTGTTTTTGTTGTTTATTTGACATTGTTGCTATTGTTGACGTTGTTGTTGTTGTTGTTTATTTGACGTTGTTGTTTTTGTTGTTTATTTGACGTTGTTGCTATTGTTGATGTTGTTGTTGTTGTTGTTTATTTGACGTTGTTGTTGTTGTTGTTTATTTGACGTTGTTGTTGTTGTTTATTTTACGTTGTTGTTGTTGTTGTTTATTTGATGTTGTTGGTTTTGACTTTGTTGTTGTTGTTGTTGTTTATTTGACTTTGTTGTTGTTGTTGACATAGTTGTTGTTTATTTGACGTTGTTGTTGTTGTTTATTTGACGTTGTTGTTGTTGACGTTGTTGTTGTTGTTGTTTATTTGACATTGTTGTTGTTGTTGACGGTGTTATTGTTGTTGTTGTTGATGTTGTTGTTGTTATTTATTTAACGTTGTTGTTGTTGTTGTTTATTTGACGTTGTTGTTGTTGTTTATTTGACGTTGTTGTTGTTGTTTATTTGACGTTGATGTTGTTGACGTTGTTGTTGTTGTTGTTGTTTATTTGACGTTTTTGTTGTTTATTTGACGTTGTTGTTGTTGTTGTTGTTTATTTGACGTTGTTGTTGTTGATGTTGTTGTTGTTGTTGTTGTTTATTTGACGTTGTTGTTTCTTATTTGACGTTGTTGTTGTTGTTGACATTGTTGTTGTTGTTGTTTATTTGACATTGTTGTTGTTGTTGTTGACGTTGTTGTTATTGTTTATTTGACGTTGTTGTTGTTGTTGTTGTTGTTTATTTGACGTTGTTGTTGTTGTTGTTGTTTATTTGACGTTGTTGTTGTTGTTGTTTATTTGACGTTGTTGTTGTTGTTGTTATTTATTTGACGTTGTTATTGTTGTTGTTTATTTGACGTTGTTGTTTTTGTTGACGTTGGTGGTGTTGTTGTTTATTTGACGTTGTTGTTGTTGATTATTTGACATTGTTGTTGTTGTTGACGTTGTTGTTGTTGTTGTTTATTTGACGTTGTTGTTGTTTATTTGACGGTGTTGTTGTTGTTGTTTATTTGTCGTTATTGTTGTTGTTGTTGTTTATTTGACGTTGTTGTTGTTGTTGACGTTGTTGTTGTTGTTTATTTGACACTGTTGTTGTTGTTTATTTGACATTCTTTTTGTTGTTGTTTATTTGACGTTGTTGTTGTTGTTTATTTGACGTTGTTGTTGTTGTTGTTGTTTATTTGACGTTGTTGTTGTTGTTGTTTATTTGACGTTGTTGTTGTTGTTGTTTATTTGACGTTGTTGTTGTTGACGTTGTTGCTGTTGTTGTTTATTTGACGTTGCTGTTGTTGATGTTGTTGTTGTTGTTGTTGTTTATTTGACGTTGTTGTTGCTTATTTGACGTTGTTGTTTTTGTTGACATTGTTGTTGTTGTTGTTTATTTGACATTGTTGTTGTTGTTGTTGACGTTGTTGTTATTGTTTATTTGACGTTGTTGTTGTTGTTGTTGTTGTTTATATGACGTTGTTGTTGTTGTTGTTGTTTATTTGACGTTGTTGTGGTTGTTGTTTATTTGACGTTGTTGTTGTTGTTGTTGTTATTTATTTGACGTTGTTATTGTTGTTGTTTATTTGACGTTGTTGTTTTTGTTGACGTTGGTGGTGTTGTTGTTTATTTGACGTTGTTGTTGTTGATTATTTAACATTGTTGTTGTTGTTGACGTTGTTGTTGTTGTTTATTTGACGTTGTTGTTGTTTATTTGACGGTGTTGTTGTTGTTTATTTGTCGTTATTGCTGTTGTTGTTGTTTATTTGACGTTGTTGTTGTTGTTGTTGACGTTGTTGTTGTTTATTTGACGTTGTTGTTGTTGTTCTTGTTGTTGTTTATTTGACGTTGTTGTTGTTGTTGTTGTTGTCGTTGTTTATTTGACGTTGTTGTTGTTGTTGTTGTTTGACGTTGTTGTTGTTTATTTGACATTGTTGTTGTTGTTGACGTTGTTGTTGTTGTTTATTTGACGTTGTTGTTGTTGTTTATTTGACATTGTTGTTGTTGTTGACGTTGTTGTTGTTGTTGTTGTTGTTTATTTGACGTTGTTGTTGTTGTTGTTGACGTTGTTGTTGTTGTTGTTATTTATTTGACGTTGTTGTTGTTGTTGTTGTTGTTTATTTGACGTTGTTGTTGTCGTTGTTTATTTGACGTTGTTGTTGTTGTTGTTGTTTATTTGATGTTGTTGTTGTTGTTGTTTTGTTGTTTATTTGACGTTGTTATTGTTGTTGACGTTGTTGTTGTTGCTTATTTGACGTTGTTGTTGTTGTTGTTTATTTGACGTTTTTTTTGTTGTTGTTTATTTGACGTTGTTGTTGTTGTTGTTTATTTGACGTTGTTGTTGTTGTTGACGTTGTTGTTGTTGTTGTTTATTTGACGTTGTTGTTGTTGTTGTTGACATAGTTGTTGTTTATTTGACGTTGTTGTTGTTGTTATTTATTTGACATTATTTTTGTTGTTGTTTATTTGACGTTGTTGTTGTTGTTTATTTGACGTTGTTGTTGTTGACGTTGTTGTTGTTGTTTATTTGACGTTGTTGTTGTTGTTGACGTTGTTGTTGTTTTTTATTTGACGTTGTTGTTGTTGTTGACATAGTTGTTGTTTATTTGACGTTGTTGTTGTTGACGTTGTTGTTGTTTATTTGACGTTGTTGTTGTTGTTCTTGTTGTTGTTTATTTGACATTGTTGTTGTTGTTTATTTGACGTTGTTGTTGTTAATGACGTTGTTGTTGTTGTTGTTTATTTGACGTTGTTGTTGACGTTGTTGTTGTTATTGTTTATTTGACTTTGTTGTTGTTGTTGATGTTGTTGTTGTTGTTGACGTTGTTGTTGTTGTTGTTTATTTGACGTTGTTGTTGTTGACGTTGTTGTTGTTGTCTATTTGACATTGTTGTTGTTGTTGTTGACGGTGTTGTTCTTGTTGTTGACGGTGTTGTTGTTGTTGTTGATGTTGTTGTTGTTATTTATTTGACGTTGTTGTTGTTGTTGTTTATTTGACGTTGTTGTTGTTGTTGTTTATTTGACGTTTTTTGTTGTTGTTTATTTGACGTTGTTGTTGTTGTTTTTGTTGTTTATTTGACGTTGTTGCTATTGTTGATGTTGTTGTTGTTGTTGTTTATTTGACGTTGTTGTTGTTGTTGTTTATTTGACGTTGTTGTTGTTGTTTATTTTACGTTGTTGTTGTTGTTGTTTATTTGATGTTGTTGGTTTTGACTTTGTTGTTGTTGTTGTTGTTTATTTGACTTTGTTGTTGTTGTTGACATAGTTGTTGTTTATTTGACGTTGTTGTTGTTGTTTATTTGACGTTGTTGTTGTTGACGTTGTTGTTGTTGTTGTTTATTTGACATTGTTGTTGTTGTTGACGGTGTTATTGTTGTTGTTGTTGATGTTGTTGTTGTTATTGATTTAACGTTGTTGTTGTTGTTGTTTATTTGACGTTGTTGTTGTTGTTTATTTGACGTTGTTGTTGTTGTTTATTTGACGTTGATGTTGTTGACGTTGTTGTTGTTGTTGTTGTTTATTTGACGTTTTTGTTGTTTATTTGACGTTGTTGTTGTTGTTGTTGTTTATTTGACGTTGTTGTTGTTGATGTTGTTGTTGTTGTTGTTGTTTATTTGACGTTGTTGTTTCTTATTTGACGTTGTTGTTGTTGTTGACATTGTTGTTGTTGTTGTTTATTTGACATTGTTGTTGTTGTTGTTGACGTTGTTGTTATTGTTTATTTGACGTTGTTGTTGTTGTTGTTGTTGTTTATTTGACGTTGTTGTTGTTGTTGTTGTTTATTTGACGTTGTTGTTGTTGTTGTTTATTTGACGTTGTTGTTGTTGTTGTTATTTATTTGACGTTGTTATTGTTGTTGTTTATTTGACGTTGTTGTTTTTGTTGACGTTGGTGGTGTTGTTGTTTATTTGACGTTGTTGTTGTTGATTATTTGACATTGTTGTTGTTGTTGACGTTGTTGTTGTTGTTGTTTATTTGACGTTGTTGTTGTTTATTTGACGGTGTTGTTGTTGTTGTTTATTTGTCGTTATTGTTGTTGTTGTTGTTTATTTGACGTTGTTGTTGTTGTTGACGTTGTTGTTGTTGTTTATTTGACACTGTTGTTGTTGTTTATTTGACATTCTTTTTGTTGTTGTTTATTTGACGTTGTTGTTGTTGTTTATTTGACGTTGTTGTTGTTGTTGTTGTTTATTTGACGTTGTTGTTGTTGTTGTTTATTTGACGTTGTTGTTGTTGTTGTTTATTTGACGTTGTTGTTGTTGACGTTGTTGCTGTTGTTGTTTATTTGACGTTGCTGTTGTTGATGTTGTTGTTGTTGTTGTTGTTTATTTGACGTTGTTGTTGCTTATTTGACGTTGTTGTTGTTGTTGACATTGTTGTTGTTGTTGTTTATTTGACATTGTTGTTGTTGTTGTTGACGTTGTTGTTATTGTTTATTTGACGTTGTTGTTGTTGTTGTTGTTGTTTATATGACGTTGTTGTTGTTTATTTGACGTTGTTGTGGTTGTTGTTTATTTGACGTTGTTGTTGTTGTTGTTGTTATTTATTTGACGTTGTTATTGTTGTTGTTTATTTGACGTTGTTGTTTTTGTTGACGTTGGTGGTGTTGTTGTTTATTTGACGTTGTTGTTGTTGATTATTTAACATTGTTGTTGTTGTTGACGTTGTTGTTGTTGTTTATTTGACGTTGTTGTTGTTTATTTGACGGTGTTGTTGTTGTTTATTTGTCGTTATTGCTGTTGTTGTTGTTTATTTGACGTTGTTGTTGTTGTTGTTGACGTTGTTGTTGTTTATTTGACGTTGTTGTTGTTGTTCTTGTTGTTGTTTATTTGACGTTGTTGTTGTTGTTGTTGTTGTCGTTGTTTATTTGACGTTGTTGTTGTTGTTGTTGTTTGACGTTGTTGTTGTTTATTTGACATTGTTGTTGTTGTTGACGTTGTTGTTGTTGTTTATTTGACGTTGTTGTTGTTGTTTATTTGACATTGTTGTTGTTGTTGACGTTGTTGTTGTTGTTGTTGTTGTTTATTTGACGTTGTTGTTGTTGTTGTTGACGTTGTTGTTGTTGTTGTTATTTATTTGACGTTGTTGTTGTTGTTGTTGTTGTTTATTTGACGTTGTTGTTGTCGTTGTTTATTTGACGTTGTTGTTGTTGTTGTTGTTTATTTGATGTTGTTGTTGTTGTTGTTTTGTTGTTTATTTGACGTTGTTGTTGTTGTTGACGTTGTTGTTGTTGCTTATTTGACGTTGTTGTTGTTGTTGTTTATTTGACGTTTTTTTTGTTGTTGTTTATTTGACGTTGTTGTTGTTGTTGTTTATTTGACGTTGTTGTTGTTGTTGACGTTGTTGTTGTTGTTGTTTATTTGACGTTGTTGTTGTTGTTGTTGACATAGTTGTTGTTTATTTGACGTTGTTGTTGTTGTTATTTATTTGACATTATTTTTGTTGTTGTTTATTTGACGTTGTTGTTGTTGTTTATTTGACGTTGTTGTTGTTGACGTTGTTGTTGTTGTTTATTTGACGTTGTTGTTGTTGTTGACGTTGTTGTTGTTTTTTATTTGACGTTGTTGTTGTTGTTGACATAGTTGTTGTTTATTTGACGTTGTTGTTGTTGACGTTGTTGTTGTTTATTTGACGTTGTTGTTGTTGTTCTTGTTGTTGTTTATTTGACATTGTTGTTGTTGTTTATTTGACGTTGTTGTTGTTAATGACGTTGTTGTTGTTGTTGTTTATTTGACGTTGTTGTTGACGTTGTTGTTGTTATTGTTTATTTGACTTTGTTGTTGTTGTTGATGTTGTTGTTGTTGTTGACGTTGTTGTTGTTGTTGTTTATTTGACGTTGTTGTTGTTGACGTTGTTGTTGTTGTCTATTTGACATTGTTGTTGTTGTTGTTGACGGTGTTGTTCTTGTTGTTGACGGTGTTGTTCTTGTTGTTGACGGTGTTGTTGTTGTTGTTGATGTTGTTGTTGTTATTTATTTGACGTTGTTGTTGTTGTTGTTGTTGTTTATTTGACGTTGTTATTGTTGTTGTTTATTTGACGTTTTTTGTTGTTGTTTATTTGACGTTGTTGTTGTTGTTTTTGTTGTTTATTTGATGTTGTTGATGATGTTGATGTTTTTGTTGTTGTTGTTTATTTGACGTTGTTTTTGTTGTTGTTGTTTATTTGACGTTGTTCTTGTTGTTTATTTTACGTTGTTGTTGTTGTTGTTGTTTATTTGATGTTGTTGGTTTTGACTTTGTTGTTGTTGTTGTTGTTTATTTGACTTTGTTGTTGTTGTTGACATAGTTGTTGTTTATTTGACGTTGTTGTTGTTGTTTTTTTGACGTTGTTGTTGTTGACGTTGTTGTTGTTGTTGTTTATTTGACATTGTTGTTGTTGTTGACGGTGTTGTTGTTGTTGTTGATGTTGTTGTTGTTATTTATTTAACGATGTTGTTGTTGTTTTTTATTTGACGTTGTTGTTGTTGTTTATTTGACGTTGTTGTTGTTGTTTATTTGACGTTGATGTTGTTGACGTTGTTGTTGTTGTTGTTGTTTATTTGACGTTTTTGTTGTTTATTTGACGTTGTTGTTGTTGTTGTTGTTGTTTATTTGACGTTGTTGTTGTTGTTGTTTATTTGACGTTGTTGTTGTTGTTGACGTTGTTGTTGTTGTTGTTGTTTATTTGACGTTGTTGTTGTTGTTGACATAGTTGTTGTTTATTTGACGTTGTTGTTGTTGTTATTTATTTGACATTATTTTTGTTGTTGTTTATTTGACGTTGTTGTTGTTGTTTATTTGACGTTGTTGTTGTTGACGTTGTTGTTGTTGTTTATTTGACGTTGTTGTTGTTGTTGACGTTGTTGTTGTTTTTTATTTGACGTTGTTGTTGTTGTTGACATAGTTGTTGTTTATTTGACGTTGTTGTTGTTGACGTTGTTGTTGTTTATTTGACGTTGTTGTTGTTGTTGTTCTTGTTGTTGTTTATTTGACATTGTTGTTGTTGTTTATTTGACGTTGTTGTTGTTAATGACGTTGTTGTTGTTGTTGTTTATTTGACGTTGTTGTTGACGTTGTTGTTGTTATTGTTTATTTGACTTTGTTGTTGTTGTTGATGTTGTTGTTGTTGTTGACGTTGTTGTTGTTGTTTATTTGACGTTGTTGTTGTTGACGTTGTTGTTGTTGTTGTCTATTTGACATTGTTGTTGTTGTTGTTGACGGTGTTGTTCTTGTTGTTGACGGTGTTGTTCTTGTTGTTGACGGTGTTGTTGTTGTTGTTGATGTTGTTGTTGTTATTTATTTGACGTTGTTGTTGTTGTTTATTTGACGTTGTTGTTGTTGTTGTTTATTTGACGTTTTTTGTTGTTGTTTATTTGACGTTGTTGTTGTTGTTGTTTTTGTTGTTTATTTGATGTTGTTGATGTTGTTGATGTTGTTGTTGTTGTTGTTTATTTGACGTTGTTTTTGTTGTTGTTGTTTATTTGACGTTGTTGTTGTTGTTTATTTTACGTTGTTGTTGTTGTTGTTGTTTATTTGATGTTGTTGGTTTTGACTTTGTTGTTGTTGTTGTTGTTGTTTATTTGACTTTGTTGTTGTTGTTGACATAGTTGTTGTTTATTTGACGTTGTTGTTGTTGTTTATTTGACGTTGTTGTTGTTGACGTTGTTGTTGTTGTTGTTTATTTGACATTGTTGTTGTTGTTGACGGTGTTGTTGTTGTTGTTGATGTTGTTGTTGTTATTTATTTAACGATGTTGTTGTTGTTGTTTATTTGACGTTGTTGTTGTTGTTTATTTGACGTTGTTGTTGTTGTTTATTTGACGTTGATGTTGTTGACGTTGTTGTTGTTGTTGTTGTTTATTTGACGTTTTTGTTGTTTATTTGACGTTGTTGTTGTTGTTGTTGTTTATTTGACGTTGTTGTTGTTGTTGTTTATTTGACGTTGTTGTTGTTGTTTATTTTACATTGTTGTTGTTGTTGTTGTTTATTTGATGTTGTTGTTGCTGACGTTGTTGTTGTTGTTGTTTATTTGACGTTGTTGTTTATTTGACGTTGTTGTTGTTTATTTGACGTTGTTGTTGACGTTGTTGTTGTTGTTTATTTGACATTGTTGTTGTTGTTGACGGTGTTGTTGTTGTTGATGTTGTTGTTGTTATTTATTTAACGTTGTTGTTGTTGTTGTTGTTGTTTATTTGACGTTGTTGTTGTTGTTTATTTGACGTTGTTGTTGTTGTTGTTTATTTGACGTTGCTGTTGTTGACGTTGTTGTTGTTGTTGTTTATTTGACGTTGTTGTTGTTTATTTGACGTAGTTGTTGTTGTTGTTGACGTTGTTGTTGTTGTTTATTTGACGTTGTTGTTGTTGTTGTTTTTTTGACATTGTTGTTGTTGTTGACGTTGTTGTTGTTGTTGTTGTTTATTTGACGTTGTTGTTGTTGTTGACGTTGTCGTTGTTGTTGTTGTTTATTTGACGTTGTTGTTGTTTATTTGACATTGTTGTTGTTGTTCACGTTGTTGTTGTTGTTGTTTATTTGACGTTGTTGTTGTTGTTTTTTTGACATTGTTATTGTTGTTGACGTTGTTGTTGTTGTTGTTGTTTATTTGACGTTGTTGTTGTTGTTGTTGACGTTGTTGTTGTTGTTGTTTATTTGACGTTGTTGTTGTTGTTGTTGTTTATTTGACGTTGTTGTTGTTGATGTTGTTGTTGTTGTTGTTTATTTGACGTTGTTGTTTCTTATTTGACGTTGTTGTTGTTGTTGACATTGTTGTTGTTGTTGTTTATTTGACATTGTTGTTGTTGTTGTTGACGTTGTTGTTATTGTTTATTTGACGTTGTTGTTGTTGTTGTTGTTGTTTATTTGACGTTGTTGTTGTTGTTGTTGTTTATTTGACGTTGTTGTTGTTGTTGTTTATTTGACGTTGTTGTTGTTGTTGTTGTTATTTATTTGACGTTGTTATTGTTGTTGTTTATTTGACGTTGTTGTTGTTGATTATTTGACATTGTTGTTGTTGTTGACGTTGTTGTTGTTGTTGTTTATTTGACGTTGTTGTTGTTTATTTGACGGTGTTGTTGTTGTTGTTTATTTGTCGTTATTGTTGTTGTTGTTGTTTATTTGACGTTGTTGTTGTTGTTGACGTTGTTGTTGTTGTTTATTTGACACTGTTGTTGTTGTTTATTTGACATTCTTTGTGTTGTTGTTTATTTGACGTTGTTGTTGTTGTTGTTTATTTGACGTTGTTGTTGTTGTTGTTGTTTATTTGACGTTGTTGTTGTTGTTGTTTATTTGACGTTGTTGTTGTTGTTGTTTATTTGACGTTGTTGTTGTTGACGTTGTTGCTGTTGTTGTTTATTTGACGTTGCTGTTGTTGATGTTGTTGTTGTTGTTGTTTATTTGACGTTGTTGTTGCTTATTTGACGTTGTTGTTGTTGTTGACATTGTTGTTGTTGTTGTTTATTTGACATTGTTGTTGTTGTTGTTGACGTTGTTGTTATTGTTTATTTGACGTTGTTGTTGTTGTTGTTGTTGTTTATATGACGTTGTTGTTGTTGTTGTTGTTTATTTGACGTTGTTGTGGTTGTTGTTTATTTGACGTTGTTGTTGTTGTTGTTGTTATTTATTTGACGTTGTTATTGTTGTTGTTTATTTGACGTTGTTGTTTTTGTTGACGTTGGTGGTGTTGTTGTTTATTTGACGTTGTTGTTGTTGATTATTTAACATTGTTGTTGTTGTTGACGTTGTTGTTGTTGTTTATTTGACGTTGTTGTTGTTTATTTGACGGTGTTGTTGTTGTTTATTTGTCGTTATTGCTGTTGTTGTTGTTTATTTGACGTTGCTGTTGCTGTTGTTGACGTTGTTGTTGTTTATTTGACGTTGTTGTTGTTGTTCTTGTTGTTGTTTATTTGACGTTGTTGTTGTTGTTGTTGTTGTCGTTGTTTATTTGACGTTGTTGTTGTTGTTGTTGTTTGACGTTGTTGTTGTTTATTTGACATTGTTGTTGTTGTTGACGTTGTTGTTGTTGTTGTTTATTTGACGTTGTTGTTGTTGTTTATTTGACATTGTTGTTGTTGTTGACGTTGTTGTTGTTGTTGTTGTTGTTTATTTGACGTTGTTGTTGTTGTTGTTGACGTTGTTGTTGTTGTTGTTATTTATTTGACGTTGTTGTTGTTGTTGTTGTTTATTTGACGTTGTTGTTGTCGTTGTTTATTTGACGTTGTTGTTGTTGTTGTTTATTTGATGTTGTTGTTGTTGTTGTTTTGTTGTTTATTTGACGTTGTTGTTGTTGTTGACGTTGTTGTTGTTGCTTATTTGACGTTGTTGTTGTTGTTGTTTATTTGACGTTTTTTTTGTTGTTGTTTATTTGACGTTGTTGTTGTTGTTGTTTATTTGACGTTGTTGTTGTTGTTGACGTTGTTGTTGTTGTTGTTTATTTGACGTTGTTGTTGTTGTTGTTGTTGACATAGTTGTTGTTTATTTGACGTTGTTGTTGTTGTTATTTATTTGACATTATTTTTGTTGTTGTTTATTTGACGTTGTTGTTGTTGTTTATTTGACGTTGTTGTTGTTGACGTTGTTGTTGTTGTTTATTTGACGTTGTTGTTGTTGTTGACGTTGTTGTTGTTTTTTATTTGACGTTGTTGTTGTTGTTGACATAGTTGTTGTTTATTTGACGTTGTTGTTGTTGACGTTGTTGTTGTTTATTTGACGTTGTTGTTGTTGTTCTTGTTGTTGTTTATTTGACATTGTTGTTGTTGTTTATTTGACGTTGTTGTTGTTAATGACGTTGTTGTTGTTGTTGTTTATTTGACGTTGTTGTTGACGTTGTTGTTGTTATTGTTTATTTGACTTTGTTGTTGTTGTTGATGTTGTTGTTGTTGTTGACGTTGTTGTTGTTGTTTATTTGACGTTGTTGTTGTTGACGTTGTTGTTGTTGTCTATTTGACATTGTTGTTGTTGTTGTTGACGGTGTTGTTCTTGTTGTTGACGGTGTTGTTCTTGTTGTTGACGGTGTTGTTGTTGTTGTTGATGTTGTTGTTGTTATTTATTTGACGTTGTTGTTGTTGTTGTTTATTTGACGTTGTTGTTGTTGTTTATTTGACGTTTTTTGTTGTTGTTTATTTGACGTTGTTGTTGTTGTTTTTGTTGTTTATTTGATGTTGTTGATGTTGTTGATGTTTTTGTTGTTGTTGTTTATTTGACGTTGTTTTTGTTGTTGTTGTTTATTTGACGTTGTTGTTGTTGTTTATTTTACGTTGTTGTTGTTGTTGTTGTTTATTTGATGTTGTTGGTTTTGACTTTGTTGTTGTTGTTGTTGTTTATTTGACTTTGTTGTTGTTGTTGACATAGTTGTTGTTTATTTGACGTTGTTGTTGTTGTTTATTTGACGTTGTTGTTGTTGACGTTGTTGTTGTTGTTGTTTATTTGACATTGTTGTTGTTGTTGACGGTGTTGTTGTTGTTGTTGATGTTGTTGTTGTTATTTATTTAACGATGTTGTTGTTGTTGTTTATTTGACGTTGTTGTTGTTGTTTATTTGACGTTGTTGTTGTTGTTTATTTGACGTTGATGTTGTTGACGTTGTTGTTGTTGTTGTTGTTTATTTGACGTTTTTGTTGTTTATTTGACGTTGTTGTTGTTGTTGTTGTTGTTTATTTGACGTTGTTGTTGTTGTTGTTTATTTGACGTTGTTGTTGTTGTTGACGTTGTTGTTGTTGTTGTTGTTTATTTGACGTTGTTGTTGTTGTTGACATAGTTGTTGTTTATTTGACGTTGTTGTTGTTGTTATTTATTTGACATTATTTTTGTTGTTGTTTATTTGACGTTGTTGTTGTTGTTTATTTGACGTTGTTGTTGTTGACGTTGTTGTTGTTGTTTATTTGACGTTGTTGTTGTTGTTGACGTTGTTGTTGTTTTTTATTTGACGTTGTTGTTGTTGTTGACATAGTTGTTGTTTATTTGACGTTGTTGTTGTTGACATTGTTGTTGTTTATTTGACGTTGTTGTTGTTGTTGTTCTTGTTGTTGTTTATTTGACATTGTTGTTGTTGTTTATTTGACGTTGTTGTTGTTAATGACGTTGTTGTTGTTGTTGTTTATTTGACGTTGTTGTTGACGTTGTTGTTGTTATTGTTTATTTGACTTTGTTGTTGTTGTTGATGTTGTTGTTGTTGTTGACGTTGTTGTTGTTGTTTATTTGACGTTGTTGTTGTTGACGTTGTTGTTGTTGTCTATTTGACATTGTTGTTGTTGTTGTTGACGGTGTTGTTCTTGTTGTTGACGGTGTTGTTCTTGTTGTTGACGGTGTTGTTGTTGTTGTTGATGTTGTTGTTGTTATTTATTTGACGTTGTTGTTGTTCTTGTTTATTTGACGTTGTTGTTGTTGTTGTTTATTTGACGTTTTTTGTTGTTGTTTATTTGACGTTGTTGTTGTTGTTGTTTTTGTTGTTTATTTGATGTTGTTGATGTTGTTGATGTTGTTGTTGTTGTTGTTTATTTGACGTTGTTTTTGTTGTTGTTGTTTATTTGACGTTGTTGTTGTTGTTTATTTTACGTTGTTGTTGTTGTTGTTGTTTATTTGATGTTGTTGGTTTTGACTTTGTTGTTGTTGTTGTTGTTTATTTGACTTTGTTGTTGTTGTTGACATAGTTGTTGTTTATTTGACGTTGTTGTTGTTGTTTATTTGACGTTGTTGTTGTTGACGTTGTTGTTGTTGTTGTTTATTTGACATTGTTGTTGTTGTTGACGGTGTTGTTGTTGTTGTTGATGTTGTTGTTGTTATTTATTTAACGATGTTGTTGTTGTTGTTTATTTGACGTTGTTGTTGTTGTTTATTTGACGTTGTTGTTGTTGTTTATTTGACGTTGATGTTGTTGACGTTGTTGTTATTGTTGTTGTTTATTTGACGTTTTTGTTGTTTATTTGACGTTGTTGTTGTTGTTGTTGTTGTTGTTTATTTGACGTTGTTGTTGTTGTTGTTTATTTGACGTTGTTGTTGTTGTTTATTTTACATTGTTGTTGTTGTTGTTGTTTATTTGATGTTGTTGTTGCTGACGTTGTTGTTGTTGTTGTTGTTTATTTGACGTTGTTGTTTATTTGACGTTGTTGTTGTTTATTTGACGTTGTTGTTGACGTTGTTGTTGTTGTTTATTTGACATTGTTGTTGTTGTTGACGGTGTTGTTGTTGTTGATGTTGTTGTTGTTATTTATTTAACGTTGTTGTTGTTGTTGTTTATTTGACGTTGTTGTTGTTGTTTATTTGACGTTGTTGTTGTTGTTTATTTGACGTTGCTGTTGTTGACGTTGTTGTTGTTGTTGTTTATTTGACGTTGTTGTTGTTTATTTGATGTAGTTGTTGTTGTTGTTGACGTTGTTGTTGTTGTTGTTGTTTATTTGACGTTGTTGTTGTTGTTGTTTTTTTGACATTGTTGTTGTTGTTGACGTTGTTGTTGTTGTTATTGTTTATTTGACGTTGTTGTTGTTGTTGACGTTGTCGTTGTTGTTGTTGTTTATTTGACGTTGTTGTTGTTTATTTGACATTGTTGTTGTTGTTCACGTTGTTGTTGTTGTTGTTTATTTGACGTTGTTGTTGTTGTTTTTTTGACATTGTTATTGTTGTTGACGTTGTTGTTGTTGTTGTTGTTTATTTGACGTTGTTGTTGTTGTTGTTGACGTTGTTGTTGTTGTTATTTATTTGACGTTGTTGTTGTTGTTGTTGTCGTTTATTTGACGTTGTTGTTGTTGTTTATTTGACGTTGTTGTTGTTGTTGTTGTTGTGTTTTTTGTTGTTGTTTATTTGACGTTGTTGTTGTTGTTGACGTTGTTGTTGTTGTTTATTTGACATTGTTGTTGTTGTTGTTTATTTGACATTCTTTTTGTTGTTGTTTATTTGACGTTGTTGTTGTTGTTGTTGTTTATTTGACGTTGTTGTTGTTGTTGTTGTTTATTTGACGTTGTTGTTGTTGATGTTGTTGTTGTTGTTGTTGTTTATTTGACGTTGTTGTTTCTTATTTGACGTTGTTGTTGTTGTTGACATTGTTGTTGTTGTTGTTTATTTGACATTGTTGTTGTTGTTGTTGACGTTGTTGTTATTGTTTATTTGACGTTGTTGTTTTTGTTTTTGTTGTTGTTGTTTATTTGACGTTGTTGTTGTTGTTGTTTATTTGACGTTGTTGTTGTTGTTGTTGTTATTTATTTGACGTTGTTATTGTTGTTGTTTATTTGACGTTGTTGTTTTTGTTGACGTTGGTGGTGTTGTTGTTTATTTGACGTTGTTGTTGTTGATTATTTGACATTGTTGTTGTTGTTGACGTTGTTGTTGTTGTTTATTTGACGTTGTTGTTGTTTATTTGACGGTGTTGTTGTTGTTGTTTATTTGTCGTTATTGTTGTTGTTGTTGTTTATTTGACGTTGTTGTTGTTGTTGACGTTGTTGTTGTTTATTTGACGTTGTTGTTGTTGTTCTTGTTGTTGTTTATTTGACGTTATTGTTGTTGTTGTTGTCATTGTTTATTTGAGGTTGTTGTTGTTGTTGTTGTCGTTGTTGTTGTTGTTGACATAGTTGTTGTTTATTTGACGTTGTTGTTGTTGCCGTTGTTGTTGTTTATTTGACGTTGTTGTTGTTGTTCTTGTTGTTGTTTATTTGACATTGTTGTTGTTATTTATTTGACGTTGTTGTTGTTGTTGACATTGTTGTTATTGTTGTTGTTGTTGTTTATTTGACGTTGTTGTTGACGTTGTTGTTGTTATTGTTCATTTGACTTTGTTGTTGTTGTTGACGTTGTTGTTGTTGTTGACGTTGTTGTTGTTGTTGACGTTGTTGTTGTTGTTGTTTATTTGATGTTGTTGTTGTTGACGTTGTTGTTGTTGTTTATTTGACATTGTTGTTGTTGTTGTTGTTGACGGTGTTGTTGTTGTTGTTGATGTTGTTGTTGTTATTTATTTGACGTTGTTGTTGTTGTTGTTGTTGTTGTTTATTTGACGTTGTTGTTGTTTATTTGACGTTGTTGTTGTTGTTTATTTGATGTTGTTGTTGTTGACATTGTTGTTGTTGTTGTTTATTTGACGTTGTTGTTGTTTATTTGACGTAGTTGTTGTTGTTGACGTTGTTGTTGTTGTTGTTTATTTGACGTTGTTGTTGTTGTTGTTTTTTTGACATTATTGTTGTTGTTGACGTTGTTGTTGTTGTTGTTGTTGTTTATTTGACGTTGTTGTTGTTGTTTATTTTACGTTGTTGTTGTTGTTGTTGTTGTTTATTTGATGTTGTTGGTTTTGACTTTGTTGTTGTTGTTGTTGTTTATTTGACTTTGTTGTTGTTGTTGACATAGTTGTTGTTTATTTGACGTTGTTGTTGTTGTTTATTTGACGTTGTTGTTGTTGACGTTGTTGTTGTTGTTGTTTATTTGACATTGTTGTTGTTGTTGACGGTGTTGTTGTTGTTGTTGATGTTGTTGTTGTTATTTATTTAACGATGTTGTTGTTGTTGTTTATTTGACGTTGTTGTTGTTGTTTATTTGACGTTGTTGTTGTTGTTTATTTGACGTTGATGTTGTTGACGTTGTTGTTGTTGTTGTTGTTTATTTGACGTTTTTGTTGTTTATTTGACGTTGTTGTTGTTGTTGTTGTTTATTTGACGTTGTTGTTGTTGTTGTTTATTTGACGTTGTTGTTGTTGTTTATTTTACATTGTTGTTGTTGTTGTTGTTTATTTGATGTTGTTGTTGCTGACGTTGTTGTTGTTGTTGTTTATTTGACGTTGTTGTTTATTTGACGTTGTTGTTGTTTATTTGACGTTGTTGTTGACGTTGTTGTTGTTGTTTATTTGACATTGTTGTTGTTGTTGACGGTGTTGTTGTTGTTGATGTTGTTGTTGTTATTTATTTAACGTTGTTGTTGTTGTTGTTGTTTATTTGACGTTGTTGTTGTTGTTTATTTGACGTTGTTGTTGTTGTTTATTTGACGTTGCTGTTGTTGACGTTGTTGTTGTTGTTGTTTATTTGACGTTGTTGTTGTTTATTTGACGTAGTTGTTGTTGTTGTTGACGTTGTTGTTGTTGTTGTTGTTTATTTGACGTTGTTGTTGTTGTTGTTTTTTTGACATTGTTGTTGTTGTTGACGTTGTTGTTGTTGTTGTTTATTTGACGTTGTTGTTGTTGTTGACGTTGTCGTTGTTGTTGTTGTTTATTTGACGTTGTTGTTGTTTATTTGACATTGTTGTTGTTGTTCACGTTGTTGTTGTTGTTGTTTATTTGACGTTGTTGTTGTTGTTTTTTTGACATTGTTATTGTTGTTGACGTTGTTGTTGTTGTTGTTGTTTATTTGACGTTGTTGTTGTTGTTGTTGACGTTGTTGTTGTTGTTATTTATTTGACGTTGTTGTTGTTGTTATTGTTTATTTGACGTTGTTGTTGTTGTTGTCGTTTATTTGACGTTGTTGTTGTTGTTTATTTGACGTTGTTGTTGTTGTTGTTGTGTTTTTTTTGTTGTTTATTTGACGTTGTTGTTGTTGTTGACGTTGTTGTTGTTGTTTATTTGACATTGTTGTTGTTGTTGTTTATTTGACATTCTTTTTGTTGTTGTTTATTTGACGTTGTTGTTGTTGTTGTTGTTTATTTGACGTTGTTGTTGTTGATGTTGTTGTTGTTGTTGTTGTTTATTTGACGTTGTTGTTTCTTATTTGACGTTGTTGTTGTTGTTGACATTGTTGTTGTTGTTGTTTATTTGACATTGTTGTTGTTGTTGTTGACGTTGTTGTTATTGTTTATTTGACGTTGTTGTTTTTGTTGTTGTTGTTTATTTGACGTTGTTGTTGTTGTTGTTTATTTGACGTTGTTGTTGTTGTTGTTTATTTGACGTTGTTGTTGTTGTTGTTGTTATTTATTTGACGTTGTTATTGTTGTTGTTTATTTGACGTTGTTGTTTTTGTTGACGTTGGTGGTGTTGTTGTTTATTTGACGTTGTTGTTGTTGATTATTTGACATTGTTGTTGTTGTTGACGTTGTTGTTGTTGTTTATTTGACGTTGTTGTTGTTTATTTGACGGTGTTGTTGTTGTTGTTTATTTGTCGTTATTGTTGTTGTTGTTGTTTATTTGACGTTGTTGTTGTTGTTGACGTTGTTGTTGTTTATTTGACGTTGTTGTTGTTGTTCTTGTTGTTGTTTATTTGACGTTATTGTTGTTGTTGTTGTCATTGTTTATTTGAGGTTGTTGTTGTTGTTGTTGTCGTTGTTGTTGTTGTTGACATAGTTGTTGTTTATTTGACGTTGTTGTTGTTGCCGTTGTTGTTGTTTATTTGACGTTGTTGTTGTTGTTCTTGTTGTTGTTTATTTGACATTGTTGTTGTTATTTATTTAACGTTGTTGTTGTTGTTGACATTGTTGTTATTGTTGTTGTTGTTGTTTATTTGACGTTGTTGTTGACGTTGTTGTTGTTATTGTTCATTTGACTTTGTTGTTGTTGTTGACGTTGTTGTTGTTGTTGACGTTGTTGTTGTTGTTGACGTTGTTGTTGTTGTTGTTTATTTGATGTTGTTGTTGTTGACGTTGTTGTTGTTGTTTATTTGACATTGTTGTTGTTGTTGTTGTTGACGGTGTTGTTGTTGTTGTTGATGTTGTTGTTGTTATTTATTTGACGTTGTTGTTGTTGTTGTTGTTGTTGTTTATTTGACGTTGTTGTTGTTTATTTGACGTTGTTGTTGTTGTTTATTTGACGTTGTTGTTGTTGACATTGTTGTTGTTGTTGTTTATTTGACGTTGTTGTTGTTTATTTGACGTAGTTGTTGTTGTTGACGTTGTTGTTGTTGTTGTTGTTGTTGTTTATTTGACGTTGTTGTTGTTGTTGACGTTGTTGTTGTTGTTGTTGTTTATTTGACGTTGTTGTTGTTTATTTGACATTGTTGTTGTTGTTCACGTTGTTGTTGTTGTTGTTTATTTGACGTTGTTGTTGTTGTTTTTTTGACATTGTTATTGTTGTTGACGTTGTTGTTGTTGTTGTTGTTTATTTGACGTTGTTGTTGTTGTTGACGTTGTTGTTGTTGTTGTCATTTATATGACGTTGTTGTTGTTGTTGTTTTTGTTGTTTATTTGACGTTGTTGTTGTTGACGTTGTTGTTGTTGTTTATTTGACATTATTGTTGTTGTCGTTTATTTGACATTCTTTTTGTTGTTGTTTATTTGACGTTGTTGTTGTTGTTGTTCTTTATTTGACGTTTTTGTTGTTGTTGTTTATTTGACATTGTTGTTGTTGTTGTTTATTTGACGTTATTGTTGTTGTTGTTTATTTGACGTTGTTGTTGTTGACGTTGTTGTTGTTGTCTATTTGACGTTGTTGTTGTTGTTGTTGTTTATTTGACGCTGTTGTTGTTGTTGTTGTTGTTTATTTGACGTTGTTGTTGTTGTTATTGTTGTTGTTTATTTGACGTTGTTGTTGTTGTTGTTATTTATTTGACGTTGTTATTGTTGTTGTTTATTTGACGTTGTTGTTTTTGTTGACGTTGGTGGTGTTGTTATTTATTTGACGTTGTTGTTATTGATTATTTGACATTCTTGTTGTTGTTGACGTTGTTGTTGTTTATTTGACGTTGTTGTTGTTGACGTTGTTGTTGTTGTTTATTTGACATTGTTGTTGTTGTTGTTGTTTATTTGACGGTGTTGTTGTTGTTGACGGTGTTGTTGTTGTTGTTTATTTGACGTTGTTGTTGTTGTTGACATAGTTGTTGTTGTTGTTTATTTGATGTTGTTGTTATTGTTGACGTTGTTGTTGTTTATTTGACGTTGTTGTTGTTGTTGTTGTTGTTTATTTGACGTTGTTGTTGTCGTTGTTGTTATCGTTGTTTATTTGACGTTGTTGTTGTTGTTGACATTGTTGTTGTTGTTGACATAGTTGTTGTTTATTTGACGTTGTTGTTGTTGACGTTGTTTATGTTTATTTGACGTTGTTGTTGTTGTTCTTGTTGTTGTTTATTTGACATTGTTGTTGTTATTTATTTGACGTTGTTGTTGTTGTTGTTGTTTATTTGACGTTGTTGTTGACGTTGTTGTTGTTATTGTTTATTTGACTTTGTTGTTGTTGTTGACGTTGTTGTTGTTGTTTATTTGACGTTGTTGTTGTTGACGTTGTTGTTGTTGTTTATTTGACATTGTTGTTGTTGTTGTTGACGGTGTTGTTGTTGTTGTTGTTGATGTTGTTGTTGTTATTTATTTGACGTTGTTGTTGTTGTTGTTTATTTGACGTTGTTGTTGTTTATTTGACGTTTTTTGTTGTTGTTTATTTGACGTTGTTGTTGTTGTTGTTTTTGTTGTTTATTTGACGTTGTTGCTGTTGTTGATGTTGTTGTTGTTTATTTGACGTTGTTGTTGTTGTTTTTTATTTGACGTTGTTGTTATTTATTTTACGTTGTTGTTGTTGTTTATTTGATGTTGTTGTTGTTGACGTTGTTGTTGTTGTTGTTTATTTGACGTTGTTGTTGTTGACATAGTTGTTGTTTAGTTGACGTTGTTGTTGTTGTTTATTTGACGTTGTTGTTGTTGTTGACGTTGTTGTTGTTGTTTATTTGACATTGTTGTTGTTGTTGACGGTGTTGTTGTTGTTGACGGTTTTGTTGTTGTTGACGGTGTTGTTGTTGTTATTGATGTTGTTGTTGTAATTTATTTAATGTTGTTGTTGTTGTTGTTTATTTGACGTTGTTGTTGTTTATTTGACGTTGTTGTTGTTGTTGTTGTTTATTTGACGTTGCTGTTGTTGACGTTGTTGTTGTTGTTGTTTATTTGACGTTGTTGTTGTTTATTTGACGTAGTTGTTGTTGTTGACGTTGTTGTTGTTGTTGTTGTTGTTGTTTATTTGACGTTGTTGTTGTTGTTTATTTGACATTGTTGTTGTTGTTGTTTATTTTACGTTGTTGTTGTTGTTGTTTATTTGATGTTGTTGTTGTTGACGTTGTTGTTGTTGTTTTTTATTTGACGTTATTGTTGTTGTTGACATAGTTGTTGTTTATTTGACGTTGTTGTTGTTGTTTATTTGACGTTGTTGTTGTTGTTGACGTTGTTATTGTTGTTTATTTGACATTGTTGTTGTTGTCGACGGTGTTGTTGTTGTTGTTGATGTTGTTATTGTTATTTATTTAACGTTGTTGTTGTTGTTGTTTATTTGACGTTGTTGTAGTTGTTTATTTGACGTTGTTATTGTTGTTTATTTGACGTTGCTGTTGTTGACGTTGTTGTTGTTGTTGTTGTTTATTTGACGTTGTTGTTGTTTATTTGACGTAGTTGTTGTTGTTGATGTTCGTGTTGTTGTTTATTTGACGTTGTTGTTGTTGTTGTTTTTTTGACATTGTTGTTATTGTTGATGTTGTTGTTGTTGTTGTTTATTTGACGTTGTTGTTGTTGTTGACGTTGTTGTTGTTGTTGTTGTTTATTTGACATTGTTGTTGTTGTTCACGTTGTTGTTGTTGTTTATTTGACGTTGTTGTTGTTGTTGTTTTTTTGACATTGTTATTGTTGTTGTTGTTGTTGTTGTTGTTTATTTGACGATGTTGTTGTTGTTGTTGTTGACGTTGTTGTTGTTGTTGTTATTTATTTGACGTTGTTGTTGTTATTGTTTATTTGACGTTGTTGTTGTTGTTGTTTATTTGACGTTGTTGTTGTTGTTGTTTATTTGACGTTGTTGTTGTTGTTGTTGTTGTTGTTTTTGTTGTTTATTTGACGTTGTTGTTGTTGTTGACGTTGTTGTTGTTGTTTATTTGATGTTGTTGTTGTTGACGTTGTTGTTGTTGTTGTTTATTTGACGTTGTTGTTGTTGTTGACATAGTTGTTGTTTATTTGACGTTGTTGTTGTTGTTGTTTATTTGACGTTGTTGTTGTTGTTGACGTTGTTGTTGTTTATTTGACATTGTTGTTGTTGTTGACGGTGTTGTTGTTGTTGACGGTGTTGTTGTTGTTGACGGTGTTGTTGTTGTTGTTGATGTTGTTGTTGTAATTTATTTAATGTTGTTGTTGTTGTTTATTTGACGTTGTTGTTGTTTATTTGACGTTGTTGTTGTTTATTTGACGTTGCAGTTGTTGACGTTGTTGTTGTTGTTGTTGTTTATTTGACGTGGTTGTTGTTGTTGACGTTATTGTTGTTGTTGTTTATTTGACGTTGTTGTTGTTGTTTATTTGACGTTGTTGTTGTTTATTTGACGTTGTTGTTGTTGTTGTTTATTTGACGTTGCTGTTGTTGACGTTGTTGTTGTTGTTGTTTATTTGACGTTGTTGTTGTTTATTTGACGTTGTTGTTGTTGTTTATTTGACGTTGTTGTTGTTGTTGTTGTTGTTGTTGTTTTTGTTGTTTATTTGACGTTGTTGTTGTTGTTGACGTTGTTGTTGTTGTTTATTTGATGTTGTTGTTGTTGACGTTGTTGTTGTTGTTGTTTATTTGACGTTGTTGTTGTTGTTGTTGACATAGTTGTTGTTTAATTGACGTTGTTGTTGTTGTTGTTTATTTGACGTTGTTGTTGTTGTTGACGTTGTTGTTGTTGTTTATTTGACATTGTTGTTGTTGTTGACGGTGTTGTTGATGTTGACGGTGTTGTTGTTGTTGACGGTGTTGTTGTTGTTGTTGATGTTGTTGTTGTAATTTATTTAATGTTGTTGTTGTTGTTTATTTGACGTTGTTGTTGTTTATTTGACGTTGTTGTTATTGTTTATTTGACGTTGCTGTTGTTGACGTTGTTGTTGTTGTTGTTGTTTATTTGACGTTGTTGTTGTTTATTTGACGTGGTTGTTGTTGTTGACGTTGTTGTTGTTGTTGTTGTTTATTTGACGTTGTTGTTGTTGTTGTTTATTTGACGTTGCTGTTGTTGTTGTTTATTTTACGTTGTTGCTGTTGTTGTTTATTTGATGTTGTTGTTGTTGACGTTGTTGTTGTTGTTGTTGTTTATTTGACGTTGTTGTTGTTGTTGACATAGTTGTTGTTTATTTGACGTTGTTGTTGTTGTTGTTTATTTGACGTTGTTGTTGTTGTTGACGTTGTTATTGTTGTTTATTTGACATTGTTGTTGTTGTTAACGGTGTTGTTGTTGTTGTTGATGTTGTTGTTGTTATTTATTTAACGTTGTTGTTGTTATTTATTTAACGTTGTTATTGTTGTTTATTTGACGATGTTGTTGTTGACGTTGTTGTTGTTGTTGTTGTTGTTTATTTGACGTTGTTGTTGTTTATTTGACGAGGTTGTTGTTGTTGATGTTCTTGTTGTTGTTTATTTGACGTTATTGTTGTTGTTGTTTTTTTGACATTGTTGTTATTGTTGATGTTGTTGTTGTTGTTGTTTATTTGACGTTGTTGTTGTTGTTGACGTTGTTGTTGTTGTTGTTGTTTATTTGACATTGTTGTTGTTGTTCACGTTGTTGTTGTTGTTTATTTGACGTTGTTGTTGTTGTTATTTTTTTGACATTGTTATTGTTGTTGTTGTTGTTGTTGTTTATTTGACGTTGTTGTTGTTGTTGTTGACGTTGTTGTTGTTGTTATTTATTTGACGTTGTTGTTGTTGTTATTGTTTATTTGACGTTGTTGTTGTTGTTGTTTATTAGACGTTGTTGTTGTTGTTGTTTATTTGACGTTGTTGTTGTTGTTGTTGTTTTTGTTATTTATTTGACATTGTTGTTGTTGTTGACGTTGTTGTTGTTGTTTATTTGACATTGTTGTTGTTGTTTTTTATTTGACATTCTTTTTGTTGTTGTTTATTTGACGTTGTTGTTGTTGTTGTTGTTGTTGTTTATTTGACATTGTTGTTGTTGTTGTTTATTTGACGTTGTTGTTGTTGTTTATTTGACGTTGTTGTTGTTGTTGTTTATTTGACGTTGTTGTTGTTGACGTTGTTGTTGTTGTTTATTTGACGTTGTTGTTGACGTTGTTGTTGTTGTTGTTGTTGTTTATTTGACGTTGTTGTTGCTTATTTGACGTTGTTGTTGTTGTTGACGTTGTTGTTGTTGTTGTTTATTTGACATTGTTGTTGTTGTTGTTGACGTTGTTGTTGTTGTTGTTTATTTGACGTTGTTGTTGTTGTTGTTGTTTATTTGACGCTGTTGTTGTTGTTGTTATTTATTTGATGTTGTTGTTGTTGTTGTTGTTTATTTGACGTTGTTGTTGTTGTTGTTGTTATTTATTTGATGTTGTTATTGTTGTTGTTTATTTGACGTTGTTGTTTTTGTTGACGTTGATGGTGTTGTTGTTTATTTGACGTTGTTGTTGTTGTTGATTATTTGAAATTTTTGTTGTTGTTGACGTTGTTGTAGTTGTTTATTTGACGTTGTTGTTGTTTATTTGACGGTTTTGTTGTTGTTGTTTATTTGACGTTATTGCTGTTGTTGTTGTTGTTTATTTGACATTGTTGTTGTTGACGTTGTTGTTGTTGTTGTTGTTTATTTGACGTTGTTGTTGTTGTTGACATAGTTGTTGTTGTTGTTTATTTGACGTTGTTGTTATTGTTGACGTTGTTGTTGTTTATTAGACGTTGTTGTTGTTGTTGTTCTTGTTGTTGTTTATTTGACGTTGTTGTTGTTGTTGTTGTTAACGTTGTTTATTTGACGTTGTTGTTGTTGTTGTTGACGTTGTTGTTGTTGTTGTTTATTTAACTTTGTTGTTGTTGTTGTTGACGTTGTCGTTGTTGTTGACGTTGTTGTTGTTGTTTATTTGACGTTGTTGTTGTTGACGTTGTTGTTGTTGTTGTTTATTTAACATTGTTGTTGTTGTTGACGGTGTTGTTGTTGTTGAAATTGTTGTTGTTGTTGTTTATTTGACTTTGTTGTTGTTGACGTTGTTGTTGTTGTTGTTTATTTGACGTTGTTGTAGTTGATGACGTTGTTGTTGTTGTTGTTTATTTGACATTGTTGTTGTTGTTGACGTTGTTGTTGTTGTTATTTATTTGACGTTGTTGTTGTTGTTGTTGTTTATTTGACATTGTTGTTGTTGTTTATTTGACGTTGTTGTTGTTATTTATTTGACGTTGTTGTTGTTGTTTATTTGACGTTGTTGTTGTTGTTATTGTTTATTTGACGTTGTTGTTGTTGTTGACGTTGTTGTTGTTGTTTATTTGACTTTGTTTTATTGTTTATTTTACGTTGTTGTTGTTGTTGTTTATTTGACGTTGTTGTTGTTGTTGACGTTGTTGTTGTTGTTTATTTGAAGTTGTTGTTGTTGTTGACATAGTTGTTGTTTATTTGATGTTGTTGTTGTTGTTGACGTTCTTGTTGTTTATTTAACGTTGTTGTAGTTGTTCTTGTTGTTGTTTATTTGACGTTGTTGTTGTTGTTTATTTGACGTTGTTGTTGTTGTTTTTGACGTTGTTGTTGTTGTTTATTTGACGTTGTTGTTGTTGTTGTTGACGTTGTTGTTGCTGTTTATTTGACGTTGTTGTTGACGTTGTTATTGTTATTGTTTATTTGACTTTGTTGTTGTTGTTGACATTGTTATTGTTGTTGACGTTGTTGTTGTTGTTGTTGATGTTGTTGTTGTTGTTTATTTGACGTTGTTGTTGACGTTGTTGTTGTTGTTTATTTGACATTGTTGTTGTTGTTGACGGTGTTATTGTTGTTGTTGACGTTGTTGTTATTTATTTAACATTGTTGTTGTTGTTGTTTATTTGACGTTGTTGTTGTTGTTTATTTGACGTTGTTGTTGTTTTTTATTTGACGTTGCTGTTGTTGACGTTGTTGTTGTTGTTGTTTATTTGACGTTGTTGTTGTTTATTTGACGTAGTTGTTGTTGTTGACGTTGTTGTTGTTGTTGTTGTTTATTTGACGTTGTTGTTGTTGTTATTTTTTTGACATTGTTGTTGTGGTTGACGTTGTTGTTCTTGTTGTTTATTTGACGTTGTTGTTGTTTATTTGACATTGTTGTTGTTGTTCACGTTGTCGTTGTTGTTGTTTATTTGACGTTATTGTTGTTTATTTGACGTTGTTGTTGTTGTTGACGTTGTTGTTGTTGTTGTTGTTTATTTGACGTTGTTGTTGTTTATTTGACGTTGCTGTTGTTGTTGTTTATTTTACGTTGTTGTTGTTGTTGTTTATTTGATGTTGTTGTTGTTGACGTTGTTGTTGTTGTTGTTGTTTATTTGACGTTGTTGTTGTTGTTGTTGACATAGTTGTTGTTTATTTGACGTTGTTGTTGTTGTTTATTTGACGTTGTTGTTGTTGTTGACGTTGTTGTTGTTGTTTATTTGACATTGTTGTTGTTGACGGTGTTGTTGTTGTTGTTTATGTTGTTGTTGTTATTTATTTAACATTGTTGTTGTTGTTGTTTATTTGACGTTGTTGTTGTTGTTGTTTATTTGACGTTGTTATTGTTGTTTATTTGACGTTGTTGTTGTTGACGTTGTTGTTGTTGTTGTTGTTTATTTGACGTTGTTGTTGTTTATTTGACGTAGTTGTTGTTGTTGATGTTGTTGTTGTTATTTATTTGACGTTGTTGTTGTTATTGTTTATTTGACGTTGTTGTTGTTTATTTGACGTAGTTGTTGTTGTTGACGTTGTTGTTGTTGTTGTTTATTTGACGTTGTTGTTGTTGTTGTTTTTTTGACATTGTTGTTGTTGTTGACGTTGTTGTTCTTGTTGTTTATTTGACGTTGTTGTTGTTTATTTGACATTGTTGTTGTTGTTCACGTTGTCGTTGTTGTTGTTTATTTGACGTTGTTGTTGTTTATTTGACGTAGTTGTTGTTGTTGACGTTGTTGTTGTTGTTGTTGTTGTTTATTTGACGTTGTTGTTGTTTATTTGACGTTGCTGTTGTTGTTGTTTATTTTACGTTGTTGTTGTTGTTGTTTATTTGATGTTGTTGTTGTTGACATTGTTGTTGTTGTTGTTGTTTATTTGACGTTGTTGTTGTTGTTGTTGACATAGTTGTTGTTTATTTGACGTTGTTGTTGTTGTTTATTTGACGTTGTTGTTGTTGACGTTGTTGTTGTTGACGTTGTTGTTGTTGTTGTTTATTTGACATTGTTGTTGTTGACGGTGTTGTTGTTGTTGTTGATGTTGTTGTTGTTATTTATTTAACGTTGTTGTTGTTGTTGTTGTTTATTTGACGTTGTTGTTGTTGTTTATTTGACGTTGTTATTGTTGTTTATTTGACGTTGTTGTTGTTGACGTTGTTGTTGTTGTTGTTTATTTGACGTTGTTGTTGTTTATTTGACGTAGTTGTTGTTGTTGATGTTGTTGTTGTTATTTAATTGACATTGTTGTTGTTGTTGTTTTTTTGACATTGTTGTTATTGTTGAAGTTGTTGTTGTTGTTGTTTATTTGACGTTGTTGTTGTTGTTGACGTTGTTGTTGTTGTTGTTGTTGTTTATTTGACATTGTTGTTGTTGTTCACGTTGTTGTTGTTGTTTATTTGACGTTGTTGTTGTTGTTGTTTTTTTGACATTGTTATTGTTGTTGTTGTTGTTGTTTATTTGACGTTGTTGTTGTTGTTGACGTTGTTGTTGTTGTTGTTGTTATTTATTTGACGTTGTTGTTGTTGTTATTGTTTATTTGACGTTGTTGTTGTTGTTGTTTATTTGACGTTGTTGTTGTTGTTGTTTATTTGACGTTGTTGTTGTTGTTGTTGTTGTTTTTGTTGTTTATTTGACGTTGTTATTGTTGTTGACGTTGTTGTTGTTGTTTATTTGACATTGTTGTTGTTGTTTTTTATTTGACATTCTTTTTGTTGTTGTTTATTTGACGTTGTTGTTGTTGTTGTTTATTTGACGTTGTTGTTGTTGTTGTTGTTGTTGTTTATTTGACGTTGTTGTTGTTGTTTATTTGACGTTGTTATTGTTGTTGTTGTTGTTGTTGTTTATTTGACGTTGTTGTTGACGTTGTTGTTGTTGTTTATTTGACGTTGTTGTTGTTGTTGACGTTGTTGTTGTTGTTTATTTGACGTTGTTGTTGACGTTGTTGTTGTTGTTGTTGTTGTTTATTTGACGTTGTTGTTGCTTATTTGACGTTGTTGTTGTTGTTGACGTTGTTGTTGTTGTTGTTTATTTGACATTGTTGTTGTTGTTGTTGACGTTGTTGTTGTTGTTGTTGTTTATTTGACGTTGTTGTTGTTGTTGTTGTTGTTTATTTGACGCTGTTGTTGTTGTTGTTATTTATTTGATGTTGTTGTTGTTGTTGTTGTTGTTGTTTATTTGACGTTGTTGTTGTTGTTGTTGTTATTTATTTGATGTTGTTATTGTTGTTGTTTATTTGACGTTGTTGTTTTTGTTGACGTTGATGGTGTTGTTGTTTATTTGACGTTGTTGTTGTTGTTGATTATTTGACATTTTTGTTGTTGTTGACGTTGTTGTAGTTGTTTATTTGACGTTGTTGTTGTTTATTTGACGGTTTTGTTGATGTTGTTTATTTGACGTTATTGCTGTTGTTGTTGTTTATTTGACATTGTTGTTGTTGTTGACGTTGTTGTTGTTGTTGTTGTTTATTTGACGTTGTTGTTGTTGTTGACATAGTTGTTGTTGTTGTTTATTTGAAGTTGTTGTTATTGTTGACGTTGTTGTTGTTTATTAGACGTTGTTGTTGTTGTTGTTCTTGTTGTTGTTTATTTGACGTTGTTGTTGTTGTTGTTGTTAACGTTGTTTATTTGACGTTGTTGTTGTTGTTGTTGACGTTGTTGTTGTTGTTGTTTATTTAACTTTGTTGTTGTTGTTTATTTGACGTTGTTGTTGTTGTTTATTTGACGTTGTTGTTGTTGTTTATTTGACGTTGCTGTTGTTGACGTTGTTGTTGTTGTTGTTTATTTGACGTTGTTGTTGTTTATTTGACGTAGTTGTTGTTGTTGTTGACGTTGTTGTTGTTGTTGTTGTTTATTTGACGTTGTTGTTGTTGTTGTTTTTTTGACATTGTTGTTGTTGTTGACGTTGTTGTTGTTGTTGTTTATTTGACGTTGTTGTTGTTGTTGACGTTGTCGTTGTTGTTGTTGTTTATTTGACGTTGTTGTTGTTTATTTGACATTGTTGTTGTTGTTCACGTTGTTGTTGTTGTTGTTTATTTGACGTTGTTGTTGTTGTTTTTTTGACATTGTTATTGTTGTTGACGTTGTTGTTGTTGTTGTTGTTTATTTGACGTTGTTGTTGTTGTTGTTGACGTTGTTGTTGTTGTTATTTATTTGACGTTGTTGTTGTTGTTATTGTTTATTTGACGTTGTTGTTGTTGTTGTCGTTTATTTGACGTTGTTGTTGTTGTTTATTTGACGTTGTTGTTGTTGTTGTTGTGTTTTTTTTGTTGTTTATTTGACGTTGTTGTTGTTGTTGACGTTGTTGTTGTTGTTTATTTGACATTGTTGTTGTTGTTGTTTATTTGACATTCTTTTTGTTGTTGTTTATTTGACGTTGTTGTTGTTGTTGTTGTTTATTTGACGTTGTTGTTGTTGATGTTGTTGTTGTTGTTGTTGTTTATTTGACGTTGTTGTTTCTTATTTGACGTTGTTGTTGTTGTTGACATTGTTGTTGTTGTTGTTTATTTGACATTGTTGTTGTTGTTGTTGACGTTGTTGTTATTGTTTATTTGACGTTGTTGTTTTTGTTGTTGTTGTTTATTTGACGTTGTTGTTGTTGTTGTTTATTTGACGTTGTTGTTGTTGTTGTTTATTTGACGTTGTTGTTGTTGTTGTTGTTGTTATTTATTTGACGTTGTTATTGTTGTTGTTTATTTGACGTTGTTGTTTTTGTTGACGTTGGTGGTGTTGTTGTTTATTTGACGTTGTTGTTGTTGATTATTTGACATTGTTGTTGTTGTTGACGTTGTTGTTGTTGTTTATTTGACGTTGTTGTTGTTTATTTGACGGTGTTGTTGTTGTTGTTTATTTGTCGTTATTGTTGTTGTTGTTGTTTATTTGACGTTGTTGTTGTTGTTGACGTTGTTGTTGTTTATTTGACGTTGTTGTTGTTGTTCTTGTTGTTGTTTATTTGACGTTATTGTTGTTGTTGTTGTCATTGTTTATTTGAGGTTGTTGTTGTTGTTGTTGTCGTTGTTGTTGTTGTTGACATAGTTGTTGTTTATTTGACGTTGTTGTTGTTGCCGTTGTTGTTGTTTATTTGACGTTGTTGTTGTTGTTCTTGTTGTTGTTTATTTGACATTGTTGTTGTTATTTATTTAACGTTGTTGTTGTTGTTGACATTGTTGTTATTGTTGTTGTTGTTGTTTATTTGACGTTGTTGTTGTTATTGTTCATTTGACTTTGTTGTTGTTGTTGACGTTGTTGTTGTTGTTGACGTTGTTGTTGTTGTTGACGTTGTTGTTGTTGTTGTTTATTTGATGTTGTTGTTGTTGACGTTGTTGTTGTTGTTTATTTGACATTGTTGTTGTTGTTGTTGTTGACGGTGTTGTTGTTGTTGTTGATGTTGTTGTTGTTATTTATTTGACGTTGTTGTTGTTGTTGTTGTTGTTGTTTATTTGACGTTGTTGTTGTTTATTTGACGTTGTTGTTGTTGTTTATTTGACGTTGTTGTTGTTGACATTGTTGTTGTTGTTGTTTATTTGACGTTGTTGTTGTTTATTTGACGTAGTTGTTGTTGTTGACGTTGTTGTTGTTGTTGTTGTTGTTTATTTGACGTTGTTGTTGTTGTTGACGTTGTTGTTGTTGTTGTTGTTTATTTGACGTTGTTGTTGTTTATTTGACATTGTTGTTGTTGTTCACGTTGTTGTTGTTGTTGTTTATTTGACGTTGTTGTTGTTGTTTTTTTGACATTGTTATTGTTGTTGACGTTGTTGTTGTTGTTGTTGTTTATTTGACGTTGTTGTTGTTGTTGACGTTGTTGTTGTTGTTGTCATTTATATGACGTTGTTGTTGTTGTTGTTTTTGTTGTTTATTTGACGTTGTTGTTGTTGACGTTGTTGTTGTTGTTTATTTGACATTATTGTTGTTGTCGTTTATTTGACATTCTTTTTGTTGTTGTTTATTTGACGTTGTTGTTGTTGTTGTTGTTTATTTGACGTTTTTGTTGTTGTTGTTTATTTGACATTGTTGTTGTTGTTGTTTATTTGACGTTATTGTTGTTGTTGTTTATTTGACGTTGTTGTTGTTGACGTTGTTGTTGTTGTCTATTTGACGTTGTTGTTGTTGTTGTTGTTTATTTGACGCTGTTGTTGTTGTTGTTGTTGTTTATTTGACGTTGTTGTTGTTGTTATTGTTGTTGTTTATTTGACGTTGTTGTTGTTGTTGTTATTTATTTGACGTTGTTATTGTTGTTGTTTATTTGACGTTGTTGTTTTTGTTGACGTTGGTGGTGTTGTTATTTATTTGACGTTGTTGTTATTGATTATTTGACATTCTTGTTGTTGTTGACGTTGTTGTTGTTTATTTGACGTTGTTGTTGTTGACGTTGTTGTTGTTGTTTATTTGACATTGTTGTTGTTGTTGTTGTTTATTTGACGGTGTTGTTGTTGTTGACGGTGTTGTTGTTGTTGTTTATTTGACGTTGTTGTTGTTGTTGACATAGTTGTTGTTGTTGTTTATTTGATGTTGTTGTTATTGTTGACGTTGTTGTTGTTTATTTGACGTTGTTGTTGTTGTTGTTGTTGTTTATTTGACGTTGTTGTTGTCGTTGTTGTTATCGTTGTTTATTTGACGTTGTTGTTGTTGTTGACATTGTTGTTGTTGTTGACATAGTTGTTGTTTATTTGACGTTGTTGTTGTTGACGTTGTTTATGTTTATTTGACGTTGTTGTTGTTGTTCTTGTTGTTGTTTATTTGACATTGTTGTTGTTATTTATTTGACGTTGTTGTTGTTGTTGTTGTTTATTTGACGTTGTTGTTGACGTTGTTGTTGTTATTGTTTATTTGACTTTGTTGTTGTTGTTGACGTTGTTGTTGTTGTTTATTTGACGTTGTTGTTGTTGACGTTGTTGTTGTTGTTTATTTGACATTGTTGTTGTTGTTGTTGACGGTGTTGTTGTTGTTGTTGTTGATGTTGTTGTTGTTATTTATTTGACGTTGTTGTTGTTGTTGTTTATTTGACGTTGTTGTTGTTTATTTGACGTTTTTTGTTGTTGTTTATTTGACGTTGTTGTTGTTGTTGTTTTTGTTGTTTATTTGACGTTGTTGCTGTTGTTGATGTTGTTGTTGTTTATTTGACGTTGTTGTTGTTGTTTTTTATTTGACGTTGTTGTTATTTATTTTACGTTGTTGTTGTTGTTTATTTGATGTTGTTGTTGTTGACGTTGTTGTTGTTGTTGTTTATTTGACGTTGTTGTTGTTGACATAGTTGTTGTTTAGTTGACGTTGTTGTTGTTGTTTATTTGACGTTGTTGTTGTTGTTGACGTTGTTGTTGTTGTTTATTTGACATTGTTGTTGTTGTTGACGGTGTTGTTGTTGTTGACGGTTTTGTTGTTGTTGACGGTGTTGTTGTTGTTATTGATGTTGTTGTTGTAATTTATTTAATGTTGTTGTTGTTGTTGTTTATTTGACGTTGTTGTTGTTTATTTGACGTTGTTGTTGTTGTTGTTGTTTATTTGACGTTGCTGTTGTTGACGTTGTTGTTGTTGTTGTTTATTTGACGTTGTTGTTGTTTATTTGACGTAGTTGTTGTTGTTGACGTTGTTGTTGTTGTTGTTGTTGTTGTTTATTTGACGTTGTTGTTGTTGTTTATTTGACATTGTTGTTGTTGTTGTTTATTTTACGTTGTTGTTGTTGTTGTTTATTTGATGTTGTTGTTGTTGACGTTGTTGTTGTTGTTTTTTATTTGACGTTATTGTTGTTGTTGACATAGTTGTTGTTTATTTGACGTTGTTGTTGTTGTTTATTTGACGTTGTTGTTGTTGTTGACGTTGTTATTGTTGTTTATTTGACATTGTTGTTGTTGTCGACGGTGTTGTTGTTGTTGTTGATGTTGTTATTGTTATTTATTTAACGTTGTTGTTGTTGTTGTTTATTTGACGTTGTTGTAGTTGTTTATTTGACGTTGTTATTGTTGTTTATTTGACGTTGCTGTTGTTGACGTTGTTGTTGTTGTTGTTGTTTATTTGACGTTGTTGTTGTTTATTTGACGTAGTTGTTGTTGTTGATGTTCGTGTTGTTGTTTATTTGACGTTGTTGTTGTTGTTGTTTTTTTGACATTGTTGTTATTGTTGATGTTGTTGTTGTTGTTGTTTATTTGACGTTGTTGTTGTTGTTGACGTTGTTGTTGTTGTTGTTGTTTATTTGACATTGTTGTTGTTGTTCACGTTGTTGTTGTTGTTTATTTGACGTTGTTGTTGTTGTTGTTTTTTTGACATTGTTATTGTTGTTGTTGTTGTTGTTGTTGTTTATTTGACGTTGTTGTTGTTGTTGTTGTTGACGTTGTTGTTGTTGTTGTTATTTATTTGACGTTGTTGTTGTTATTGTTTATTTGACGTTGTTGTTGTTGTTGTTTATTTGACGTTGTTGTTGTTGTTGTTTATTTGACGTTGTTGTTGTTGTTGTTGTTGTTGTTTTTGTTGTTTATTTGACGTTGTTGTTGTTGTTGACGTTGTTGTTGTTGTTTATTTGATGTTGTTGTTGTTGACGTTGTTGTTGTTGTTGTTTATTTGACGTTGTTGTTGTTGTTGACATAGTTGTTGTTTATTTGACGTTGTTGTTGTTGTTGTTTATTTGACGTTGTTGTTGTTGTTGACGTTGTTGTTGTTTATTTGACATTGTTGTTGTTGTTGACGGTGTTGTTGTTGTTGACGGTGTTGTTGTTGTTGACGGTGTTGTTGTTGTTGTTGATGTTGTTGTTGTAATTTATTTAATGTTGTTGTTGTTGTTTATTTGACGTTGTTGTTGTTTATTTGACGTTGTTGTTGTTGTTTATTTGACGTTGCAGTTGTTGACGTTGTTGTTGTTGTTGTTGTTTATTTGACGTGGTTGTTGTTGTTGACGTTATTGTTGTTGTTGTTTATTTGACGTTGTTGTTGTTGTTTATTTGACGTTGTTGTTGTTTATTTGACGTTGTTGTTGTTGTTGTTTATTTGACGTTGCTGTTGTTGACGTTGTTGTTGTTGTTGTTTATTTGACGTTGTTGTTGTTTATTTGACGTTGTTGTTGTTGTTTATTTGACGTTGTTGTTGTTGTTGTTGTTGTTGTTGTTGTTTTTGTTGTTTATTTGACGTTGTTGTTGTTGTTGACGTTGTTGTTGTTGTTTATTTGATGTTGTTGTTGTTGACGTTGTTGTTGTTGTTGTTTATTTGACGTTGTTGTTGTTGTTGACATAGTTGTTGTTTAATTGACGTTGTTGTTGTTGTTGTTTATTTGACGTTGTTGTTGTTGTTGACGTTGTTGTTGTTGTTTATTTGACATTGTTGTTGTTGTTGACGGTGTTGTTGATGTTGACGGTGTTGTTGTTGTTGACGGTGTTGTTGTTGTTGTTGATGTTGTTGTTGTAATTTATTTAATGTTGTTGTTGTTGTTTATTTGACGTTGTTGTTGTTTATTTGACGTTGTTGTTATTGTTTATTTGACGTTGCTGTTGTTGACGTTGTTGTTGTTGTTGTTGTTTATTTGACGTTGTTGTTGTTTATTTGACGTGGTTGTTGTTGTTGACGTTGTTGTTGTTGTTGTTGTTTATTTGACGTTGTTGTTGTTGTTGTTTATTTGACGTTGCTGTTGTTGTTGTTTATTTTACGTTGTTGCTGTTGTTGTTTATTTGATGTTGTTGTTGTTGACGTTGTTGTTGTTGTTGTTTATTTGACGTTGTTGTTGTTGTTGACATAGTTGTTGTTTATTTGACGTTGTTGTTGTTGTTGTTTATTTGACGTTGTTGTTGTTGTTGACGTTGTTATTGTTGTTTATTTGACATTGTTGTTGTTGTTAACGGTGTTGTTGTTGTTGTTGATGTTGTTGTTGTTATTTATTTAACGTTGTTGTTGTTATTTATTTAACGTTGTTATTGTTGTTTATTTGACGATGTTGTTGTTGACGTTGTTGTTGTTGTTGTTGTTGTTGTTTATTTGACGTTGTTGTTGTTTATTTGACGAGGTTGTTGTTGTTGATGTTCTTGTTGTTGTTTATTTGACGTTATTGTTGTTGTTGTTTTTTTGACATTGTTGTTATTGTTGATGTTGTTGTTGTTGTTGTTTATTTGACGTTGTTGTTGTTGTTGACGTTGTTGTTGTTGTTGTTGTTTATTTGACATTGTTGTTGTTGTTCACGTTGTTGTTGTTGTTTATTTGACGTTGTTGTTGTTGTTATTTTTTTGACATTGTTATTGTTGTTGTTGTTGTTGTTGTTTATTTGACGTTGTTGTTGTTGTTGTTGACGTTGTTGTTGTTGTTATTTATTTGACGTTGTTGTTGTTGTTATTGTTTATTTGACGTTGTTGTTGTTGTTGTTTATTAGACGTTGTTGTTGTTGTTGTTTATTTGACGTTGTTGTTGTTGTTGTTGTTTTTGTTATTTATTTGACATTGTTGTTGTTGTTGACGTTGTTGTTGTTGTTTATTTGACATTGTTGTTGTTGTTTTTTATTTGACATTCTTTTTGTTGTTGTTTATTTGACGTTGTTGTTGTTGTTGTTGTTGTTGTTTATTTGACATTGTTGTTGTTGTTGTTTATTTGACGTTGTTGTTGTTGTTTATTTGACGTTGTTGTTGTTGTTGTTTATTTGACGTTGTTGTTGTTGACGTTGTTGTTGTTGTTTATTTGACGTTGTTGTTGACGTTGTTGTTGTTGTTGTTGTTGTTTATTTGACGTTGTTGTTGCTTATTTGACGTTGTTGTTGTTGTTGACGTTGTTGTTGTTGTTGTTTATTTGACATTGTTGTTGTTGTTGTTGACGTTGTTGTTGTTGTTGTTTATTTGACGTTGTTGTTGTTGTTGTTGTTTATTTGACGCTGTTGTTGTTGTTGTTATTTATTTGATGTTGTTGTTGTTGTTGTTGTTTATTTGACGTTGTTGTTGTTGTTGTTGTTATTTATTTGATGTTGTTATTGTTGTTGTTTATTTGACGTTGTTGTTTTTGTTGACGTTGATGGTGTTGTTGTTTATTTGACGTTGTTGTTGTTGTTGATTATTTGAAATTTTTGTTGTTGTTGACGTTGTTGTAGTTGTTTATTTGACGTTGTTGTTGTTTATTTGACGGTTTTGTTGTTGTTGTTTATTTGACGTTATTGCTGTTGTTGTTGTTGTTTATTTGACATTGTTGTTGTTGTTGACGTTGTTGTTGTTGTTGTTGTTTATTTGACGTTGTTGTTGTTGTTGACATAGTTGTTGTTGTTGTTTATTTGACGTTGTTGTTATTGTTGACGTTGTTGTTGTTTATTAGACGTTGTTGTTGTTGTTGTTCTTGTTGTTGTTTATTTGACGTTGTTGTTGTTGTTGTTGTTAACGTTGTTTATTTGACGTTGTTGTTGTTGTTGTTGACGTTGTTGTTGTTGTTGTTTATTTAACTTTGTTGTTGTTGTTGTTGACGTTGTCGTTGTTGTTGACGTTGTTGTTGTTGTTTATTTGACGTTGTTGTTGTTGACGTTGTTGTTGTTGTTGTTTATTTAACATTGTTGTTGTTGTTGACGGTGTTGTTGTTGTTGAAATTGTTGTTGTTGTTGTTTATTTGACTTTGTTGTTGTTGACGTTGTTGTTGTTGTTGTTTATTTGACGTTGTTGTAGTTGATGACGTTGTTGTTGTTGTTGTTTATTTGACATTGTTGTTGTTGTTGACGTTGTTGTTGTTGTTATTTATTTGACGTTGTTGTTGTTGTTGTTGTTTATTTGACATTGTTGTTGTTGTTTATTTGACGTTGTTGTTGTTATTTATTTGACGTTGTTGTTGTTGTTTATTTGACGTTGTTGTTGTTGTTATTGTTTATTTGACGTTGTTGTTGTTGTTGACGTTGTTGTTGTTGTTTATTTGACTTTGTTTTATTGTTTATTTTACGTTGTTGTTGTTGTTGTTTATTTGACGTTGTTGTTGTTGTTGACGTTGTTGTTGTTGTTTATTTGAAGTTGTTGTTGTTGTTGACATAGTTGTTGTTTATTTGATGTTGTTGTTGTTGTTGACGTTCTTGTTGTTTATTTAACGTTGTTGTAGTTGTTCTTGTTGTTGTTTATTTGACGTTGTTGTTGTTGTTTATTTGACGTTGTTGTTGTTGTTTTTGACGTTGTTGTTGTTGTTTATTTGACGTTGTTGTTGTTGTTGTTGACGTTGTTGTTGCTGTTTATTTGACGTTGTTGTTGACGTTGTTATTGTTATTGTTTATTTGACTTTGTTGTTGTTGTTGACATTGTTATTGTTGTTGACGTTGTTGTTGTTGTTGTTGATGTTGTTGTTGTTGTTTATTTGACGTTGTTGTTGACGTTGTTGTTGTTGTTTATTTGACATTGTTGTTGTTGTTGACGGTGTTATTGTTGTTGTTGATGTTGTTGTTATTTATTTAACATTGTTGTTGTTGTTGTTTATTTGACGTTGTTGTTGTTGTTTATTTGACGTTGTTGTTGTTTTTTATTTGACGTTGCTGTTGTTGACGTTGTTGTTGTTGTTGTTTATTTGACGTTGTTGTTGTTTATTTGACGTAGTTGTTGTTGTTGACGTTGTTGTTGTTGTTGTTGTTTATTTGACGTTGTTGTTGTTGTTATTTTTTTGACATTGTTGTTGTGGTTGACGTTGTTGTTCTTGTTGTTTATTTGACGTTGTTGTTGTTTATTTGACATTGTTGTTGTTGTTCACGTTGTCGTTGTTGTTGTTTATTTGACGTTATTGTTGTTTATTTGACGTTGTTGTTGTTGTTGACGTTGTTGTTGCTGTTGTTGTTTATTTGACGTTGTTGTTGTTTATTTGACGTTGCTGTTGTTGTTGTTTATTTTACGTTGTTGTTGTTGTTGTTTATTTGATGTTGTTGTTGTTGACGTTGTTGTTGTTGTTGTTGTTTATTTGACGTTGTTGTTGTTGTTGTTGACATAGTTGTTGTTTATTTGACGTTGTTGTTGTTGTTTATTTGACGTTGTTGTTGTTGTTGACGTTGTTGTTGTTGTTTATTTGACATTGTTGTTGTTGACGGTGTTGTTGTTGTTGTTTATGTTGTTGTTGTTATTTATTTAACATTGTTGTTGTTGTTGTTTATTTGACGTTGTTGTTGTTGTTGTTGTTTATTTGACGTTGTTATTGTTGTTTATTTGACGTTGTTGTTGTTGACGTTGTTGTTGTTGTTGTTGTTTATTTGACGTTGTTGTTGTTTATTTGACGTAGTTGTTGTTGTTGATGTTGTTGTTGTTATTTATTTGACGTTGTTGTTGTTATTGTTTATTTGACGTTGTTGTTGTTTATTTGACGTAGTTGTTGTTGTTGACGTTGTTGTTGTTGTTGTTTATTTGACGTTGTTGTTGTTGTTGTTTTTTTGACATTGTTGTTGTTGTTGACGTTGTTGTTCTTGTTGTTTATTTGACGTTGTTGTTGTTTATTTGACATTGTTGTTGTTGTTCACGTTGTCGTTGTTGTTGTTTATTTGACGTTGTTGTTGTTTATTTGACGTAGTTGTTGTTGTTGACGTTGTTGTTGTTGTTGTTGTTGTTTATTTGACGTTGTTGTTGTTTATTTGACGTTGCTGTTGTTGTTGTTTATTTTACGTTGTTGTTGTTGTTGTTTATTTGATGTTGTTGTTGTTGACATTGTTGTTGTTGTTGTTGTTTATTTGACGTTGTTGTTGTTGTTGTTGACATAGTTGTTGTTTATTTGACGTTGTTGTTGTTGTTTATTTGACGTTGTTGTTGTTGACGTTGTTGTTGTTGACGTTGTTGTTGTTGTTGTTTATTTGACATTGTTGTTGTTGACGGTGTTGTTGTTGTTGTTGATGTTGTTGTTGTTATTTATTTAACGTTGTTGTTGTTGTTGTTGTTTATTTGACGTTGTTGTTGTTGTTTATTTGACGTTGTTATTGTTGTTTATTTGACGTTGTTGTTGTTGACGTTGTTGTTGTTGTTGTTGTTTATTTGACGTTGTTGTTGTTTATTTGACGTAGTTGTTGTTGTTGATGTTGTTGTTGTTATTTAATTGACATTGTTGTTGTTGTTGTTTTTTTGACATTGTTGTTATTGTTGAAGTTGTTGTTGTTGTTGTTTATTTGACGTTGTTGTTGTTGTTGACGTTGTTGTTGTTGTTGTTGTTGTTTATTTGACATTGTTGTTGTTGTTCACGTTGTTGTTGTTGTTTATTTGACGTTGTTGTTGTTGTTGTTTTTTTGACATTGTTATTGTTGTTGTTGTTGTTGTTTATTTGACGTTGTTGTTGTTGTTGACGTTGTTGTTGTTGTTGTTGTTATTTATTTGACGTTGTTGTTGTTGTTATTGTTTATTTGACGTTGTTGTTGTTGTTGTTTATTTGACGTTGTTGTTGTTGTTGTTTATTTGACGTTGTTGTTGTTGTTGTTGTTGTTTTTGTTGTTTATTTGACGTTGTTATTGTTGTTGACGTTGTTGTTGTTGTTTATTTGACATTGTTGTTGTTGTTTTTTATTTGACATTCTTTTTGTTGTTGTTTATTTGACGTTGTTGTTGTTGTTGTTTATTTGACGTTGTTGTTGTTGTTGTTGTTGTTTATTTGACGTTGTTGTTGTTGTTTATTTGACGTTGTTATTGTTGTTGTTGTTGTTGTTGTTTATTTGACGTTGTTGTTGACGTTGTTGTTGTTGTTTATTTGACGTTGTTGTTGTTGTTGACGTTGTTGTTGTTGTTTATTTGACGTTGTTGTTGACGTTGTTGTTGTTGTTGTTGTTTATTTGACGTTGTTGTTGCTTATTTGACGTTGTTGTTGTTGTTGACGTTGTTGTTGTTGTTGTTTATTTGACATTGTTGTTGTTGTTGTTGACGTTGTTGTTGTTGTTGTTTATTTGACGTTGTTGTTGTTGTTGTTGTTGTTTATTTGACGCTGTTGTTGTTGTTGTTATTTATTTGATGTTGTTGTTGTTGTTGTTGTTGTTGTTGTTTATTTGACGTTGTTGTTGTTGTTGTTATTTATTTGATGTTGTTATTGTTGTTGTTTATTTGACGTTGTTGTTTTTGTTGACGTTGATGGTGTTGTTGTTTATTTGACGTTGTTGTTGTTGTTGATTATTTGACATTTTTGTTGTTGTTGACGTTGTTGTAGTTGTTTATTTGACGTTGTTGTTGTTTATTTGACGGTTTTGTTGATGTTGTTTATTTGACGTTATTGCTGTTGTTGTTGTTTATTTGACATTGTTGTTGTTGTTGACGTTGTTGTTGTTGTTGTTGTTTATTTGACGTTGTTGTTGTTGTTGACATAGTTGTTGTTGTTGTTTATTTGAAGTTGTTGTTATTGTTGACGTTGTTGTTGTTTATTAGACGTTGTTGTTGTTGTTGTTCTTGTTGTTGTTTATTTGACGTTGTTGTTGTTGTTGTTGTTAACGTTGTTTATTTGACGTTGTTGTTGTTGTTGTTGACGTTGTTGTTGTTGTTGTTTATTTAACTTTGTTGTTGTTGTTGTTGACGTTGTCGTTGTTGTTGACGTTGTTGTTGTTGTTTATTTGACGTTGTTGTTGTTGACGTTGTTGTTGTTGTTGTTTATTTAACATTGTTGTTGTTGTTGACGGTGTTGTTGTTGTTGAAATTGTTGTTGTTGTTGTTTATTTGACTTTGTTGTTGTTGACGTTGTTGTTGTTGTTGTTTATTTGACGTTGTTGTAGTTGATGACGTTGTTGTTGTTGTTGTTTATTTGACATTGTTGTTGTTGTTGACGTTGTTGTTGTTGTTATTTATTTGACGTTGTTGTTGTTGTTGTTGTTTATTTGACATTGTTGTTGTTGTTTATTTGACGTTGTTGTTGTTATTTATTTGACGTTGTTGTTGTTGTTTATTTGACGTTGTTGTTGTTATTGTTTATTTGACGTTGTTGTTGTTGTTGACGTTGTTGTTGTTGTTTATTTGACTTTGTTTTATTGTTTATTTTACGTTGTTGTTGTTGTTGTTTATTTGACGTTGTTGTTGTTGTTGAAGTTGTTGTTGTTGTTTATTTGAAGTTGTTGTTGTTGTTGACATAGTTGTTGTTTATTTGATGTTGTTGTTGTTGTTGACGTTCTTGTTGTTTATTTAACGTTGTTGTAGTTGTTCTTGTTGTTGTTTATTTGACGTTGTTGTTATTGTTTATTTGACGTTGTTGTTGTTGTTTTTGACGTTGTTGTTGTTGTTTATTTGACGTTGTTGTTGTTGTTGTTGACGTTGTTGTTGCTGTTTATTTGACGTTGTTGTTGACGTTGTTATTGTTATTGTTTATTTGACTTTGTTGTTGTTGTTGACATTGTTATTGTTGTTGACGTTGTTGTTGTTGTTGTTGATGTTGTTGTTGTTGTTTATTTGACGTTGTTGTTGACGTTGTTGTTGTTGTTTATTTGACATTGTTGTTGTTGTTGACGGTGTTATTGTTGTTGTTGATGTTGTTGTTATTTATTTAACATTGTTGTTGTTGTTGTTTATTTGACGTTGTTGTTGTTGTTTATTTGACGTTGTTGTTGTTTTTTATTTGACGTTGCTGTTGTTGACGTTGTTGTTGTTGTTGTTTATTTGACGTTGTTGTTGTTTATTTGACGTAGTTGTTGTTGTTGACGTTGTTGTTGTTGTTGTTGTTGTTTATTTGACGTTGTTGTTGTTGTTATTTTTTTGACATTGTTGTTGTGGTTGACGTTGTTGTTCTTGTTGTTTATTTGACGTTGTTGTTGTTTATTTGACGTTGTTGTTGTTGTTCACGTTGTCGTTGTTGTTGTTTATTTGACGTTATTGTTGTTTATTTGACGTTGTTGTTGTTGTTGACGTTGTTGTTGTTGTTGTTGTTGTTGTTTATTTGACGTTGTTGTTGTTTATTTGACGTTGCTGTTGTTGTTGTTTATTTTACGTTGTTGTTGTTGTTGTTTATTTGATGTTGTTGTTGTTGACGTTGTTGTTGTTGTTGTTGTTTATTTGACGTTGTTGTTGTTGTTGTTGACATAGTTGTTGTTTATTTGACGTTGTTGTTGTTGTTTATTTGACGTTGTTGTTGTTGTTGACGTTGTTGTTGTTGTTTATTTGACATTGTTGTTGTTGACGGTGTTGTTGTTGTTGTTGATGTTGTTGTTGTTATTTATTTAACATTGTTGTTGTTGTTGTTGTTTATTTGACGTTGTTGTTGTTGTTGTTTATTTGACGTTGTTATTGTTGTTTATTTGACGTTGTTGTTGTTGACGTTGTTGTTGTTGTTGTTGTTTATTTGACGTTGTTGTTGTTTATTTGACGTAGTTGTTGTTGTTGATGTTGTTGTTGTTATTTATTTGACGTTGTTGTTGTTATTGTTGTTTATTTGACGTTGTTGTTGTTGTTTATTTGACGTTGTTGTTGTTTTTTATTTGATGTTGCTGTTGTTGACGTTGTTGTTGTTGTTGTTTATTTGACGTTGTTGTTGTTTATTTGACGTAGTTGTTGTTGTTGACGTTGTTGTTGTTGTTGTTTATTTGACGTTGTTGTTGTTGTTGTTTTTTTGACATTGTTGTTGTTGTTGACGTTGTTGTTCTTGTTGTTTATTTGACGTTTTTGTTGTTTATTTGACATTGTTGTTGTTGTTCACGTTGTCGTTGTTGTTGTTTATTTGACGTTGTTGTTGTTTATTTGACGTAGTTGTTGTTGTTGACGTTGTTGTTGTTGTTGTTGTTGTTTATTTGACGTTGTTGTTGTTTATTTGACGTTGTTGTTGTTGTTGTTTATTTTACGTTGTTGTTGTTGTTGTTTATTTGATGTTGTTGTTGTTGACGTTGTTGTTGTTGTTGTTGTTTATTTGACGTTGTTGTTGTTGTTGTTGACATAGTTGTTGTTTATTTGACGTTGTTGTTGTTGTTTATTTGACGTTGTTGTTGTTGACGTTGTTGTTGTTGTTTATTTGACGTTGTTGTTGTTGTTGACATAGTTGTTGTTTATTTGATGTTGTTGTTGTTGACGTTCTTGTTGTTTATTATACGTTGTTGTAGTTGTTCTTGTTGTTGTTTATTTGACGTTGTTGTTGTTTATTTGACGTTGTTGTTGTTGTTGTTGTTGACGTTGTTGTTGTTGTTTATTTGACGTTGTTGTTGTTGTTGTTGACGTTGTTGTTGCTGTTTATTTGACGTTGTTGTTGACGTGGTTATTGTTATTGTTTATTTGACTTTGTTGTTGTTGTTGACATTGTTGTTGTTGTTGACGTTGTTGTTGTTGTTTATTTGACATTGTTGTTGTTGTTGACGGTGTTATTGTTGTTGTTGATGTTGTTGTTATTTATTTAACATTGTTGTTGTTGTTGTTGTTTATTTGACGTTGTTGTTGTTGTTTATTTGACGTTGTTGTTGTTTTTTATTTGACGTTGCTGTTGTTGACGTTGTTGTTGTTGTTGTTTATTTGACGTTGTTGTTGTTTATTTGACGTAGTTGTTGTTGTTGACGTTGTTGTTGTTGTTGTTGTTGTTTATTTGACGTTGTTGTTGTTGTTATTTTTTTGACATTGTTGTTGTGGTTGACGTTGTTGTTCTTGTTGTTTATTTGACGTTGTTGTTGTTTATTTGACATTGTTGTTGTTGTTCACGTTGTCGTTGTTGTTGTTTATTTGACGTTATTGTTGTTTATTTGACGTTGTTGTTGTTGTTGACGTTGTTGTTGTTGTTGTTGTTGTTGTTGTTTATTTGACGTTGTTGTTGTTTATTTGACGTTGCTGTTGTTGTTGTTTATTTTACGTTGTTGTTGTTGTTGTTTATTTGATGTTGTTGTTGTTGACGTTGTTGTTGTTGTTGTTGTTTATTTGACGTTGTTGTTGTTGTTGTTGACATAGTTGTTATTTATTTGACGTTGTTGTTGTTGTTTATTTGACGTTGTTGTTGTTGTTGACGTTGTTGTTGTTGTTTATTTGACATTGTTGTTGTTGTTGTTGATGTTGTTGTTGTTATTTATTTAACATTGTTGTTGTTGTTGTTGTTTATTTGACGTTGTTGTTGTTGTTTATTTGACGTTGTTATTGTTGTTTATTTGACGTTGTTGTTGTTGACGTTGTTGTTGTTGTTGTTGTTTATTTGACGTTGTTGTTGTTTATTTGACGTAGTTGTTGTTGTTGATGTTGTTGTTGTTATTTATTTGACGTTGTTGTTGTTATTGTTGTTTATTTGGCATTGTTGTTGTTGTTTATTTGACGTTGTTGTTGTTTTTTATTTGACGTTGCTGTTGTTGACGTTGTTGTTGTTGTTGTTGTTTATTTGACGTTGTTGTTGTTTATTTGACGTAGTTGTTGTTGTTGACGTTGTTGTTGTTGTTGTTGTTTATTTGACGTTGTTGTTGTTGTTGTTTTTTTGACATTGTTGTTGTTGTTGACGTTGTTGTTCTTGTTGTTTATTTGACGTTGTTGTTGTTTATTTGACATTGTTGTTGTTGTTCACGTTGTCGTTGTTGTTGTTTATTTGACGTTGTTGTTGTTTATTTGACGTAGTTGTTGTTGTTGACGTTGTTGTTGTTGTTGTTGTTGTTTATTTGACGTTGTTGTTGTTTATTTGACGTTGCTGTTGTTGTGGTTTATTTTACGTTGTTGTTGTTGTTGTTGTTTATTTGATGTTGTTGTTGTTGACGTTGTTGTTGTTGTTGTTTATTTGACGTTGTTGTTGTTGTTGTTGACATAGTTGTTGTTTATTTGACGTTGTTGTTGTTGTTTATTTGACGTTGTTGTTGTTGACGTTGTTGTTGTTGTTTATTTGACATTGTTGTTGTTGACGGTGTTGTTGTTGTTGTTGATGTTGTTGTTGTTATTTATTTAACGTTGTTGTTGTTGTTGTTGTTTATTTGACGTTGTTGTTGTTGTTTATTTGACGTTGTTATTGTTGTTTATTTGACGTTGTTGTTGTTGACGTTGTTGTTGTTGTTGTTGTTGTTGTTGTTGTTGTTGTTGTTTATTTGACGTTGTTGTGGTTTATTTGACGTAGTTGTTGTTGTTGATGTTGTTGTTGTTATTTATTTGACGTTGTTGTTGTTGTTGTTTTTTTGACATTGTTGTTATTGTTGAAGTTGTTGTTGTTGTTGTTTATTTGACGTTGTTGTTGTTGTTGACGTTGTTGTTGTTGTTGTTGTTTATTTGACATTGTTGTTGTTGTTCACGTTGTTGTTGTTGTTGTTTATTTGACGTTGTTGTTGTTGTTGTTTTTTTGACATTGTTATTGTTGTTGTTGTTGTTGTTGTTTATTTGACGTTGCTGTTGTTGTTGTTGACGTTGTTGTTGTTGTTGTTATTTATTTGACGTTGTTGTTGTTGTTATTGTTTATTTGACGTTGTTGTTGTTGTTGTTTATTTGACGTTGTTGTTGTTGTTGTTTATTTGACGTTGTTGTTGTTGTTGTTGTTTTTGTTGTTTATTTGACGTTGTTATTGTTGTTGACGTTGTTGTTGTTGTTTATTTGACATTGTTGTTGTTGTTTTTTATTTGACATTCTTTTTGTTGTTGTTTATTTGACGTTGTTGTTGTTGTTGTTTATTTGACGTTGTTGTTGTTGTTGTTGTTGTTTATTTGACGTTGTTGTTGTTGTTTATTTGACGTTGTTGTTGTTGTTGTTGTTGTTTATTTAACGTTGTTGTTGACGTTGTTGTTGTTGTTTATTTGACGTTGTTGTTGTTGTTGACGTTGTTGTTGTTGTTTATTTGACGTTGTTGTTGACGTTGTTGTTGTTGTTGTTGTTTATTTGACGTTGTTGTTGCTTATTTGACGTTGTTGTTGTTGTTGACGTTGTTGTTGTTGTTGTTTATTTGACATTGTTGTTGTTGTTGTTGACGTTGTTGTTGTTGTTGTTTATTTGACGTTGTTGTTGTTGTTGTTGTTGTTTATTTGACGCTGTTGTTGTTGTTGTTATTTATTTGATGTTGTTGTTGTTGTTGTTGTTGTTTATTTGACGTTGTTGTTGTTGTTGTTGTTATTTATTTGATGTTGTTATTGTTGTTGTTTATTTGACGTTGTTGTTTTTGTTGACGTTGATGGTGTTGTTGTTTATTTGACGTTGTTGTTGTTGTTGATTATTTGACATTTTTGTTGTTGTTGACGTTGTTGTAGTTGTTTATTTGACGTTGTTGTTGTTTATTTGACGGTTTTGTTGTTGTTGTTTATTTGACGTTATTGCTGTTGTTGTTGTTTATTTGACATTGTTGTTGTTGTTGACGTTGTTGTTGTTGTTGTTGTTTATTTGACGTTGTTGTTGTTGTTGACATAGTTGTTGTTGTTGTTTATTTGACGTTGTTGTTATTGTTGACGTTGTTGTTGTTGTTTATTAGACGTTGTTGTTGTTGTTGTTCTTGTTGTTGTTTATTTGACGTTGTTGTTGTTGTTGTTGTTAACGTTGTTTATTTGACGTTGTTGTTGTTGTTGACGTTGTTGTTGTTGTTGTTTATTTAACTTTGTTGTTGTTGTTGTTGACGTTGTCGTTGTTGTTGACGTTGTTGTTGTTGTTTATTTGACGTTGTTGTTGTTGACGTTGTTGTTGTTGTTGTTTATTTAACATTGTTGTTGTTGTTGACGGTGTTGTTGTTGTTGAAATTGTTGTTGTTGTTGTTTATTTGACTTTGTTGTTGTTGACGTTGTTGTTGTTGTTGTTTATTTGACGTTGTTGTAGTTGATGACGTTGTTGTTGTTGTTGTTTATTTGACATTGTTGTTGTTGTTGACGTTGTTGTTGTTGTTATTTATTTGACGTTGTTGTTGTTGTTGTTGTTTATTTGACATTGTTGTTGTTGTTTATTTGACGTTGTTGTTGTTATTTATTTGACGTTGTTGTTGTTGTTTATTTGACGTTGTTGTTGTTGTTATTGTTTATTTGACGTTGTTGTTGTTGTTGACGTTGTTGTTGTTGTTTATTTGACTTTGTTTTATTGTTTATTTTACGTTGTTGTTGTTGTTTATTTGACGTTGTTGTTGTTGTTGACGTTGTTGTTGTTGTTTATTTGAAGTTGTTGTTGTTGTTGACATAGTTGTTGTTTATTTGATGTTGTTGTTGTTGTTGACGTTCTTGTTGTTTATTTAACGTTGTTGTAGTTGTTCTTGTTGTTGTTTATTTGACGTTGTTGTTGTTGTTGATGTTGTTGTTGTTATTTATTTGACGTTGTTGTTGTTGTTGTTTTTTTGACATTGTTGTTATTGTTGAAGTTGTTGTTGTTGTTGTTTATTTGACGTTGTTGTTGTTGTTGACGTTGTTGTTGTTGTTGTTGTTTATTTGACATTGTTGTTGTTGTTCACGTTGTTGTTGTTGTTGTTTATTTGACGTTGTTGTTGTTGTTGTTTTTTTGACATTGTTATTGTTGTTGTTGTTGTTGTTGTTTATTTGACGTTGTTGTTGTTGTTGTTGACGTTGTTGTTGTTGTTGTTATTTATTTGACGTTGTTGTTGTTGTTATTGTTTATTTGACGTTGTTGTTGTTGTTGTTTATTTGACGTTGTTGTTGTTGTTGTTTATTTGACGTTGTTGTTGTTGTTGTTGTTTTTGTTGTTTATTTGACGTTGTTATTGTTGTTGACGTTGTTGTTGTTGTTTATTTGACATTGTTGTTGTTGTTTTTTATTTGACATTCTTTTTGTTGTTGTTTATTTGACGTTGTTGTTGTTGTTGTTTATTTGACGTTGTTGTTGTTGTTGTTGTTGTTTATTTGACGTTGTTGTTGTTGTTTATTTGACGTTGTTGTTGTTGTTGTTGTTGTTGTTTATTTAACGTTGTTGTTGACGTTGTTGTTGTTGTTTATTTGACGTTGTTGTTGTTGTTGACGTTGTTGTTGTTGTTTATTTGACGTTGTTGTTGACGTTGTTGTTGTTGTTGTTGTTTATTTGACGTTGTTGTTGCTTATTTGACGTTGTTGTTGTTGTTGACGTTGTTGTTGTTGTTGTTTATTTGACATTGTTGTTGTTGTTGTTGACGTTGTTGTTGTTGTTGTTTATTTGACGTTGTTGTTGTTGTTGTTGTTGTTTATTTGACGCTGTTGTTGTTGTTGTTATTTATTTGATGTTGTTGTTGTTGTTGTTGTTGTTTATTTGACGTTGTTGTTGTTGTTGTTGTTATTTATTTGATGTTGTTATTGTTGTTGTTTATTTGACGTTGTTGTTTTTGTTGACGTTGATGGTGTTGTTGTTTATTTGACGTTGTTGTTGTTGTTGATTATTTGACATTTTTGTTGTTGTTGACGTTGTTGTAGTTGTTTATTTGACGTTGTTGTTGTTTATTTGACGGTTTTGTTGTTGTTGTTTATTTGACGTTATTGCTGTTGTTGTTGTTTATTTGACATTGTTGTTGTTGTTGACGTTGTTGTTGTTGTTGTTGTTTATTTGACGTTGTTGTTGTTGTTGACATAGTTGTTGTTGTTGTTTATTTGACGTTGTTGTTATTGTTGACGTTGTTGTTGTTTATTAGACGTTGTTGTTGTTGTTGTTCTTGTTGTTGTTTATTTGACGTTGTTGTTGTTGTTGTTGTTAACGTTGTTTATTTGACGTTGTTGTTGTTGTTGACGTTGTTGTTGTTGTTGTTTATTTAACTTTGTTGTTGTTGTTGTTGACGTTGTCGTTGTTGTTGACGTTGTTGTTGTTGTTTATTTGACGTTGTTGTTGTTGACGTTGTTGTTGTTGTTGTTTATTTAACATTGTTGTTGTTGTTGACGGTGTTGTTGTTGTTGAAATTGTTGTTGTTGTTGTTTATTTGACTTTGTTGTTGTTGACGTTGTTGTTGTTGTTGTTTATTTGACGTTGTTGTAGTTGATGACGTTGTTGTTGTTGTTGTTTATTTGACATTGTTGTTGTTGTTGACGTTGTTGTTGTTGTTATTTATTTGACGTTGTTGTTGTTGTTGTTGTTTATTTGACATTGTTGTTGTTGTTTATTTGACGTTGTTGTTGTTATTTATTTGACGTTGTTGTTGTTGTTTATTTGACGTTGTTGTTGTTGTTATTGTTTATTTGACGTTGTTGTTGTTGTTGACGTTGTTGTTGTTGTTTATTTGACTTTGTTTTATTGTTTATTTTACGTTGTTGTTGTTGTTTATTTGACGTTGTTGTTGTTGTTGACGTTGTTGTTGTTGTTTATTTGAAGTTGTTGTTGTTGTTGACATAGTTGTTGTTTATTTGATGTTGTTGTTGTTGTTGACGTTCTTGTTGTTTATTTAACGTTGTTGTAGTTGTTCTTGTTGTTGTTTATTTGACGTTGTTGTTGTTGTTTATTTGACGTTGTTGTTGTTGTTTTTGACGTTGTTGTTGTTGTTTATTTGACGTTGTTGTTGTTGTTGTTGACGTTGTTGTTGCTGTTTATTTGACGTTGTTGTTGACGTTGTTATTGTTATTGTTTATTTGACTTTGTTGTTGTTGCTGACATTGTTATTGTTGTTGACGTTGTTGTTGTTGTTGTTGATGTTGTTGTTGTTGTTTATTTGACGTTGTTGTTGACGTTGTTGTTGTTGTTTATTTGACATTGTTGTTGTTGTTGACGGTGTTATTGTTGTTGTTGATGTTGTTGTTATTTATTTAACATTGTTGTTGTTGTTGTTTATTTGACGTTGTTGTTGTTGTTTATTTGACGTTGTTGTTGTTTTTTATTTGACGTTGCTGTTGTTGACGTCGTTGTTGTTGTTGTTTATTTGACGTTGTTGTTGTTTATTTGACGTAGTTGTTGTTGTTGACGTTGTTGTTGTTGTTGTTGTTTATTTGACGTTGTTGTTGTTGTTATTTTTTTGACATTGTTGTTGTGGTTGACGTTGTTGTTCTTGTTGTTTATTTGACGTTGTTGTTGTTTATTTGACGTTGTTGTTGTTGTTGTTCACGTTGTCGTTGTTGTTGTTTATTTGACGTTATTGTTGTTTATTTGACGTTGTTGTTGTTGTTGACGTTGTTGTTGTTGTTGTTGTTGTTTATTTGACGTTGTTGTTGTTTATTTGACGTTGCTGTTGTTGTTGTTTATTTTACGTTGTTGTTGTTGTTGTTTATTTGATGTTGTTGTTGTTGACGTTGTTGTTGTTGTTGTTGTTTATTTGACGTTGTTGTTGTTGTTGTTGACATAGTTGGTATTTATTTGACGTTGTTGTTGTTGTTTATTTGACGTTGTTGTTGTTGTTGACGTTGTTGTTGTTGTTTATTTGACATTGTTGTTGTTGACGGTGTTGTTGTTGTTGTTGATGTTGTTGTTGTTATTTATTTAACATTGTTGTTGTTGTTGTTGTTTATTTGACGTTGTTGTTGTTGTTGTTTATTTGACGTTGTTATTGTTGTTTATTTGACGTTGTTGTTGTTGACGTTGTTGTTGTTGTTGTTGTTTATTTGACGTTGTTGTTGTTTATTTGACGTAGTTGTTGTTGTTGATGTTGTTGTTGTTATTTATTTGACGTTGTTGTTGTTGTTTATTTGACGTTGTTGTTGTTTTTTATTTGATGTTGCTGTTGTTGACGTTGTTGTTGTTGTTGTTTATTTGACGTTGTTGTTGTTTATTTGACGTAGTTGTTGTTGTTGACGTTGTTGTTGTTGTTGTTTATTTGACGTTGTTGTTGTTGTTGTTTTTTTGACATTGTTGTTGTTGTTGACGTTGTTGTTCTTGTTGTTTATTTGACGTTGTTGTTGTTTATTTGACATTGTTGTTGTTGTTCACGTTGTCGTTGTTGTTGTTTATTTGACGTCATTGTTGTTTATTTGACGTTGTTGTTGTTGTTGACGTTGTTGTTGTTGTTGTTGTTGTTGTTGTTTATTTGACGTTGTTGTTGTTTATTTGACGTTGCTGTTGTTGTTGTTTATTTTACGTTGTTGTTGTTGTTGTTTATTTGATGTTGTTGTTGTTGACGTTGTTGTTGTTGTTGTTGTTTATTTGACGTTGTTGTTGTTGTTGTTGACATAGTTGTTGTTTATTTGACGTTGTTGTTGTTGTTTATTTGACGTTGTTGTTGTTGTTGACGTTGTTGTTGTTGTTTATTTGACATTGTTGTTGTTGACGGTGTTGTTGTTGTTGTTGATGTTGTTGTTGTTATTTATTTAACATTGTTGTTGTTGTTGTTGTTTATTTGACGTTGTTGTTGTTGTTTATTTGACATTGTTATTGTTGTTTATTTGACGTTGTTGTTGTCGACGTTGTTGTTGTTGTTGTTGTTTATTTGACGTTGTTGTTGTTTATTTGACGTAGTTGTTGTTGTTGATGTTGTTGTTGTTATTTATTTGACGTTGTTGTTGTTATTGTTGTTTATTTGACGTTGTTGTTGTTGTTTATTTGACGTTGTTGTTGTTTTTTATTTGACGTTGTTGTTGTTGACGTTGTTGTTGTTGTTGTTTATTTGACGTTGTTGTTGTTTATTTGACGTAGTTGTTGTTGTTGTTGTTGTTGTTTATTTGACGTTGTTGTTGTTGTTGTTTTTTTGACATTGTTGTTGTTGTTGACGTTGTTGTTCTTGTTGTTTATTTGACGTTGTTGTTGTTTATTTGACACTGTTGTTGTTGTTCACGTTGTCGTTGTTGTTGTTTATTTGACGTTGTTGTTGTTTATTTGACGTAGTTGTTGTTGTTGACGTTGTTGTTGTTGTTGTTTATTTGACGTTGTTGTTGTTTATTTGACGTTGCTGTTGTTGTTGTTTATTTTACGTTGTTGTTGTTGTTGTTGTTGTTTATTTGATGTTGTTGTTGTTGACGTTGTTGTTGTTGTTGTTGTTGTTTATTTGACGTTGTTGTTGTTGTTGTTGTTGACATAGTTGTTGTTTATTTAACGTTGTTGTTGTTGTTTATTTGACGTTGTTGTTGTTGACGTTGTTGTTGTTGTTTATTTGACATTGTTGTTGTTGACGGTGTTGTTGTTGTTGTTGATGTTGTTGTTGTTATTTATTTAACGTTGTTGTTGTTGTTGTTGTTTATTTGACGTTGTTGTTGTTGTTTATTTGACGTTGTTATTGTTGTTTATTTGACGTTGTTGTTGTTGACGTTGTTGTTGTTGTTGTTGTTTATTTGACGTTGTTGTTGTTTATTTGACGTAGTTGTTGTTGTTGATGTTGTTGTTGTTATTTATTTGACGTTGTTGTTGTTGTTGTTTTTTTGACATTGTTGTTATTGTTGATGTTGTTGTTGTTGTTGTTTATTTGACGTTGTTGTTGTTGTTGACGTTGTTGTTGTTGTTGTTGTTTATTTGACATTGTTGTTGTTGTTCACGTTGTTGTTGTTGTTTATTTGACGTTGTTGATGTTGTTGTTTTTTTGACATTGTTATTGTTGTTGTTGTTGTTGTTGTTGTTGTTTATTTGACGTTGTTGTTGTTGTTGTTGTTGTTATTTATTTGACGTTGTTGTTGTTGTTGTTTATTTGACGTTGTTGTTGTTGTTGTTTATTTGACGTTGTTGTTGTTGTTGTTTATTTGACGTTGTTGTTGTTGTTGTTGTTTTTGTTGTTTATTTGACGTTGTTATTGTTGTTGACGTTGTTGTTGTTGTTTATTTGACATTGTTGTTGTTGTTTTTTATTTGACATTCTTTTTGTTGTTGTTTATTTGACGTTGTTGTTGTTGTTTATTTGACGTTGTTGTTGTTGTTGTTGTTTATTTGACGTTGTTGTTGTTGTTGTTTATTTGACGTTGTTGTTGTTGTTGTTGTTGTTGTTGTTGTTTATTTGACATTGTTGTTGACGTTGTTGTTGTTGTTTATTTGACGTTGTTGTTGACGTTGTTGTTGTTGTTGTTGTTTATTTGACGTTGTTGTTGCTTATTTGACGTTGTTGTTGTTGTTGACGTTGTTGTTGTTTATTTGACATTGTTGTTGTTGTTGTTGACGTTGTTGTTGTTGTTGTTTATTTGACGTTGTTGTTGTTGTTGACGTTGTTGTTGTTGTTGTTTATTTGACGTTGTTGTTGTTTATTTGACATTGTTGTTGTTGTTCACGCTGTTGTTGTTGTTGTTTATTTGACGTTGTTGTTGTTGTTGTTGTTGTTTTTTTGACATTGTTGTTGTTGTTGACGTTGTTGTTCTTATTGTTTATTTGACGTTGTTGTTGTTGTTGACGTTGTTGTTGTTGTTGTTGTTTATTTGACGTTGTTGTTGTTTATTGGACATTGTTGTTGTTCACGTTGTTGTTGTTGTTGTTGTTTATTTGACGTTGTTGTTGTTGTTTTTTTGACATTGTTATTGTTGTTGACGTTGTTGTTGTTGTTGTTTATTTGACGTTGTTGTTGTTGTTGACGTTGTTGTTGTTGTTATTTATTTGACGTTGTTGTTGTTATTGTTTATTTGACGTTGTTGTTGTTGTTGTTGTTGTTTATTTGACGTTGTTGTTGTTGTTGTTGTTGTTTTTGTTGTTTATTTGATGTTGTTGTTATTGTTGACGTTGTTGTTGTTGTTTATTTGACATTGTTGTTGTTGTTGTTTATTTGACATTGTTTTTGTTGTTGTTTATTTGACGTTGTTGTTGTTGTTGTTTATTTGACGTAGTTGTTGTTGTTGTTGTTGTTGTTTATTTGACGTTGTTGTTGTTGTTGTTTTTTTGACATTGTTGTTGTTGACGTTGTTGTTCTTGTTGTTTATTTGACGTTGTTGTTGTTTATTTGACACTGTTGTTGTTGTTCACGTTGTCGTTGTTGTTGTTTATTTGACGTTGTTGTTGTTTATTTGACGTAGTTGTTGTTGTTGACGTTGTTGTTGTTGTTGTTTATTTGACGTTGTTGTTGTTTATTTGACGTTGCTGTTGTTGTTGTTTATTTTACGTTGTTGTTGTTGTTGTTGTTGTTTATTTGATGTTGTTGTTGTTGACGTTGTTGTTGTTGTTGTTGTTGTTTATTTGACGTTGTTGTTGTTGTTGTTGTTGACATAGTTGTTGTTTATTTAACGTTGTTGTTGTTGTTTATTTGACGTTGTTGTTGTTGACGTTGTTGTTGTTGTTTATTTGACATTGTTGTTGTTGACGGTGTTGTTGTTGTTGTTGATGTTGTTGTTGTTATTTATTTAACGTTGTTGTTGTTGTTGTTGTTTATTTGACGTTGTTGTTGTTGTTTATTTGACGTTGTTATTGTTGTTTATTTGACGTTGTTGTTGTTGACGTTGTTGTTGTTGTTGTTGTTTATTTGACGTTGTTGTTGTTTATTTGACGTAGTTGTTGTTGTTGATGTTGTTGTTGTTATTTATTTGACGTTGTTGTTGTTGTTGTTTTTTTGACATTGTTGTTATTGTTGATGTTGTTGTTGTTGTTGTTTATTTGACGTTGTTGTTGTTGTTGACGTTGTTGTTGTTGTTGTTGTTTATTTGACATTGTTGTTGTTGTTCACGTTGTTGTTGTTGTTTATTTGACGTTGTTGATGTTGTTGTTTTTTTGACATTGTTATTGTTGTTGTTGTTGTTGTTGTTGTTGTTTATTTGACGTTGTTGTTGTTGTTGTTGTTGTTATTTATTTGACGTTGTTGTTGTTGTTGTTTATTTGACGTTGTTGTTGTTGTTGTTTATTTGACGTTGTTGTTGTTGTTGTTTATTTGACGTTGTTGTTGTTGTTGTTGTTGTTTTTGTTGTTTATTTGACGTTGTTATTGTTGTTGACGTTGTTGTTGTTGTTTATTTGACATTGTTGTTGTTGTTTTTTATTTGACATTCTTTTTGTTGTTGTTTATTTGACGTTGTTGTTGTTGTTTATTTGACGTTGTTGTTGTTGTTGTTGTTTATTTGACGTTGTTGTTGTTGTTGTTTATTTGACGTTGTTGTTGTTGTTGTTGTTGTTGTTGTTTATTTGACATTGTTGTTGACGTTGTTGTTGTTGTTTATTTGACGTTGTTGTTGACGTTGTTGTTGTTGTTGTTGTTTATTTGACGTTGTTGTTGCTTATTTGACGTTGTTGTTGTTGTTGACGTTGTTGTTGTTTATTTGACATTGTTGTTGTTGTTGTTGACGTTGTTGTTGTTGTTGTTTATTTGACGTTGTTGTTGTTGTTGACGTTGTTGTTGTTGTTTATTTGACGTTGTTGTTGTTTATTTGACATTGTTGTTGTTGTTCACGCTGTTGTTGTTGTTGTTTATTTGACGTTGTTGTTGTTGTTGTTGTTGTTTTTTTGACATTGTTGTTGTTGTTGACGTTGTTGTTCTTATTGTTTATTTGACGTTGTTGTTGTTGTTGACGTTGTTGTTGTTGTTGTTGTTTATTTGACGTTGTTGTTGTTTATTGGACATTGTTGTTGTTCACGTTGTTGTTGTTGTTGTTGTTTATTTGACGTTGTTGTTGTTGTTTTTTTGACATTGTTATTGTTGTTGACGTTGTTGTTGTTGTTGTTTATTTGACGTTGTTGTTGTTGTTGTTGACGTTGTTGTTGTTGTTATTTATTTGACGTTGTTGTTGTTATTGTTTATTTGACGTTGTTGTTGTTGTTGTTGTTGTTTATTTGACGTTGTTGTTGTTGTTGTTGTTGTTTTTGTTGTTTATTTGATGTTGTTGTTATTGTTGACGTTGTTGTTGTTGTTTATTTGACATTGTTGTTGTTGTTGTTTATTTGACATTGTTTTTGTTGTTGTTTATTTGACGTTGTTGTTGTTGTTGTTGTTTATTTGACGTTGTTGTTGTTGTTGTTTATTTGACGTTGTTGTTGTTGTTTATTTGACGTTGTTGTTGTTGTTGTTGTTTATTTGACGTTGTTGTTGTTGTTTATTTGACGTTGTTGTTGTTGACGTTGTTGTTGTTGTTGTTGTTTATTTGACGTTGTTGTTACTTATTTGACGTTGTTGTTGTTGTTGACGTTGTTGTTGTTGTTGTTGTTTATTTGACATTGTTGTCGTTGTTGTTGACGTTGTTGTTGTTGTTGTTTATTTGATGTTGTTGTTGTTGTTGTTGTTTATTTGACATTGTTGTTGTTGTTGTTTATTTGACGTTGTTGTTGTTGTTGTTTATTTGACGTTGTTGTTGTTGTTGTTGTTGTTTTTGTTGTTTATTTGACGTTGTTGTTGTTGTTGACGTTGTTGTTGTTGTTGTTTATTTGACATTGTTGTTGTTGTTTATTATTTGACATTCTTTTTGTTGTTGTTTATTTGACGTTGTTGTTGTTGTTGTTTATTTGACGTTGTTGTTGTGGTTGTTGTTGTTTATTTGACGTTGTTGTTGTTGTTGTTGTTGTTTATTTGACGTTGTTGTTGTTGTTGTTTATTTGACATTGTTGTTGTTTATTTGACGTTGTTGTTGTTGTTGTTTATTTGACATTGTTGTTGTTGACGTTGTTGTTGTTGTTTATTTGACGTTGTTGTTGACGTTGTTTTTGTTGTTGTTGTTTATTTGACGTTGTTGTTGCTTATTTGACGTTGTTGTTGTTGTTGTTGACGTTGTTGTTGTTGTTGTTTATTTGACATTGTTATTGTTGTTGTTGACGTTGTTGTGGTTGTTGTTTATTTGACGTTGTTGTTGTTGTTTATTTGACGCTGTTGTTGTTGTTGTTTATTTGACGTTGTTGTTGTTGTTGTTGTTTATTTGACGTTGTTGTTGTTGTTGTTGTTATTTATTTGACGTTGTTATTGTTGTTGTTTATTTGACGTTGTTGTTTTTGTTGACGTTGGTGGTGTTGTTGTTTATTTGACGTTGTTGTTGTTGTTGACGTTGTTGTTGTTTTTTTGACGGTGTTGTTGTTGTTGTTTATTTGACGTTGTTGCTGTTGTTGTTTTTTATTTGACGTTGTTGTTGTTGACGTTGTTGTTGTTGTTGACGTTGTTGTTGTTGTTGTTGTTGTTTATTTGACATTGTTGTTGTTGTTGTTGACATAGTTGTTGTTGTTTATTTGACGTTGTTGTTATTGTTGACGTTGTTGTTGTTTATTAGACGTTGTTGTTGTTGTTCTTGTTGTTGTTTATTTGACGTTGTTGTTGTTGTTGTTGTCATTGTTTATTTGACGTTGTTGTTGTTGTTGACGTTGTTGTTGTTGTTGTTTATTTAACTTTGTTGTTGTTGTTGTTGACGTTGTTGTTGTTGTTGATGTTGTTGTTGTTATTGTTTATTTGACGTTGTTGTTATTGACGTTGTTGTTGTTGTTTATTTGACGTTGTTGTTATTGATGTTGTTGTTGTTGTTGTTGTTATTTATTTGACGTTGTTATTGTTGTTGTTTATTTGACGTTGTTGTTTTTGTTGACGTTGATGGTGTTGTTGTTTATTTGACGTTGTTGTTGTTGTTGATTATTTGACATTTTTGTTGTTGTTGACGTTGTTTTAGTTGTTTATTTGACGGTGTTGTTGTTGTTGTTTATTTGACGTTGTTGCTGTTGTTGTTATTTATTTGACGTTGTTGTTGTTGTTGACGTTGTTGTTGTTGTTGTTGTTTATTTGACGTTGTTGTTGTTGTTGACATAGTTGTTGTTGTTGTTTATTTGACGTTGTTGTTATTATTGACGTTGTTGTTTATTAGACGTTATTGTTGTTGTTCTTGTTGTTGTTTATTTGACGTTGTTGTTGTTGTTGTTGTTAACGTTGTTTATTTGACGTTGTTGTTTTTGTTGTTGACGTTGTTGTTGTTGTTGTTTATTTAACATTGTTGTTGTTGTTGTTGACGTTGTTGTTGTTGTTGACGTTGTTGTTGTTGTTGTTGTTTATTTGACGTTGTTGTTGTTGACGTTGGTGTTGTTGTTTATTTGACATTGTTGTTGTTGTTGACGGTGTTGTTGTTGTTGAAATTGCTGTTGTTGTTGTTTATTTGACTTTGTTGTTGTTGTTGACGTTGTTGTTGTTGTTGTTTATTTGACGTGGTTGTTGTTGTTGACGTTGTTGTTGTTGTTGTTTATATGACATTGTTGTTGTTGTTGACGTTGTTGTTGTTGTTATTTATTTGACGTTGTTGTTGTTGTTGTTTATTTGACATTGTTGTTGTTGTTTATTTGACGTTGTTGTTGTTATTTATTTGACGTTGTTGTTGTTGTTTATTTGACGTTGCTGTTGTTGTTATTGTTTATTTGACGTTGTTGTTGTTGTTGAGGTTGTTGTTGTTGTTTATTTGACTTTGTTTTATTGTTTATTTTACGTTGTTGTTGTTGTTGTTTATTTGACATTGTTGTTGTTGACGTTGTTGTTGTTGTTTATTTGACGTTGTTGTTGTTGTTGACATAGTTGTTGTTTATTTGATGTTGTTGTTGTTGACGTTCTTGTTGTTTATTTAACGTTGTTGTAGTTGTTCTTGTTGTTGTTTATTTGACGTTGTTGTTATTTATTTGACGTTGTTGTTGTTGTTGTTGACGTTGTTGTTGTTGTTTATTTGACGTTGTTGTTGTTGTTGTTGACGTTGTTGTTGCTGTTTATTTGACGTTGTTGTTGACGTTGTTATTGTTATTGTTTATTTGACTTTGTTGTTGTTGTTGACATTGTTGTTGTTGTTGACGTTGTTGTTGTTGTTGACGTTGTTGTTCTTGTTGTTTATTTGACGTTGTTGTTGACGGTGTTGTTGTTGTTGTTGATGTTGTTGTTATTTATTTAACGTTGTTGTTGTTGTTGTTGTTGTTTATTTGACGTTGTTGTTGTTGTTTATTTGACGTTGTTGTTGTTTTTTATTTGACGTTGCTGTTGTTGACGTTGTTGTTGTTGTTGTTGTTTATTTGACGTTGTTGTTGTTTATTTGACGTAGTTGTTGTTGTTGACGTTGTTGTTGTTGTTGTTGTTTATTTGACGTTGTTGTTGTTGTTGTTTTTTTGACATTGTTGTTGTTGTTGACGTTGTTGTTCTTGTTGTTTATTTGACGTTGTTGTTGTTGTTGACGTTGTTGTTGTTGTTTATTTGACGATGTTGTTGGTTATTTGACATTGTTGTTGTTGTTCACGTTGTTGTTGTTGTTGTTTATTTGACGTAGTTGTTGTTGATGACGTTGTTGTTGTTGTTGTTGTTTATTTGACGTTGTTGTTGTTGTTTATTTGACGTTGCTGTTGTTGTTGTTTATTTTACGTTGTTGTTGTTGTTTATTTGATGTTGTTGTTGTTGACGTTGTTGTTGTTGTTGTTGTTTATTTGACGTTGTTGTTGTTGTTGACATAGTTGTTGTTTATTTGACGTTGTTGTTGTTGTTTATTTGATGTTGTTGCTGTTGTTGTTATTTATTTGACGTTGTTGTTGTTGTTGACGTTGTTGTTGTTGTTGTTGTTGTTTATTTGACGTTGTTGTTGTTGTTGACATAGTTGTTGTTGTTGTTTATTTGACGTTGTTGTTATTATTGACGTTGTTGTTGTTTATTAGACGTTATTGTTGTTGTTCTTGTTGTTGTTTATTTGACGTTGTTGTTGTTGTTGTTGTTAACGTTGTTTATTTGACGTTGTTGTTTTTGTTGTTGACGTTGTTGTTGTTGTTGTTTATTTAACTTTGTTGTTGTTGTTGTTGACGTTGTTGTTCTTGTTTATTTGACGTTGTTGTTGACGGTGTTGTTGTTGTTGTTGATGATGTTGTTGTTATTTATTTAACGTTGTTGTTGTTGTTGTTGTTGTTTATTTGACGTTGTTGTTGTTGTTTATTTGACGTTGTTGTTGTTTTTTATTTGACGTTGTTGTTGTTGACGTTGTTGTTGTTGTTGTTTATTTGACGTTGTTGTTGTTTATTTGACGTAGTTGTTGTTGTTGACGTTGTTGTTGTTGTTGTTTATTTGACGTTGTTGTTGTTGTTGTTTTTTTGACATTGTTGTTGTTGTTGACGTTGTTGTTCTTGTTGTTTATTTGACATTGTTGTTGTTGTTGACGTTGTTGTTGTTGTTTATTTGACGATGTTGTTGTTTATTTGACATTGTTGTTGTTGTTCACGTTGTTGTTGTTGTTGTTTATTTGACGTAGTTGTTGTTGTTGACGTTGTTGTTGTTGTTGTTGTTTATTTGACGTTGTTGTTGTTGTTTATTTGACGTTGCTGTTGTTGTTGTTTATTTTACGTTGTTGTTGTTGTTTATTTGATGTTGTTGTTGTTGACGTTGTTGTTGTTGTTGTTGTTTATTTGACGTTGTTGTTGTTGTTGACATAGTTGTTGTTTATTTGACGTTGTTGTTGTTGTTTATTTGACGTTGTTGCTGTTGTTGTTATTTATTTGACGTTGTTGTTGTTGTTGACGTTGTTGTTGTTGTTGTTGTTGTTTATTTGACGTTGTTGTTGTTGTTGACATAGTTGTTGTTGTTGTTTATTTGACGTTGTTGTTATTATTGACGTTGTTGTTGTTTATTAGACGTTATTGTTGTTGTTCTTGTTGTTGTTTATTTGACGTTGTTGTTGTTGTTGTTGTTAATGTTGTTTATTTGACGTTGTTGTTTTTGTTGTTGACGTTGTTGTTGTTGTTGTTGTTTATTTAACTTTGTTGTTGTTGTTGTTGACGTTGTTGTTGTTGTTGACGTTGTTGTTGTTGTTGTTTATTTGACGTTGTTGTTGTTGACGTTGTTGTTGTTGTTTATTTGACATTGTTGTTGTTGTTGACGGTGTTGTTGTTGTTGAAATTGCTGTTGTTGTTGTTTATTTGACTTTGTTGTTGTTGTTGACGTTGTTGTTGTTGTTGTTTATTTGACGTGGTTGTTGTTGTTGACGTTGTTGTTGTTGTTGTTGTTTATATGACATTGTTGTTGTTGTTGACGTTGTTGTTGTTGTTATTTATTTGACGTTGTTGTTGTTGTTGTTTATTTGACTTTGTTTTATTGTTTATTTTACGTTGTTGTTGTTATTTATTTGACGTTTTTGTTGTTATTTATTTGACGTTGCTGTTGTTGTTATAGATTATTTGACGTTGTTGTTGTTGTTGAGGTTGTTGTTGTTGTTTATTTGACTTTGTTTTATTGTTTATTTTACGTTGTTGTTGTTGTTGTTTATTTGACGTTGTTGTTGTTGACGTTGTTGTTGTTGTTTATTTGACGTTGTTGTTGTTGACATAGTTGTTGTTTATTTGATGTTGTTGTTGTTGACGTTCTTGTTGTTTATTTAACGTTGTTGTAGTTGTTCTTGTTGTTGTTGTTTATTTGACGTTGTTGTTGTTTATTTGACGTTGTTGTTGTTGTTGACGTTGTTGTTGTTGTTTATTTGACGTTGTTGTTGTTGTTGTTGACGTTGTTGTTGCTGTTTATTTGACGTTGTTGTTGACGTTGTTATTGTTATTGTTTATTTGACTTTGTTGTTGTTGTTGACATTGTTGTTGTTGTTGACGTTGTTGTTGTTGTTGACGTTGTTGTTGTTGTTTATTTGACGTTGTTGTTGACGGTGTTGTTGTTGTTGTTGATGTTGTTGTTATTTATTTAACGGTGTTGTTGTTGTTGTTGTTGTTGTTGTTGTTGTTTATTTGACGTTGTTGTTGTTGTTTATTTGACGTTGTTGTTGTTTTTTATTTGACGTTGCTGTTGTTGACGTTGTTGTTGTTGTTGTTTATTTGACGTTGTTGTTGTTTATTTGACGTAGTTGTTGTTGTTGACGTTGTCGTTGTTGTTGTTGTTTATTTGACGTTGTTGTTGTTGTTGTTTTTTTGACATTGTTGTTGTTGTTGACGTTGTTGTTCTTGTTGTTTATTTGACGTTGTTGTTGTTGTTGACGTTGTTGTTGTTGTTTATTTGACGATGTTGTTCTTTATTTGACATTGTTGTTGTTGTTCACGTTGTTGTTGTTGTTGTTGTTTATTTGACGTAGTTGTTGTTGATGACGTTGTTGTTGTTGTTGTTGTTGTTTATTTGACGTTGTTGTTGTTGTTTATTTGACGTTGCTGTTGTTGTTGTTTATTTTACGTTGTTGTTGTTGTTTATTTGATGTTGTTGTTGTTGACGTTGTTGTTGTTGTTGTTTATTTGACGTTGTTGTTGTTGTTGACATAGTTGTTGTTTATTTGACGTTGTTGTTGTTGTTTATTTGACGTTGTTGCTGTTGTTGTTATTTATTTGACGTTGTTGTTGTTGTTGACGTTGTTGTTGTTGTTGTTTATTTGACGTTGTTGTTGTTGTTGACATAGTTGTTGTTGTTGTTTATTTGACGTTGTTGTTATTATTGACGTTGTTGTTGTTTATTAGACGTTATTGTTGTTGTTCTTGTTGTTGTTTATTTGACGTTGTTGTTGTTGTTGTTGTTAACGTTGTTTATTTGACGTTGTTGTTTTTGTTGTTGACGTTGTTGTTGTTGTTGTTTATTTAACTTTGTTGTTGTTGTTGTTGACGTTGTTGTTGTTGTTGTTGTTTATTTGACGTTGTTGTTGTTGACGTTGTTGTTGTTGTTTATTTGACATTGTTGTTGTTGTTGACGGTGTTGTTGTTGTTGAAATTGCTGTTGTTGTTGTTTATTTGACTTTGTTGTTGTTGTTGACGTTGTTGTTGTTGTTGTTTATTTGACGTTGTTGTTGTTGTTGACGTTGTTGTTGTTGTTGTTTATATGACATTGTTGTTGTTGTTGACGTTGTTGTTGTTGTTATTTATTTGACGTTGTTGTTGTTGTTGTTTATTTGACATTGTTGTTATTGTTTATTTGACGTTGTTGTTGTTATTTATTTGACGTTGTTGTTGTTGTTTATTTGACGTTGCTGTTGTTGTTATAGATTATTTGACGTTGTTGTTGTTGTTGAGGTTGTTGTTGTTGTTTATTTGACTTTGTTTTATTGTTTATTTTACGTTGTTGTTGTTGTTGTTTATTTGACGTTGTTGTTGTTGACGTTGTTGTTGTTGTTGTTTATTTGACGTTGTTGTTGTTGTTGACATAGTTGTTGTTTATTTGATGTTGTTGTTGTTGATGTTCTTGTTGTTTATTTAACGTTGTTGTAGTTGTTCTTGTTGTTGTTTATTTGACGTTGTTGTTGTTTATTTGACGTTGTTGTTGTTGTTGACGTTGTTGTTGTTGTTTATTTGACGTTGTTGTTGTTGTTGTTGACGTTGTTGTTGCTGTTTATTTGATGTTGTTGTTGACGTTGTTATTGTTATTGTTTATTTGACTTTGTTGTTGTTGTTGACATTGTTGTTGTTGTTGACGTTGTTGTTGTTGTTGACGTTGTTGTTGTTGTTTATTTGACGTTGTTGTTGACGGTGTTGTTGTTGTTGTTGATGTTGTTGTTATTTATTTAACGTTGTTGTTGTTGTTGTTGTTGTTTATTTGACGTTGTTGTTGTTGTTTATTTGACGTTGTTGTTGTTTTTTATTTGACGTTGCTGTTGTTGACGTTGTTGTTGTTGTTGTTTATTTGACGTTGTTGTTGTTTATTTGACGTAGTTGTTGTTGTTGACGTTGTTGTTGTTGTTGTTGTTGTTTATTTGACGTTGTTGTTGTTGTTGTTTTTTTGACATTGTTGTTGTTGTTGACGTTGTTGTTCTTGTTGTTTATTTGACGTTGTTGTTGTTGACGTTGTTGTTGTTGTTTATTTGACGATGTTGTTCTTTATTTGACATTGTTGTTGTTGTTCACGTTGTTGTTGTTGTTGTTTATTTGACGTAGTTGTTGTTGATGACGTTGTTGTTGTTGTTGTTGTTTATTTGACGTTGTTGTTGTTGTTTATTTGACGTTGCTGTTGTTGTTGTTTATTTTACGTTGTTGTTGTTGTTTATTTGATGTTGTTGTTGTTGACGTTGTTGTTGTTGTTGTTGTTGTTGTTTATTTGACGTTGTTGTTGTTGTTGACATAGTTGTTGTTTATTTGACGTTGTTGTTGTTCTTTATTTGACGTTGTTGTTGTTGTTGACGTTGTTGTTGTTGTTTATTTGACATTGTTGTTGTTGTTGACGGTGTTGTTGTTGTTGTTGATGTTGTTGTTGTTATTTATTAAACGTTGTTGTTGTTATTTATTTGACGTTGTTGTTGTTGTTTATTTGACGTTGTTATTGTTGTTTATTTGACGTTGCTGTTGTTGTTGACATAGTTGTTGTTGTTGTTTATTTGACGTTGTTGTTATTGTTGACGTTGTTGTTGTTTATTAGACGTTGTTGTTGTTGTTCTTGTTGTTGTTTATTTGACGTTGTTGTTGTTAACGTTGTTTATTTGACGTTGTTGTTGTTGTTGTTGATGTTGTTGTTGTTGTTGTTTATTTAACTGTGTTGTTGTTGTTGTTGACGTTGTTGTTGTTGTTTTTTATTTGACGTTGTTGTTGTTGACGTTGTTGTTGTTGTTTATTTGACATTGTTGTTGTTGTTGACGGTGTTGTTGTTGTTGAAATCGTTGTTGTTGTTGTTTATTTGACTTTGTTGTTGTTGTTGACGTTGTTGTTGTTGTTGTTTATTTGACGTGGTTGTTGTTGTTGACGTTGTTGTTGTTGTTGTTTATTTGACATTGTTGTTGTTGTTGACGTTGTTGTTGTTGTTATTTATTTGACGTTGTTGTTGTTGTTGTTGTTGTTGTTTATTTGACATTGTTGTTGTTGTTTATTTAACGTTGTTGTTGTTGTTTATTTGACGTTGTTGTTGTTGTTGTTTATTTGACGTTGTTGTTGTTGTTATTGTTTATTTGACGTTGTTGTTGTTGTTGACGTTGTTGTTGTTGTTTATTTGACTTTGTTTTATTGTTTATTTTACGTTGTTGTTGTTGTTGTTGTTGTTGTTGTTTATTTGACGTTGTTGTTGTTGACGTTGTTGTTGTTGTTTATTTGACGTTGTTGTTGTTGTTGACATAGTTGTTGTTTATTTGACGTTGTTGTTGTTGTTGACGTTGTTGTTGTTTATTTAACGTTGTTGTTGTTGTTCTTGTTGTTGTTTATTTGACGTTGTTGTTCTTGTTGTTGACGTTGTTGTTGTTGTTTATTTGACGTTGTTGTTGTTGTTGTTGTTGTTGTTGTTGTTGTTTATTTGACGTTGTTGTTGACGTTGTTATTGTTATTGTTTATTTGACTTTGTTGTTGTTGTTGACATTGTTGTTGTTGTTGACGTTGTTGTTGTAGTTTATTTGACATTGTTGTTGTTGTTGACGGTGTTTTTGTTGTTGTTGATGTTGTTGTTATTTATTTAACGTTGTTGTTGTTGTTGTTTATTTGACGTTGTTGTTGTTGTTTATTTGACGTTGTTGTTATTGTTTATTTGACGTTGTTGTTGTTGACGTTGTTGTTGTTGTTGTTTATTTGACATTGTTGTTGTTTATTTGACGTAGTTGTTGTTGTTGACGTTGTTGTTGTTGTTGTTGTTTATTTGACGTTGTTGTTGTTGTTGTTATTGTTTATTTGACTTTTTTGTTGTTGTTGACGTTGTTGTTCTTGTTGTTTATTTGACATTGTTGTTGTTGTTGACGTTGTTGTTGTTGTTGTTTGTTTGACGTTGTTGTTGTTTATTTGACATTGTTGTTGTTGTTCACGTTGTTGTTGTTGTTGTTTATTTGAGGTTGTTGTTGTTGTTTTTTTGACATTGTTATTGTTGTTTATTTGACGTTGTTGTTGTTGTTGTTTTTTTGACATTGTTGTTGTTGTTGATGTTGTTGTTCTTATTGTTTATTTGACGTTGTTGTTGTTGTTGACGTTGTTGTTGTTGTTGTTTATTTGACGTTGTTGTTGTTTATTTGACATTGTTGTTGTTCACGTTGTTGTTGTTGTTGTTGTTTATTTGACGATGTTGTTGTTTATTTGACATTGTTGTTGTTGTTCACGTTGTTGTTGTTGTTGTTTATTTGACGTAGTTGTTGTTGTTGACGTTGTTGTTGTTGTTGTTGTTTATTTGACGTTGTTGTTGTTGTTTATTTGACGTTGCTGTTGTTGTTGTTTATTTTACGTTGTTGTTGTTGTTTATTTGATGTTGTTGTTGTTGACGTTGTTGTTGTTGTTGTTTATTTGACGTTGTTGTTGTTGTTGACATAGTTGTTGTTTATTTGACGTTGTTGTTGTTGTTTATTTGACGTTGTTGTTGTTGTTGACGTTGTTGTTGTTGTTTATTTGACATTGTTGTTGTTGTTGACGGTGTTGTTGTTGTTGTTGATGTTGTTGTTGTTATTTATTAAACGTTGTTGTTGTTATTTATTTGACGTTGTTGTTGTTGTTTATTTGACGTTGTTATTGTTGTTTATTTGACGTTGCTGTTGTTGTTGACATAGTTGTTGTTGTTGTTTATTTGACGTTGTTGTTATTGTTGACGTTGTTGTTGTTTATTAGACGTTGTTGTTGTTGTTCTTGTTGTTGTTTATTTGACGTTGTTGTTGTTAACGTTGTTTATTTGACGTTGTTGTTGTTGTTGTTGATGTTGTTGTTGTTGTTTATTTAACTGTGTTGTTGTTGTTGTTGACGTTGTTGTTGTTGTTTTTTATTTGACGTTGTTGTTGTTGACGTTGTTGTTGTTGTTTATTTGACATTGTTGTTGTTGTTGACGGTGTTGTTGTTGTTGAAATTGTTGTTGTTGTTGTTTATTTGACTTTGTTGTTGTTGTTGACGTTGTTGTTGTTGTTTATTTGACGTGGTTGTTGTTGTTGACGTTGTTGTTGTTGTTGTTTATTTGACATTGTTGTTGTTGTTGACGTTGTTGTTGTTGTTATTTATTTGACGTTGTTGTTGTTGTTGTTGTTGTTTATTTGACATTGTTGTTGTTGTTTATTTGACGTTGTTGTTGTTGTTTATTTGACGTTGTTGTTGTTGTTTATTTGACGTTGTTGTTGTTGTTGACGTTGTTGTTGTTGTTTATTTGACATTGTTGTTGTTGACGGTGTTGTTGTTGTTGTTGATGTTGTTGTTGTTATTTATTTAACATTGTTGTTGTTGTTGTTGTTTATTTGACGTTGTTGTTGTTGTTTATTTGACATTGTTATTGTTGTTTATTTGACGTTGTTGTTGTCGACGTTGTTGTTGTTGTTGTTGTTTATTTGACGTTGTTGTTGTTTATTTGACGTAGTTGTTGTTGTTGATGTTGTTGTTGTTATTTATTTGACGTTGTTGTTGTTATTGTTGTTTATTTGACGTTGTTGTTGTTGTTTATTTGACGTTGTTGTTGTTTTTTATTTGACGTTGTTGTTGTTGACGTTGTTGTTGTTGTTGTTTATTTGACGTTGTTGTTGTTTATTTGACGTAGTTGTTGTTGTTGTTGTTGTTGTTTATTTGACGTTGTTGTTGTTGTTGTTTTTTTGACATTGTTGTTGTTGTTGACGTTGTTGTTCTTGTTGTTTATTTGACGTTGTTGTTGTTTATTTGACACTGTTGTTGTTGTTCACGTTGTCGTTGTTGTTGTTTATTTGACGTTGTTGTTGTTTATTTGACGTAGTTGTTGTTGTTGACGTTGTTGTTGTTGTTGTTTATTTGACGTTGTTGTTGTTTATTTGACGTTGCTGTTGTTGTTGTTTATTTTACGTTGTTGTTGTTGTTGTTGTTGTTTATTTGATGTTGTTGTTGTTGACGTTGTTGTTGTTGTTGTTGTTGTTGTTTATTTGACGTTGTTGTTGTTGTTGTTGTTGACATAGTTGTTGTTTATTTAACGTTGTTGTTGTTGTTTATTTGACGTTGTTGTTGTTGACGTTGTTGTTGTTGTTTATTTGACATTGTTGTTGTTGACGGTGTTGTTGTTGTTGTTGATGTTGTTGTTGTTATTTATTTAACGTTGTTGTTGTTGTTGTTGTTTATTTGACGTTGTTGTTGTTGTTTATTTGACGTTGTTATTGTTGTTTATTTGACGTTGTTGTTGTTGACGTTGTTGTTGTTGTTGTTTATTTGACGTTGTTGTTGTTTATTTGACGTAGTTGTTGTTGTTGATGTTGTTGTTGTTATTTATTTGACGTTGTTGTTGTTGTTGTTTTTTTGACATTGTTGTTATTGTTGATGTTGTTGTTGTTGTTGTTTATTTGACGTTGTTGTTGTTGTTGACGTTGTTGTTGTTGTTGTTGTTTATTTGACATTGTTGTTGTTGTTCACGTTGTTGTTGTTGTTTATTTGACGTTGTTGATGTTGTTGTTTTTTTGACATTGTTATTGTTGTTGTTGTTGTTGTTGTTGTTGTTTATTTGACGTTGTTGTTGTTGTTGTTGTTGTTATTTATTTGACGTTGTTGTTGTTGTTGTTTATTTGACGTTGTTGTTGTTGTTGTTTATTTGACGTTGTTGTTGTTGTTGTTTATTTGACGTTGTTGTTGTTGTTGTTGTTTTTGTTGTTTATTTGACGTTGTTATTGTTGTTGACGTTGTTGTTGTTGTTTATTTGACATTGTTGTTGTTGTTTTTTATTTGACATTCTTTTTGTTGTTGTTTATTTGACGTTGTTGTTGTTGTTTATTTGACGTTGTTGTTGTTGTTGTTGTTTATTTGACGTTGTTGTTGTTGTTGTTTATTTGACGTTGTTGTTGTTGTTGTTGTTGTTGTTGTTTATTTGACATTGTTGTTGACGTTGTTGTTGTTGTTTATTTGACGTTGTTGTTGACGTTGTTGTTGTTGTTGTTGTTTATTTGACGTTGTTGTTGCTTATTTGACGTTGTTGTTGTTGTTGACGTTGTTGTTGTTTATTTGACATTGTTGTTGTTGTTGTTGACGTTGTTGTTGTTGTTGTTTATTTGACGTTGTTGTTGTTGTTGACGTTGTTGTTGTTGTTGTTTATTTGACGTTGTTGTTGTTTATTTGACATTGTTGTTGTTGTTCACGCTGTTGTTGTTGTTGTTTATTTGACGTTGTTGTTGTTGTTGTTGTTGTTTTTTTGACATTGTTGTTGTTGTTGACGTTGTTGTTCTTATTGTTTATTTGACGTTGTTGTTGTTGTTGACGTTGTTGTTGTTGTTGTTGTTTATTTGACGTTGTTGTTGTTTATTGGACATTGTTGTTGTTCACGTTGTTGTTGTTGTTGTTGTTTATTTGACGTTGTTGTTGTTGTTTTTTTGACATTGTTATTGTTGTTGACGTTGTTGTTGTTGTTGTTTATTTGACGTTGTTGTTGTTGTTGACGTTGTTGTTGTTGTTATTTATTTGACGTTGTTGTTGTTATTGTTTATTTGACGTTGTTGTTGTTGTTGTTGTTGTTTATTTGACGTTGTTGTTGTTGTTGTTGTTGTTTTTGTTGTTTATTTGATGTTGTTGTTATTGTTGACGTTGTTGTTGTTGTTTATTTGACATTGTTGTTGTTGTTGTTTATTTGACATTGTTTTTGTTGTTGTTTATTTGACGTTGTTGTTGTTGTTGTTTATTTGACGTAGTTGTTGTTGTTGTTGTTGTTGTTTATTTGACGTTGTTGTTGTTGTTGTTTTTTTGACATTGTTGTTGTTGACGTTGTTGTTCTTGTTGTTTATTTGACGTTGTTGTTGTTTATTTGACACTGTTGTTGTTGTTCACGTTGTCGTTGTTGTTGTTTATTTGACGTTGTTGTTGTTTATTTGACGTAGTTGTTGTTGTTGACGTTGTTGTTGTTGTTGTTTATTTGACGTTGTTGTTGTTTATTTGACGTTGCTGTTGTTGTTGTTTATTTTACGTTGTTGTTGTTGTTGTTGTTGTTTATTTGATGTTGTTGTTGTTGACGTTGTTGTTGTTGTTGTTGTTGTTTATTTGACGTTGTTGTTGTTGTTGTTGTTGACATAGTTGTTGTTTATTTAACGTTGTTGTTGTTGTTTATTTGACGTTGTTGTTGTTGACGTTGTTGTTGTTGTTTATTTGACATTGTTGTTGTTGACGGTGTTGTTGTTGTTGTTGATGTTGTTGTTGTTATTTATTTAACGTTGTTGTTGTTGTTGTTGTTTATTTGACGTTGTTGTTGTTGTTTATTTGACGTTGTTATTGTTGTTTATTTGACGTTGTTGTTGTTGACGTTGTTGTTGTTGTTGTTGTTTATTTGACGTTGTTGTTGTTTATTTGACGTAGTTGTTGTTGTTGATGTTGTTGTTGTTATTTATTTGACGTTGTTGTTGTTGTTGTTTTTTTGACATTGTTGTTATTGTTGATGTTGTTGTTGTTGTTGTTTATTTGACGTTGTTGTTGTTGTTGACGTTGTTGTTGTTGTTGTTGTTTATTTGACATTGTTGTTGTTGTTCACGTTGTTGTTGTTGTTTATTTGACGTTGTTGATGTTGTTGTTTTTTTGACATTGTTATTGTTGTTGTTGTTGTTGTTGTTGTTGTTTATTTGACGTTGTTGTTGTTGTTGTTGTTGTTATTTATTTGACGTTGTTGTTGTTGTTGTTTATTTGACGTTGTTGTTGTTGTTGTTTATTTGACGTTGTTGTTGTTGTTGTTTATTTGACGTTGTTGTTGTTGTTGTTGTTGTTTTTGTTGTTTATTTGACGTTGTTATTGTTGTTGACGTTGTTGTTGTTGTTTATTTGACATTGTTGTTGTTGTTTTTTATTTGACATTCTTTTTGTTGTTGTTTATTTGACGTTGTTGTTGTTGTTTATTTGACGTTGTTGTTGTTGTTGTTGTTTATTTGACGTTGTTGTTGTTGTTGTTTATTTGACGTTGTTGTTGTTGTTGTTGTTGTTGTTGTTTATTTGACATTGTTGTTGACGTTGTTGTTGTTGTTTATTTGACGTTGTTGTTGACGTTGTTGTTGTTGTTGTTGTTTATTTGACGTTGTTGTTGCTTATTTGACGTTGTTGTTGTTGTTGACGTTGTTGTTGTTTATTTGACATTGTTGTTGTTGTTGTTGACGTTGTTGTTGTTGTTGTTTATTTGACGTTGTTGTTGTTGTTGACGTTGTTGTTGTTGTTTATTTGACGTTGTTGTTGTTTATTTGACATTGTTGTTGTTGTTCACGCTGTTGTTGTTGTTGTTTATTTGACGTTGTTGTTGTTGTTGTTGTTGTTTTTTTGACATTGTTGTTGTTGTTGACGTTGTTGTTCTTATTGTTTATTTGACGTTGTTGTTGTTGTTGACGTTGTTGTTGTTGTTGTTGTTTATTTGACGTTGTTGTTGTTTATTGGACATTGTTGTTGTTCACGTTGTTGTTGTTGTTGTTGTTTATTTGACGTTGTTGTTGTTGTTTTTTTGACATTGTTATTGTTGTTGACGTTGTTGTTGTTGTTGTTTATTTGACGTTGTTGTTGTTGTTGTTGACGTTGTTGTTGTTGTTATTTATTTGACGTTGTTGTTGTTATTGTTTATTTGACGTTGTTGTTGTTGTTGTTGTTGTTTATTTGACGTTGTTGTTGTTGTTGTTGTTGTTTTTGTTGTTTATTTGATGTTGTTGTTATTGTTGACGTTGTTGTTGTTGTTTATTTGACATTGTTGTTGTTGTTGTTTATTTGACATTGTTTTTGTTGTTGTTTATTTGACGTTGTTGTTGTTGTTGTTGTTTATTTGACGTTGTTGTTGTTGTTGTTTATTTGACGTTGTTGTTGTTGTTTATTTGACGTTGTTGTTGTTGTTGTTGTTTATTTGACGTTGTTGTTGTTGTTTATTTGACGTTGTTGTTGTTGACGTTGTTGTTGTTGTTGTTGTTTATTTGACGTTGTTGTTACTTATTTGACGTTGTTGTTGTTGTTGACGTTGTTGTTGTTGTTGTTGTTTATTTGACATTGTTGTCGTTGTTGTTGACGTTGTTGTTGTTGTTGTTTATTTGATGTTGTTGTTGTTGTTGTTGTTTATTTGACATTGTTGTTGTTGTTGTTTATTTGACGTTGTTGTTGTTGTTGTTTATTTGACGTTGTTGTTGTTGTTGTTGTTGTTTTTGTTGTTTATTTGACGTTGTTGTTGTTGTTGACGTTGTTGTTGTTGTTGTTTATTTGACATTGTTGTTGTTGTTTATTATTTGACATTCTTTTTGTTGTTGTTTATTTGACGTTGTTGTTGTTGTTGTTGTTTATTTGACGTTGTTGTTGTGGTTGTTGTTGTTTATTTGACGTTGTTGTTGTTGTTGTTGTTGTTTATTTGACGTTGTTGTTGTTGTTGTTTATTTGACATTGTTGTTGTTTATTTGACGTTGTTGTTGTTGTTGTTTATTTGACATTGTTGTTGTTGACGTTGTTGTTGTTGTTTATTTGACGTTGTTGTTGACGTTGTTTTTGTTGTTGTTGTTTATTTGACGTTGTTGTTGCTTATTTGACGTTGTTGTTGTTGTTGTTGACGTTGTTGTTGTTGTTGTTTATTTGACATTGTTATTGTTGTTGTTGACGTTGTTGTGGTTGTTGTTTATTTGACGTTGTTGTTGTTGTTTATTTGACGCTGTTGTTGTTGTTGTTTATTTGACGTTGTTGTTGTTGTTGTTGTTTATTTGACGTTGTTGTTGTTGTTGTTGTTATTTATTTGACGTTGTTATTGTTGTTGTTTATTTGACGTTGTTGTTTTTGTTGACGTTGGTGGTGTTGTTGTTTATTTGACGTTGTTGTTGTTGTTGACGTTGTTGTTGTTTTTTTGACGGTGTTGTTGTTGTTGTTTATTTGACGTTGTTGCTGTTGTTGTTTTTTATTTGACGTTGTTGTTGTTGACGTTGTTGTTGTTGTTGACGTTGTTGTTGTTGTTGTTGTTGTTTATTTGACATTGTTGTTGTTGTTGTTGACATAGTTGTTGTTGTTTATTTGACGTTGTTGTTATTGTTGACGTTGTTGTTGTTTATTAGACGTTGTTGTTGTTGTTCTTGTTGTTGTTTATTTGACGTTGTTGTTGTTGTTGTCATTGTTTATTTGACGTTGTTGTTGTTGTTGACGTTGTTGTTGTTGTTGTTTATTTAACTTTGTTGTTGTTGTTGTTGACGTTGTTGTTGTTGTTGATGTTGTTGTTGTTATTGTTTATTTGACGTTGTTGTTATTGACGTTGTTGTTGTTGTTTATTTGACGTTGTTGTTATTGATGTTGTTGTTGTTGTTGTTGTTATTTATTTGACGTTGTTATTGTTGTTGTTTATTTGACGTTGTTGTTTTTGTTGACGTTGATGGTGTTGTTGTTTATTTGACGTTGTTGTTGTTGTTGATTATTTGACATTTTTGTTGTTGTTGACGTTGTTTTAGTTGTTTATTTGACGGTGTTGTTGTTGTTGTTTATTTGACGTTGTTGCTGTTGTTGTTATTTATTTGACGTTGTTGTTGTTGTTGACGTTGTTGTTGTTGTTGTTGTTGTTTATTTGACGTTGTTGTTGTTGTTGACATAGTTGTTGTTGTTGTTTATTTGACGTTGTTGTTATTATTGACGTTGTTGTTTATTAGACGTTATTGTTGTTGTTCTTGTTGTTGTTTATTTGACGTTGTTGTTGTTGTTGTTGTTAACGTTGTTTATTTGACGTTGTTGTTTTTGTTGTTGACGTTGTTGTTGTTGTTGTTTATTTAACATTGTTGTTGTTGTTGTTGACGTTGTTGTTGTTGTTGACGTTGTTGTTGTTGTTGTTGTTTATTTGACGTTGTTGTTGTTGACGTTGGTGTTGTTGTTTATTTGACATTGTTGTTGTTGTTGACGGTGTTGTTGTTGTTGAAATTGCTGTTGTTGTTGTTTATTTGACTTTGTTGTTGTTGTTGACGTTGTTGTTGTTGTTGTTTATTTGACGTGGTTGTTGTTGTTGACGTTGTTGTTGTTGTTGTTTATATGACATTGTTGTTGTTGTTGACGTTGTTGTTGTTGTTATTTATTTGACGTTGTTGTTGTTGTTGTTGTTTATTTGACATTGTTGTTGTTGTTTATTTGACGTTGTTGTTGTTATTTATTTGACGTTGTTGTTGTTGTTTATTTGACGTTGCTGTTGTTGTTATTGTTTATTTGACGTTGTTGTTGTTGTTGAGGTTGTTGTTGTTGTTTATTTGACTTTGTTTTATTGTTTATTTTACGTTGTTGTTGTTGTTGTTTATTTGACATTGTTGTTGTTGACGTTGTTGTTGTTGTTTATTTGACGTTGTTGTTGTTGTTGACATAGTTGTTGTTTATTTGATGTTGTTGTTGTTGACGTTCTTGTTGTTTATTTAACGTTGTTGTAGTTGTTCTTGTTGTTGTTTATTTGACGTTGTTGTTATTTATTTGACGTTGTTGTTGTTGTTGTTGACGTTGTTGTTGTTGTTTATTTGACGTTGTTGTTGTTGTTGTTGACGTTGTTGTTGCTGTTTATTTGACGTTGTTGTTGACGTTGTTATTGTTATTGTTTATTTGACTTTGTTGTTGTTGTTGACATTGTTGTTGTTGTTGACGTTGTTGTTGTTGTTGACGTTGTTGTTCTTGTTGTTTATTTGACGTTGTTGTTGACGGTGTTGTTGTTGTTGTTGATGTTGTTGTTATTTATTTAACGTTGTTGTTGTTGTTGTTGTTGTTTATTTGACGTTGTTGTTGTTGTTTATTTGACGTTGTTGTTGTTTTTTATTTGACGTTGCTGTTGTTGACGTTGTTGTTGTTGTTGTTGTTTATTTGACGTTGTTGTTGTTTATTTGACGTAGTTGTTGTTGTTGACGTTGTTGTTGTTGTTGTTGTTTATTTGACGTTGTTGTTGTTGTTGTTTTTTTGACATTGTTGTTGTTGTTGACGTTGTTGTTCTTGTTGTTTATTTGACGTTGTTGTTGTTGTTGACGTTGTTGTTGTTGTTTATTTGACGATGTTGTTGGTTATTTGACATTGTTGTTGTTGTTCACGTTGTTGTTGTTGTTGTTTATTTGACGTAGTTGTTGTTGATGACGTTGTTGTTGTTGTTGTTGTTTATTTGACGTTGTTGTTGTTGTTTATTTGACGTTGCTGTTGTTGTTGTTTATTTTACGTTGTTGTTGTTGTTTATTTGATGTTGTTGTTGTTGACGTTGTTGTTGTTGTTGTTGTTTATTTGACGTTGTTGTTGTTGTTGACATAGTTGTTGTTTATTTGACGTTGTTGTTGTTGTTTATTTGATGTTGTTGCTGTTGTTGTTATTTATTTGACGTTGTTGTTGTTGTTGACGTTGTTGTTGTTGTTGTTGTTGTTTATTTGACGTTGTTGTTGTTGTTGACATAGTTGTTGTTGTTGTTTATTTGACGTTGTTGTTATTATTGACGTTGTTGTTGTTTATTAGACGTTATTGTTGTTGTTCTTGTTGTTGTTTATTTGACGTTGTTGTTGTTGTTGTTGTTAACGTTGTTTATTTGACGTTGTTGTTTTTGTTGTTGACGTTGTTGTTGTTGTTGTTTATTTAACTTTGTTGTTGTTGTTGTTGACGTTGTTGTTCTTGTTTATTTGACGTTGTTGTTGACGGTGTTGTTGTTGTTGTTGATGATGTTGTTGTTATTTATTTAACGTTGTTGTTGTTGTTGTTGTTGTTTATTTGACGTTGTTGTTGTTGTTTATTTGACGTTGTTGTTGTTTTTTATTTGACGTTGTTGTTGTTGACGTTGTTGTTGTTGTTGTTTATTTGACGTTGTTGTTGTTTATTTGACGTAGTTGTTGTTGTTGACGTTGTTGTTGTTGTTGTTTATTTGACGTTGTTGTTGTTGTTGTTTTTTTGACATTGTTGTTGTTGTTGACGTTGTTGTTCTTGTTGTTTATTTGACATTGTTGTTGTTGTTGACGTTGTTGTTGTTGTTTATTTGACGATGTTGTTGTTTATTTGACATTGTTGTTGTTGTTCACGTTGTTGTTGTTGTTGTTTATTTGACGTAGTTGTTGTTGTTGACGTTGTTGTTGTTGTTGTTGTTTATTTGACGTTGTTGTTGTTGTTTATTTGACGTTGCTGTTGTTGTTGTTTATTTTACGTTGTTGTTGTTGTTTATTTGATGTTGTTGTTGTTGACGTTGTTGTTGTTGTTGTTGTTTATTTGACGTTGTTGTTGTTGTTGACATAGTTGTTGTTTATTTGACGTTGTTGTTGTTGTTTATTTGACGTTGTTGCTGTTGTTGTTATTTATTTGACGTTGTTGTTGTTGTTGACGTTGTTGTTGTTGTTGTTGTTGTTTATTTGACGTTGTTGTTATTGTTGACATAGTTGTTGTTGTTGTTTATTTGACGTTGTTGTTATTATTGACGTTGTTGTTGTTTATTAGACGTTATTGTTGTTGTTCTTGTTGTTGTTTATTTGACGTTGTTGTTGTTGTTGTTGTTAATGTTGTTTATTTGACGTTGTTGTTTTTGTTGTTGACGTTGTTGTTGTTGTTGTTTATTTAACTTTGTTGTTGTTGTTGTTGACGTTGTTGTTGTTGTTGACGTTGTTGTTGTTGTTGTTTATTTGACGTTGTTGTTGTTGACGTTGTTGTTGTTGTTTATTTGACATTGTTGTTGTTGTTGACGGTGTTGTTGTTGTTGAAATTGCTGTTGTTGTTGTTTATTTGACTTTGTTGTTGTTGTTGACGTTGTTGTTGTTGTTGTTTATTTGACGTGGTTGTTGTTGTTGACGTTGTTGTTGTTGTTGTTGTTTATATGACATTGTTGTTGTTGTTGACGTTGTTGTTGTTGTTATTTATTTGACGTTGTTGTTGTTGTTGTTTATTTGACTTTGTTTTATTGTTTATTTTACGTTGTTGTTGTTATTTATTTGACGTTTTTGTTGTTATTTATTTGACGTTGCTGTTGTTGTTATAGATTATTTGACGTTGTTGTTGTTGTTGAGGTTGTTGTTGTTGTTTATTTGACTTTGTTTTATTGTTTATTTTACGTTGTTGTTGTTGTTGTTTATTTGACGTTGTTGTTGTTGACGTTGTTGTTGTTGTTTATTTGACGTTGTTGTTGTTGACATAGTTGTTGTTTATTTGATGTTGTTGTTGTTGACGTTCTTGTTGTTTATTTAACGTTGTTGTAGTTGTTCTTGTTGTTGTTGTTTATTTGACGTTGTTGTTGTTTATTTGACGTTGTTGTTGTTGTTGACGTTGTTGTTGTTGTTTATTTGACGTTGTTGTTGTTGTTGTTGACGTTGTTGTTGCTGTTTATTTGACGTTGTTGTTGACGTTGTTATTGTTATTGTTTATTTGACTTTGTTGTTGTTGTTGACATTGTTGTTGTTGTTGACGTTGTTGTTGTTGTTGACGTTGTTGTTGTTGTTTATTTGACGTTGTTGTTGACGGTGTTGTTGTTGTTGTTGATGTTGTTGTTATTTATTTAACGTTGTTGTTGTTGTTGTTGTTGTTGTTGTTGTTGTTTATTTGACGTTGTTGTTGTTGTTTATTTGACGTTGTTGTTGTTTTTTATTTGACGTTGCTGTTGTTGACGTTGTTGTTGTTGTTGTTTATTTGACGTTGTTGTTGTTTATTTGACGTAGTTGTTGTTGTTGACGTTGTCGTTGTTGTTGTTGTTTATTTGACGTTGTTGTTGTTGTTGTTTTTTTGACATTGTTGTTGTTGTTGACGTTGTTGTTCTTGTTGTTTATTTGACGTTGTTGTTGTTGTTGACGTTGTTGTTGTTGTTTATTTGACGATGTTGTTCTTTATTTGACATTGTTGTTGTTGTTCACGTTGTTGTTGTTGTTGTTGTTTATTTGACGTAGTTGTTGTTGATGACGTTGTTGTTGTTGTTGTTGTTGTTTATTTGACGTTGTTGTTGTTGTTTATTTGACGTTGCTGTTGTTGTTGTTTATTTTACGTTGTTGTTGTTGTTTATTTGATGTTGTTGTTGTTGACGTTGTTGTTGTTGTTGTTTATTTGACGTTGTTGTTGTTGTTGACATAGTTGTTGTTTATTTGACGTTGTTGTTGTTGTTTATTTGACGTTGTTGCTGTTGTTGTTATTTATTTGACGTTGTTGTTGTTGTTGACGTTGTTGTTGTTGTTGTTTATTTGACGTTGTTGTTGTTGTTGACATAGTTGTTGTTGTTGTTTATTTGACGTTGTTGTTATTATTGACGTTGTTGTTGTTTATTAGACGTTATTGTTGTTGTTCTTGTTGTTGTTTATTTGACGTTGTTGTTGTTGTTGTTGTTAACGTTGTTTATTTGACGTTGTTGTTTTTGTTGTTGACGTTGTTGTTGTTGTTGTTTATTTAACTTTGTTGTTGTTGTTGTTGACGTTGTTGTTGTTGTTGTTGTTTATTTGACGTTGTTGTTGTTGACGTTGTTGTTGTTGTTTATTTGACATTGTTGTTGTTGTTGACGGTGTTGTTGTTGTTGAAATTGCTGTTGTTGTTGTTTATTTGACTTTGTTGTTGTTGTTGACGTTGTTGTTGTTGTTGTTTATTTGACGTTGTTGTTGTTGTTGACGTTGTTGTTGTTGTTGTTTATATGACATTGTTGTTGTTGTTGACGTTGTTGTTGTTGTTATTTATTTGACGTTGTTGTTGTTGTTGTTTATTTGACATTGTTGTTATTGTTTATTTGACGTTGTTGTTGTTATTTATTTGACGTTGTTGTTGTTGTTTATTTGACGTTGCTGTTGTTGTTATAGATTATTTGACGTTGTTGTTGTTGTTGAGGTTGTTGTTGTTGTTTATTTGACTTTGTTTTATTGTTTATTTTACGTTGTTGTTGTTGTTGTTTATTTGACGTTGTTGTTGTTGACGTTGTTGTTGTTGTTGTTTATTTGACGTTGTTGTTGTTGTTGACATAGTTGTTGTTTATTTGATGTTGTTGTTGTTGATGTTCTTGTTGTTTATTTAACGTTGTTGTAGTTGTTCTTGTTGTTGTTTATTTGACGTTGTTGTTGTTTATTTGACGTTGTTGTTGTTGTTGACGTTGTTGTTGTTGTTTATTTGACGTTGTTGTTGTTGTTGTTGACGTTGTTGTTGCTGTTTATTTGATGTTGTTGTTGACGTTGTTATTGTTATTGTTTATTTGACATTGTTGTTGTTGTTGACATTGTTGTTGTTGTTGACGTTGTTGTTGTTGTTGACGTTGTTGTTGTTGTTTATTTGACGTTGTTGTTGACGGTGTTGTTGTTGTTGTTGATGTTGTTGTTATTTATTTAACGTTGTTGTTGTTGTTGTTGTTGTTTATTTGACGTTGTTGTTGTTGTTTATTTGACGTTGTTGTTGTTTTTTATTTGACGTTGCTGTTGTTGACGTTGTTGTTGTTGTTGTTTATTTGACGTTGTTGTTGTTTATTTGACGTAGTTGTTGTTGTTGACATTGTTGTTGTTGTTGTTGTTGTTTATTTGACGTTGTTGTTGTTGTTGTTTTTTTGACATTGTTGTTGTTGTTGACGTTGTTGTTCTTGTTGTTTATTTGACGTTGTTGTTGTTGACGTTGTTGTTGTTGTTTATTTGACGATGTTGTTCTTTATTTGACATTGTTGTTGTTGTTCACGTTGTTGTTGTTGTTGTTTATTTGACGTAGTTGTTGTTGATGACGTTGTTGTTGTTGTTGTTGTTTATTTGACGTTGTTGTTGTTGTTTATTTGACGTTGCTGTTGTTGTTGTTTATTTTACGTTGTTGTTGTTGTTGTTTATTTGATGTTGTTGTTGTTGACGTTGTTGTTGTTGTTGTTGTTGTTTATTTGACGTTGTTGTTGTTGTTGACATAGTTGTTGTTTATTTGACGTTGTTGTTGTTCTTTATTTGACGTTGTTGTTGTTGTTGACGTTGTTGTTGTTGTTTATTTGACATTGTTGTTGTTGTTGACGGTGTTGTTGTTGTTGTTGATGTTGTTGTTGTTATTTATTAAACGTTGTTGTTGTTATTTATTTGACGTTGTTGTTGTTGTTTATTTGACGTTGTTATTGTTGTTTATTTGACGTTGCTGTTGTTGTTGACATAGTTGTTGTTGTTGTTTATTTGACGTTGTTGTTATTGTTGACGTTGTTGTTGTTTATTAGACGTTGTTGTTGTTGTTCTTGTTGTTGTTTATTTGACGTTGTTGTTGTTAACGTTGTTTATTTGACGTTGTTGTTGTTGTTGTTGATGTTGTTGTTGTTGTTTATTTAACTGTGTTGTTGTTGTTGTTGACGTTGTTGTTGTTGTTTTTTATTTGACGTTGTTGTTGTTGACGTTGTTGTTGTTGTTTATTTGACATTGTTGTTGTTGTTGACGGTGTTGTTGTTGTTGAAATCGTTGTTGTTGTTGTTTATTTGACTTTGTTGTTGTTGTTGACGTTGTTGTTGTTGTTGTTTATTTGACGTGGTTGTTGTTGTTGACGTTGTTGTTGTTGTTGTTTATTTGACATTGTTGTTGTTGTTGACGTTGTTGTTGTTGTTATTTATTTGACGTTGTTGTTGTTGTTGTTGTTGTTGTTGTTTATTTGACATTGTTGTTGTTGTTTATTTAACGTTGTTGTTGTTGTTTATTTGACGTTGTTGTTGTTGTTGTTTATTTGACGTTGTTGTTGTTGTTATTGTTTATTTGACGTTGTTGTTGTTGTTGACGTTGTTGTTGTTGTTTATTTGACTTTGTTTTATTGTTTATTTTACGTTGTTGTTGTTGTTGTTGTTGTTGTTGTTTATTTGACGTTGTTGTTGTTGACGTTGTTGTTGTTGTTTATTTGACGTTGTTGTTGTTGTTGACATAGTTGTTGTTTATTTGACGTTGTTGTTGTTGTTGACGTTGTTGTTGTTTATTTAACGTTGTTGTTGTTGTTCTTGTTGTTGTTTATTTGACGTTGTTGTTCTTGTTGTTGACGTTGTTGTTGTTGTTTATTTGACGTTGTTGTTGTTGTTGTTGTTGTTGTTGTTGTTGTTTATTTGACGTTGTTGTTGACGTTGTTATTGTTATTGTTTATTTGACTTTGTTGTTGTTGTTGACATTGTTGTTGTTGTTGACGTTGTTGTTGTAGTTTATTTGACATTGTTGTTGTTGTTGACGGTGTTTTTGTTGTTGTTGATGTTGTTGTTATTTATTTAACGTTGTTGTTGTTGTTGTTTATTTGACGTTGTTGTTGTTGTTTATTTGACGTTGTTGTTATTGTTTATTTGACGTTGTTGTTGTTGACGTTGTTGTTGTTGTTGTTTATTTGACATTGTTGTTGTTTATTTGACGTAGTTGTTGTTGTTGACGTTGTTGTTGTTGTTGTTGTTTATTTGACGTTGTTGTTGTTGTTGTTATTGTTTATTTGACTTTTTTGTTGTTGTTGACGTTGTTGTTCTTGTTGTTTATTTGACATTGTTGTTGTTGTTGACGTTGTTGTTGTTGTTGTTTGTTTGACGTTGTTGTTGTTTATTTGACATTGTTGTTGTTGTTCACGTTGTTGTTGTTGTTGTTTATTTGAGGTTGTTGTTGTTGTTTTTTTGACATTGTTATTGTTGTTTATTTGACGTTGTTGTTGTTGTTGTTTTTTTGACATTGTTGTTGTTGTTGATGTTGTTGTTCTTATTGTTTATTTGACGTTGTTGTTGTTGTTGACGTTGTTGTTGTTGTTGTTTATTTGACGTTGTTGTTGTTTATTTGACATTGTTGTTGTTCACGTTGTTGTTGTTGTTGTTGTTTATTTGACGATGTTGTTGTTTATTTGACATTGTTGTTGTTGTTCACGTTGTTGTTGTTGTTGTTTATTTGACGTAGTTGTTGTTGTTGACGTTGTTGTTGTTGTTGTTGTTTATTTGACGTTGTTGTTGTTGTTTATTTGACGTTGCTGTTGTTGTTGTTTATTTTACGTTGTTGTTGTTGTTTATTTGATGTTGTTGTTGTTGACGTTGTTGTTGTTGTTGTTTATTTGACGTTGTTGTTGTTGTTGACATAGTTGTTGTTTATTTGACGTTGTTGTTGTTGTTTATTTGACGTTGTTGTTGTTGTTGACGTTGTTGTTGTTGTTTATTTGACATTGTTGTTGTTGTTGACGGTGTTGTTGTTGTTGTTGATGTTGTTGTTGTTATTTATTAAACGTTGTTGTTGTTATTTATTTGACGTTGTTGTTGTTGTTTATTTGACGTTGTTATTGTTGTTTATTTGACGTTGCTGTTGTTGTTGACATAGTTGTTGTTGTTGTTTATTTGACGTTGTTGTTATTGTTGACGTTGTTGTTGTTTATTAGACGTTGTTGTTGTTGTTCTTGTTGTTGTTTATTTGACGTTGTTGTTGTTAACGTTGTTTATTTGACGTTGTTGTTGTTGTTGTTGATGTTGTTGTTGTTGTTTATTTAACTGTGTTGTTGTTGTTGTTGACGTTGTTGTTGTTGTTTTTTATTTGACGTTGTTGTTGTTGACGTTGTTGTTGTTGTTTATTTGACATTGTTGTTGTTGTTGACGGTGTTGTTGTTGTTGAAATTGTTGTTGTTGTTGTTTATTTGACTTTGTTGTTGTTGTTGACGTTGTTGTTGTTGTTTATTTGACGTGGTTGTTGTTGTTGACGTTGTTGTTGTTGTTGTTTATTTGACATTGTTGTTGTTGTTGACGTTGTTGTTGTTGTTATTTATTTGACGTTGTTGTTGTTGTTGTTGTTGTTTATTTGACATTGTTGTTGTTGTTTATTTGACGTTGTTGTTGTTGTTTATTTGACGTTGTTGTTGTTGTTTATTTGACGTTGTTGTTGTTGTTATTGTTTATTTGACGTTGTTGTTGTTGTTGACGTTGTTGTTGTTGTTTATTTGACTTTGTTTTATTGTTTATTTTACGTTGTTGTTGTTGTTGTTGTTGTTTATTTGACGTTGTTGTTGTTGACGTTGTTGTTGTTGTTTATTTGACGTTGTTGTTGTTGTTGACATAGTTGTTGTTTATTTGACGTTGTTGTTGTTGTTGACGTTGTTGTTGTTTATTTAACGTTGTTGTTGTTGTTCTTGTTGTTGTTTATTTGACGTTGTTGTTCTTGTTGTTGACGTTGTTATTGTTGTTTATTTGACGTTGTTGTTGTTGTTGTTGTTGTTGTTTATTTGACGTTGTTGTTGACGTTGTTATTGTTATTGTTTATTTGACTTTGTTGTTGTTGTTGACATTGTTGTTGTTGTTGACGTTGTTGTTGTTGTTGACGTTGTTGTTGTTGTTTATTTGACGTTGTTGTTGACGTTGTTGTTGTAGTTTATTTGACATTGTTGTTGTTGTTGACGGTGTTTTTGTTGTTGTTGATGTTGTTGTTATTTATTTAACGTTGTTGTTGTTGTTGTTTATTTGACGTTGTTGTTGTTGTTTATTTGACGTTGTTGTTATTGTTTATTTGACGTTGCTGTTGTTGACGTTGTTGTTGTTGTTGTTTATTTGACATTGTTGTTGTTTATTTGACGTAGTTGTTGTTGTTGACGTTGTTGTTGTTGTTGTTGTTTATTTGACGTTGTTGTTGTTGTTGTTATTGTTTATTTGACTTTTTTGTTGTTGTTGACGTTGTTGTTCTTGTTGTTTATTTGACATTGTTGTTGTTGTTGACGTTGTTGTTGTTGTTGTTTGTTTGACGTTGTTGTTGTTTATTTGACATTGTTGTTGTTGTTCACGCTGTTGTTGTTGTTGTTTATTTGACGTTGTTGTTGTTGTTTTTTTGACATTGTTATTGTTGTTTATTTGACGTTGTTGTTGTTGTTGTTTTTTTGACATTGTTGTTGTTGTTGACGTTGTTGTTCTTATTGTTTATTTGACGTTGTTGTTGTTATTGACGTTGTTGTTGTTGTTGTTTATTTGACGTTGTTGTTGTTTATTTGACATTGTTGTTGTTCACGTTGTTGTTGTTGTTGTTTATTTGACGATGTTGTTGTTTATTTGACATTGTTGTTGTTGTTCACGTTGTTGTTGTTGTTGTTTATTTGACGTAGTTGTTGTTGTTGACGTTGTTGTTGTTGTTGTTGTTGTTGTTTATTTGACGTTGTTGTTGTTGTTTATTTGACGTTGCTGTTGTTGTTTATTTTACGTTGTTGTTGTTGTTTATTTGATGTTGTTGTTGTTGACGTTGTTGTTGTTGTTGTTGTTTATTTGACGTTGTTGTTGTTGTTGACATAGTTGTTGTTTATTTGACGTTGTTGTTGTTGTTTATTTGACGTTGTTGTTGTTGTTGTTATTTATTTGACGTTGTTGTTGTTGTTGACGTTGTTGTTGTTGTTGTTGTTTATTTGACGTTGTTGTTGTTGTTGACATAGTTGTTGTTGTTGTTTATTTGACGTTGTTGTTATTATTGACGTTGTTGTTGTTTATTAGACGTTATTGTTGTTGTTCTTGTTGTTGTTTATTTGACGTTGTTGTTGTTGTTGTTGTTAACGTTGTTTATTTGACGTTGTTGTTTTTGTTGTTGACGTTGTTGTTGTTGTTGTTTATTTAACTTTGTTGTTGTTGTTGTTGTTGACGTTGTTGTTGTTGTTGACGTTGTTGTTGTTGTTGTTTATTTGACGTTGTTGTTGTTGACGTTGTTGTTGTTGTTTATTTGACATTGTTGTTGTTGTTGACGGTGTTGTTGTTGTTGAAATTGCTGTTGTTGTTGTTTATTTGACTTTGTTGTTGTTGTTGACGTTGTTGTTGTTGTTGTTTATTTGACGTGGTTGTTGTTGTTGACGTTGTTGTTGTTGTTGTTTATATGACATTGTTGTTGTTGTTGACGTTGTTGTTGTTGTTATTTATTTGACGTTGTTGTTGTTGTTGTTGTTTATTTGACATTGTTGTTGTTGTTTATTTGACGTTGTTGTTGTTATTTATTTGACGTTGTTGTTGTTGTTTATTTGACGTTGCTGTTGTTGTTATAGATTATTTGACGTTGTTGTTGTTGTTGAGGTTGTTGTTGTTGTTTATTTGACTTTGTTTTATTGTTTATTTTACGTTGTTGTTGTTGTTGTTTATTTGACGTTGTTGTTGTTGACGTTGTTGTTGTTGTTTATTTGACGTTGTTGTTGTTGACATAGTTGTTGTTTATTTGATGTTGTTGTTGTTGACGTTCTTGTTGTTTATTTAACGTTGTTGTAGTTGTTCTTGTTGTTGTTTATTTGACGTTGTTGTTGTTTATTTGACGTTGTTGTTGTTGTTGTTGACGTTGTTGTTGTTGTTTATTTGACGTTGTTGTTGTTGTTGTTGACGTTGTTGTTGCTGTTTATTTGACGTTGTTGTTGACGTTGTTATTGTTATTGTTTATTTGACTTTGTTGTTGTTGTTGACATTGTTGTTGTTGTTGACGTTGTTGTTGTTGTTGACGTTGTTGTTGTTGTTTATTTGACGTTGTTGTTGACGGTGTTGTTGTTGTTGTTGATGTTGTTGTTATTTATTTAACGTTGTTGTTGTTGTTGTTGTTGTTTATTTGACGTTGTTGTTGTTGTTTATTTGACGTTGTTGTTGTTTTTTATTTGACGTTGCTGTTGTTGACGTTGTTGTTGTTGTTGTTTATTTGACGTTGTTGTTGTTTATTTGACGTAGTTGTTGTTGTTGACGTTGTTGTTGTTGTTGTTGTTTATTTGACGTTGTTGTTGTTGTTGTTTTTTTGACATTGTTGTTGTTGTTGACGTTGTTGTTCTTGTTGTTTATTTGACGTTGTTGTTGTTGTTGTTGTTGTTGTTTATTTGACGATGTTGTTCTTTATTTGACATTGTTGTTGTTGTTCACGTTGTTGTTGTTGTTGTTTATTTGACGTAGTTGTTGTTGATGACGTTGTTGTTGTTGTTGTTGTTGTTTATTTGACGTTGTTGTTGTTGTTTATTTGACGTTGCTGTTGTTGTTGTTTATTTTACGTTGTTGTTGTTGTTTATTTGATGTTGTTGTTGTTGACGTTGTTGTTGTTGTTGTTGTTTATTTGACGTTGTTGTTGTTGACATAGTTGTTGTTTATTTGACGTTGTTGTTGTTGTTTATTTGACGTTGTTGCTGTTGTTGTTATTTATTTGACGTTGTTGTTGTTGTTGTTGTTTATTTGACGTTGTTGTTGTTGACATAGTTGTTGTTGTTGTTTATTTGACGTTGTTGTTATTATTGACGTTGTTGTTGTTTATTAGACGTTATTGTTGTTGTTCTTGTTGTTGTTTATTTGACGTTGTTGTTGTTGTTGTTAACGTTGTTTATTTGACGTTGTTGTTTTTGTTGTTGACGTTGTTGTTGTTGTTGTTTATTTAACTTTGTTGTTGTTGTTGTTGACGTTGTTGTTGTTGTTGACGTTGTTGTTGTTGTTGTTTATTTGACGTTGTTGTTGTTGACGTTGTTTATTTGACGTTGTTGTTTTTGTTGTTGACGTTGTTGTTGTTGTTGTTTATTTAACTTTGTTGTTGTTGTTGTTGGCGTTGTTGTTGTTGTTGACGTTGTTGTTGTTGTTGTTTATTTGACGTTGTTGTTGTTGACGTTGTTGTTGTTGTTTATTTGACATTGTTGTTGTTGTTGTTGACGGTGTTGTTGTTGTTGAAATTGCTGTTGTTGTTGTTTATTTGACGTTGTTGTTGTTGTTGACGTTGTTGTTGTTGTTGTTTATTTGACGTGGTTGTTGTTGTTGACGTTGTTGTTGTTGTTGTTTATATGACATTGTTGTTGTTGTTGACGTTGTTGTTGTTGTTATTTATTTGACGTTGTTGTTGTTGTTGTTTATTTGACATTGTTGTTGTTGTTTATTTGACGTTGTTGTTGTTATTTATTTGACGTTGTTGTTGTTGTTTATTTGACGTTGCTGTTGTTGTTATAGATTATTTGACGTTGTTGTTGTTGTTGAGGTTGTTGTTGTTGTTTATTTGACTTTGTTTTATTGTTTATTTTACGTTGTTGTTGTTGTTGTTTATTTGACGTTGTTGTTGTTTATTTGACGTTGTTGTTGTTGTTGTTGACGTTGTTGTTGTTGACATTGTTGTTGTTGTTTATTATTTGACATTGTTTTTGTTGTTTATTTGACGTTGTTGTTGTTGTTGATGTTGTTGTTATTTATTTAACGTTGTTGTTGTTGTTGTTGTTGTTTATTTGACGTTGTTGTTGTTGTTTATTTGACGTTGTTGTTGTTTTTTATTTGACGTTGCTGTTGTTGACGTTGTTGTTGTTGTTGTTTATTTGACGTTGTTGTTGTTTATTTGACGTAGTTGTTGTTGTTGACGTTGTTGTTGTTGTTGTTGTTTATTTGACGTTGTTGTTGTTGTTGTTTTTTTGACATTGTTGTTGTTGTTGACGTTGTTGTTCTTGTTGTTTATTTGACGTTGTTGTTGTTGTTGTTGTTGTTGTTTATTTGACGATGTTGTTCTTTATTTGACATTGTTGTTGTTGTTCACGTTGTTGTTGTTGTTGTTTATTTGACGTAGTTGTTGTTGATGACGTTGTTGTTGTTGTTGTTGTTGTTTATTTGACGTTGTTGTTGTTGTTTATTTGACGTTGCTGTTGTTGTTGTTTATTTTACGTTGTTGTTGTTGTTTATTTGATGTTGTTGTTGTTGACGTTGTTGTTGTTGTTGTTGTTTATTTGACGTTGTTGTTGTTGACATAGTTGTTGTTTATTTGACGTTGTTGTTGTTGTTTATTTGACGTTGTTGCTGTTGTTGTTATTTATTTGACGTTGTTGTTGTTGTTGTTGTTTATTTGACGTTGTTGTTGTTGTTGACATAGTTGTTGTTGTTGTTATTATTGACGTTGTTGTTGTTTATTAGACGTTATTGTTGTTGTTCTTGTTGTTGTTTATTTGACGTTGTTGTTGTTGTTGTTGTTAACGTTGTTTATTTGACGTTGTTGTTTTTGTTGTTGACGTTGTTGTTGTTGTTGTTTATTTAACTTTGTTGTTGTTGTTGTTGACGTTGTTGTTGTTGTTGACGTTGTTGTTGTTGTTGTTTATTTGACGTTGTTGTTGTTGACGTTGTTTATTTGACGTTGTTGTTTTTGTTGTTGACGTTGTTGTTGTTGTTGTTTATTTAACTTTGTTGTTGTTGTTGTTGGCGTTGTTGTTGTTGTTGACGTTGTTGTTGTTGTTGTTTATTTGACGTTGTTGTTGTTGACGTTGTTGTTGTTGTTTATTTGACATTGTTGTTGTTGTTGACGGTGTTGTTGTTGTTGAAATTGCTGTTGTTGTTGTTTATTTGACGTTGTTGTTGTTGTTGACGTTGTTGTTGTTGTTGTTTATTTGACGTGGTTGTTGTTGTTGACGTTGTTGTTGTTGTTGTTTATATGACATTGTTGTTGTTGTTGACGTTGTTGTTGTTGTTATTTATTTGACGTTGTTGTTGTTGTTGTTTATTTGACATTGTTGTTGTTGTTTATTTGACGTTGTTGTTGTTATTTATTTGACGTTGTTGTTGTTGTTTATTTGACGTTGCTGTTGTTGTTATAGATTATTTGACGTTGTTGTTGTTGTTGAGGTTGTTGTTGTTGTTTATTTGACTTTGTTTTATTGTTTATTTTACGTTGTTGTTGTTGTTGTTTATTTGACGTTGTTGTTGTTTATTTGACGTTGTTGTTGTTGTTGTTGACGTTGTTGTTGTTGTTTATTTGACGTTGTTGTTGTTGTTGTTGACGTTGTTGTTGCTGTTTATTTGACGTTGTTGTTGACGTTGTTATTGTTATTGTTTATTTGACTTTGTTGTTGTTGTTGACATTGTTGTTGTTGTTGACGTTGTTGTTGTTGTTGACGTTGTTGTTGTTGTTTATTTGACGTTGTTGTTGACGGTGTTGTTGTTGTTGTTGATGTTGTTGTTATTTATTTAACGTTGTTGTTGTTGTTGTTGTTTATTTGACGTTGTTGTTGTTGTTGTTTATTTGACGTTGTTGTTGTTTTTTATTTGACGTTGCTGTTGTTGACGTTGTTGTTGTTGTTGTTTATTTGACGTTGTTGTTATTTATTTGACGTAGTTGTTGTTGTTGACGTTGTTGTTGTTGTTGTTGTTTATTTGACGTTGTTGTTGTTGTTGTTTTTTTGACATTGTTGTTGTTGTTGACGTTGTTGTTCTTGTTGTTTATTTGACGTTGTTGTCGTTGACGTTGTTGTTGTTGTTTATTTGACGATGTTGTTCTTTATTTGACATTGTTGTTGTTGTTCACGTTGTTGTTGTTGTTGTTTATTTGACGTAGTTGTTGTTGATGACGTTGTTGTTGTTGTTGTTGTTGTTTATTTGACGTTGTTGTTGTTGTTTATTTAACGTTGCTGTTGTTGTTGTTTATTTTACGTTGTTGTTGTTGTTTATTTGATGTTGTTGTTGTTGACGTTGTTGTTGTTGTTGTTGTTTATTTGACGTTGTTGTTGTTGTTGACATAGTTGTTGTTTATTTGACGTTGTTGTTGTTGACGTTGTTGTTGTTGTTTATTTGACATTGTTGTTGTTGTTGACGGTGTTGTTGTTGTTGTTGATGTTGTTGTTGTTATTTATTAAACGTTGTTGTTGTTATTTATTTGACGTTGTTGTTGTTGTTTATTTGACGTTGTTATTGTTGTTTATTTGACGTTGCTGTTGTTGTTGACATAGTTGTTGTTGTTGTTTATTTGACGTTGTTGTTATTGTTGACGTTGTTGTTGTTTATTAGACGTTGTTGTTGTTGTTCTTGTTGTTGTTTATTTGACGTTGTTGTTGTTAACGTTGTTTATTTGACGTTGTTGTTGTTGTTGTTGATGTTGTTGTTGTTGTTTATTTAACTGTGTTGTTGTTGTTGTTGACGTTGTTGTTGTTGTTTTTTATTTGACGTTGTTGTTGTTGACGTTGTTGTTGTTGTTTATTTGACATTGTTGTTGTTGTTGACGGTGTTGTTGTTGTTGAAATTGTTGTTGTTGTTGTTTATTTGACTTTGTTGTTGTTGTTGACGTTGTTGTTGTTGTTGTTTATTTGACGTGGTTGTTGTTGTTGACGTTGTTGTTGTTGTTGTTTATTTGACATTGTTGTTGTTGTTGACGTTGTTGTTGTTGTTATTTATTTGACGTTGTTGTTGTTGTTGTTGTTGTTGTTGTTGTTTATTTGACATTGTTGTTGTTGTTTATTTGATGTTGTTGTTGTTGTTTATTTGACGTTGTTGTTGTTGTTTATTTGACGTTGTTGTTGTTGTTATTGTTTATTTGACGTTGTTGTTGTTGTTGACGTTGTTGTTGTTGTTTATTTGACTTTGTTTTATTGTTTATTTTACGTTGTTGTTGTTGTTGTTGTTGTTTATTTGACGTTGTTGTTGTTGACGTTGTTGTTGTTGTTTATTTGACGTTGTTGTTGTTGTTGACATAGTTGTTGTTTATTTGACGTTGTTGTTGTTGTTGACGTTGTTGTTGTTTATTTAACGTTGTTGTTGTTGTTCTTGTTGTTGTTTATTTGACGTTGTTGTTCTTGTTGTTGACGTTGTTGTTGTTGTTTATTTGACGTTGTTGTTGTTGTTTATTTGACGTTGTTGTTGACGTTGTTATTGTTATTGTTTATTTGACTTTGTTGTTGTTGTTGACATTGTTGTTGTTGTTGACGTTGTTGTTGTTGTTGACGTTGTTGTTGTTGTTTATTTGACGTTGTTGTTGACGTTGTTGTTGTAGTTTATTTGACATTGTTGTTGTTGTTGACGGTGTTTTTGTTGTTGTTGATGTTGTTGTTATTTATTTAACGTTGTTGTTGTTGTTGTTTATTTGACGTTGTTGTTGTTGTTTATTTGACGTTGTTGTTATTGTTTATTTGACGTTGCTGTTGTTGACGTTGTTGTTGTTGTTGTTGTTTATTTGACATTGTTGTTGTTTATTTGACGTAGTTGTTGTTGTTGACGTTGTTGTTGTTGTTGTTGTTTATTTGACGTTGTTGTTGTTGTTGTTATTGTTTATTTGACTTTTTTGTTGTTGTTGACGTTGTTGTTCTTGTTGATTATTTGACATTGTTGTTGTTGTTGACGTTGTTGTTGTTGTTGTTTATTTGACGTTGTTGTTGTTTATTTGACATTGTTGTTGTTGTTCACGCTGTTGTTGTTGTTGTTTATTTGACGTTGTTGTTGTTGTTGTTGTTGTTTTTTTGACATTGTTGTTGTTGTTGACGTTGTTGTTCTTATTGTTTATTTGACGTTGTTGTTGTTGTTGACGTTGTTGTTGTTGTTGTTTATTTGACGTTGTTGTTGTTTATTGGACATTGTTGTTGTTCACGTTGTTGTTGTTGTTGTTGTTTATTTGACGTTGTTGTTGTTGTTTTTTTGACATTGTTATTGTTGTTGACGTTGTTGTTGTTGTTGTTTATTTGACGTTGTTGTTGTTGTTGTTGACGTTGTTGTTGTTGTTATTTATTTGACGTTGTTGTTGTTATTGTTTATTTGACGTTGTTGTTGTTGTTGTTGTTTATTTGACGTTGTTGTTGTTGTTGTTGTTGTTTTTGTTGTTTATTTGACGTTGTTGTTATTGTTGACGTTGTTGTTGTTGTTTATTTGACATTGTTGTTGTTGTTGTTTATTTGACATTGTTTTTGTTGTTGTTTATTTGACGTTGTTGTTGTTGTTGTTTATTTGACGTTGTTGTTGTTGTTGTTTATTTGACGTTGTTGTTGTTGTTTATTTGACGTTGTTGTTGTTGTTGTTGTTGTTTATTTGACGTTGTTGTTGTTGTTTATTTGACGTTGTTGTTGTTGACGTTGTTGTTGTTGTTGTTGTTTATTTGACGTTGTTGTTACTTATTTGACGTTGTTGTTGTTGTTGACGTTGTTGTTGTTGTTGTTGTTTATTTGACATTGTTGTCGTTGTTGTTGACGTTGTTGTTGTTGTTGTTTATTTGATGTTGTTGTTGTTGTTGTTGTTTATTTGACATTGTTGTTGTTGTTGTTGTTTATTTGACGTTGTTGTTGTTGTTGTTTATTTGACGTTGTTGTTGTTGTTGTTGTTGTTGTTTTTGTTGTTTATTTGACGTTGTTGTTGTTGTTGACGTTGTTGTTGTTGTTGTTTATTTGACATTGTTGTTGTTGTTTATTATTTGACATTCTTTTTGTTGTTGTTTATTTGACATTGTTGTTGTTGTTGTTGTTTATTTGACGTTGTTGTTGTGGTTGTTGTTGTTTATTTGACGTTGTTGTTGTTGTTGTTGTTGTTTATTTGACGTTGTTGTTGTTGTTGTTTATTTGACATTGTTGTTGTTTATTTGACGTTGTTGTTGTTGTTGTTTATTTGACATTGTTGTTGTTGACGTTGTTGTTGTTGTTGTTTATTTGACGTTGTTGTTGACGTTGTTTTTGTTGTTGTTGTTTATTTGACGTTGTTGTTGCTTATTTGACGTTGTTGTTGTTGTTGACGTTGTTGTTGTTGTTGTTTATTTGACATTGTTGTTGTTGTTGTTGACGTTGTTGTGGTTGTTGTTTATTTGACGTTGTTGTTGTTGTTTATTTGACGTTGTTGTTGTTGTTGTTTATTTGACGTTGTTGTTGTTGTTGTTGTTTATTTGACGTTGTTGTTGTTGTTGTTGTTATTTATTTGACGTTGTTATTGTTGTTGTTTATTTGATGTTGTTGTTTTTGTTGACGTTGGTGGTGTTGTTGTTTATTTGACGTTGTTGTTGTTGTTGACGTTGTTGTTGTTTTTTTGACGGTGTTGTTGTTGTTGTTTATTTGACGTTGTTGCTGTTGTTGTTTTTTATTTGACGTTGTTGTTGTTGACGTTGTTGTTGTTGTTGACGTTGTTGTTGTTGTTGTTGTTGTTTATTTGACATTGTTGTTGTTGTTGTTGACATAGTTGTTGTTGTTTATTTGACGTTGTTGTTATTGTTGACGTTGTTGTTGTTTATTAGACGTTGTTGTTGTTGTTCTTGTTGTTGTTTATTTGACGTTGTTGTTGTTGTTGTCATTGTTTATTTGACGTTGTTGTTGTTGTTGACGTTGTTGTTGTTGTTGTTTATTTAACTTTGTTGTTGTTGTTGTTGACGTTGTTGTTGTTGTTGATGTTGTTGTTGTTGTTTTATATTTGACGTTGTTGTTGTTGACGTTGTTGTTGTTGTTTATTTGACATTGTTGTTGTTGTTGACGGTGTTGTTGTTGTTGAAATTGTTGTTGTTGTTGTTTATTTGACTTTGTTGTTGTTGTTGACGTTGTTGTTGTTGTTGTTTATTTGACGTGGTTGTTGTTGTTGACGTTGTTGTTGTTGTTGTTTATTTGACATTGTTGTTGTTGTTGACGTTGTTGTTGTTGTTATTTATTTGACGTTGTTGTTGTTGTTGTTGTTGTTGTTGTTTATTTGACATTGTTGTTGTTGTTTATTTGATGTTGTTGTTGTTGTTTATTTGACGTTGTTGTTGTTGTTTATTTGACGTTGTTGTTGTTGTTATTGTTTATTTGACGTTGTTGTTGTTGTTGACGTTGTTGTTGTTGTTTATTTGACTTTGTTTTATTGTTTATTTTACGTTGTTGTTGTTGTTGTTGTTGTTTATTTGACGTTGTTGTTGTTGACGTTGTTGTTGTTGTTTATTTGACGTTGTTGTTGTTGTTGACATAGTTGTTGTTTATTTGACGTTGTTGTTGTTGTTGACGTTGTTGTTGTTTATTTAACGTTGTTGTTGTTGTTCTTGTTGTTGTTTATTTGACGTTGTTGTTCTTGTTTTTGACGTTGTTGTTGTTGTTTATTTGACGTTGTTGTTGTTGTTGTTGTTGTTGTTTATTTGACGTTGTTGTTGACGTTGTTATTGTTATTGTTTATTTGACTTTGTTGTTGTTGTTGACATTGTTGTTGTTGTTGACGTTGTTGTTGTTGTTGACGTTGTTGTTGTTGTTTATTTGACGTTGTTGTTGACGTTGTTGTTGTAGTTTATTTGACATTGTTGTTGTTGTTGACGGTGTTTTTGTTGTTGTTGATGTTGTTGTTATTTATTTAACGTTGTTGTTGTTGTTGTTTATTTGACGTTGTTGTTGTTGTTTATTTGACGTTGTTGTTATTGTTTATTTGACGTTGCTGTTGTTGACGTTGTTGTTGTTGTTGTTTATTTGACATTGTTGTTGTTTATTTGACGTAGTTGTTGTTGTTGACGTTGTTGTTGTTGTTGTTGTTTATTTGACGTTGTTGTTGTTGTTGTTATTGTTTATTTGACTTTTTTGTTGTTGTTGACGTTGTTGTTCTTGTTGTTTATTTGACATTGTTGTTGTTGTTGACGTTGTTGTTGTTGTTGTTTATTTGACGTTGTTGTTGTTTATTTGACATTGTTGTTGTTGTTCACGCTGTTGTTGTTGTTGTTTATTTGACGTTGTTGTTGTTGTTGTTGTTGTTTTTTTGACATTGTTGTTGTTGTTGACGTTGTTGTTCTTATTGTTTATTTGACGTTGTTGTTGTTGTTGACGTTGTTGTTGTTGTTGTTTATTTGACGTTGTTGTTGTTTATTGGACATTGTTGTTGTTCACGTTGTTGTTGTTGTTGTTGTTTATTTGACGTTGTTGTTGTTGTTTTTTTGACATTGTTATTGTTGTTGACGTTGTTGTTGTTGTTGTTTATTTGACGTTGTTGTTGTTGTTGTTGACGTTGTTGTTGTTGTTATTTATTTGACGTTGTTGTTGTTATTGTTTATTTGACGTTGTTGTTGTTGTTGTTGTTGTTTATTTGACGTTGTTGTTGTTGTTGTTGTTGTTTTTGTTGTTTATTTGACGTTGTTGTTATTGTTGACGTTGTTGTTGTTATTTATTTGACATTGTTGTTGTTGTTGTTTATTTGACATTGTTTTTGTTGTTGTTTATTTGACGTTGTTGTTGTTGTTGTTTATTTGACGTTGTTGTTGTTGTTGTTTATTTGACGTTGTTGTTGTTGTTTATTTGACGTTGTTGTTGTTGTTGTTGTTTATTTGACGTTGTTGTTGTTGTTTATTTGACGTTGTTGTTGTTGACGTTGTTGTTGTTGTTGTTGTTTATTTGACGTTGTTGTTACTTATTTGACGTTGTTGTTGTTGTTGACGTTGTTGTTGTTGTTGTTGTTTATTTGACATTGTTGTCGTTGTTGTTGACGTTGTTGTTGTTGTTGTTTATTTGATGTTGTTGTTGTTGTTGTTGTTTATTTGACATTGTTGTTGTTGTTGTTTATTTGACGTTGTTGTTGTTGTTGTTTATTTGACGTTGTTGTTGTTGTTGTTGTTGTTGTTTTTGTTGTTTATTTGACGTTGTTGTTGTTGTTGACGTTGTTGTTGTTGTTGTTTATTTGACATTGTTGTTGTTGTTTATTATTTGACATTCTTTTTGTTGTTGTTTATTTGACGTTGTTGTTGTTGTTGTTGTTTATTTGACGTTGTTGTTGTGGTTGTTGTTGTTTATTTGACGTTGTTGTTGTTGTTGTTGTTGTTTATTTGACGTTGTTGTTGTTGTTGTTTATTTGACATTGTTGTTGTTTATTTGACGTTGTTGTTGTTGTTGTTTATTTGACATTGTTGTTGTTGACGTTGTTGTTGTTGTTTATTTGACGTTGTTGTTGACGTTGTTTTTGTTGTTGTTGTTTATTTGACGTTGTTGTTGCTTATTTGACGTTGTTGTTGTTGTTGACGTTGTTGTTGTTGTTGTTTATTTGACATTGTTGTTGTTGTTGTTGTTGACGTTGTTGTGGTTGTTATTTATTTGACGTTGTTGTTGTTGTTTATTTGACGCTGTTGTTGTTGTTGTTTATTTGACGTTGTTGTTGTTGTTGTTGTTTATTTGACGTTGTTGTTGTTGTTGTTGTTATTTATTTGACGTTGTTATTGTTGTTGTTTATTTGACGTTGTTGTTTTTGTTGACGTTGGTGGTGTTGTTGTTTATTTGACGTTGTTGTTGTTGTTGACGTTGTTGTTGTTTTTTTGACGGTGTTGTTGTTGTTGTTTATTTGACGTTGTTGCTGTTGTTGTTTTTTATTTGACGTTGTTGTTGTTGACGTTGTTGTTGTTGTTGACGTTGTTGTTGTTGTTGTTGTTGTTTATTTGACATTGTTGTTGTTGTTGTTGACATAGTTGTTGTTGTTTATTTGACGTTGTTGTTATTGTTGACGTTGTTGTTGTTTATTAGACGTTGTTGTTGTTGTTCTTGTTGTTGTTTATTTGACGTTGTTGTTGTTGTTGTCATTGTTTATTTGACGTTGTTGTTGTTGTTGACGTTGTTGTTGTTGTTGTTTATTTAACTTTGTTGTTGTTGTTGTTGACGTTGTTGTTGTTGTTGATGTTGTTGTTGTTATTGTTTATTTGACGTTGTTGTTATTGACGTTGTTGTTGTTGTTTATTTGACATTGTTGTTGTTGTTGACGGTGTTGTTGTTGTTGAAATTGTTGTTGTTGTTGTTGTTTATTTGACTTTGTTGTTGTTGTTGACGTTGTTGTTGTTGTTGTTTATTTGACGTGGTTGTTGTTGTTGACGTTGTTGTTGTTGTTTATTTGACATTGTTGTTGTTGTTGACGTTGTTGTTGTTGTTATTTATTTGACGTTGTTGTTGTTGTTGTTGTTGTTTATTTGACATTGTTGTTGTTGTTTATTTGACGTTGTTGTTGTTTATTTGACGTTGTTGTTGTTGTTGTTGTTGTTGTTGTTGTTGTTTTTGTTGTTTATTTGACGTTGTTGTTGTTGTTGACGTTGTTGTTGTTATTTATTTGATGTTGTTGTTGTTGTTGTTTATTTGACATTGTTGTTGTTGTTGTTGTTGTTTATTTGACGTTGTTGTTGTTGTTGTTTATTTGACTTTGTTTTATTGTTTATTTTACGTTGTTGTTGTTGTTGTTGTTGTTGTTGTTTATTTGACGTTGTTGTTGTTGACGTTGTTGTTGTTGTTTATTTGACGTTGTTGTTGTTGTTGACATAGTTGTTGTTTATTTGACGTTGTTGTTGTTGTTGACGTTGTTGTTGTTTATTTAACGTTGTTGTTGTTGTTCTTGTTGTTGTTTATTTGACGTTGTTGTTGTTGTTTATTTGACGTTGTTGTTGACGTTGTTATTGTTATTGTTTATTTGACTTTGTTGTTGTTGTTGACATTGTTGTTGTTGTTGACGTTGTTGTTGTTGTTGACGTTGTTGTTGTTGTTTATTTGACGTTGTTGTTGACGTTGTTGTTGTTGTTTATTTGACATTGTTGTTGTTGTTGACGGTGTTGTTGTTGTTGTTGATGTTGTTGTTGTTATTTATTTAACGTTGTTGTTGTTGTTGTTGTTTATTTGACGTTGTTGTTGTTTATTTGACGTTGTTGTTGTTGTTTATTTGACGTTGCTGTTGTTGACGTTGTTGTTGTTGTTGTTGTTGTTTATTTGACGTTGTTGTTGTTTATTTGACGTAGTTGTTGTTGTTGACGTTGTTGTTGTTGTTGTTGTTTATTTGACGTTGTTGTTGTTGTTATTTTTTTGACATTGTTGTTGTTGTTGACGTTGTTGTTCTAGTTGTTTATTTGACGTTGTTGTTGTTGTTGACGTTGTTGTTGTTGTTGTTGTTTATTTGACATTGTTGTTGTTGTTTATTTGACATTGTTGTTGTTGTTCACGTTGTTGTTGTTGTTGTTTATTTGACGTTGTTGTTATTGTTTTTTTGACATTGTTATTCTTGTTGACGTTGTTGTTGTTGTTGTTGTTTATTTGACGTTGTTGTTGTTGTTGACGTTGTTGTTGTTGTTGTTATTTATTTGACGTTGTTGTTGTTGTTATTGTTTATTTTACGTTGTTGTTGTTGTTGTTTATTTGACGTTGTTGTTGTTGTTGTTGTTGTTGTTTAATTGACGTTGTTGTTTTTGTTGTTTATTTGACGTTGTTGTCGTTGTTGTTGTTGTTGTTTATTTGACGTTGTTGTTGTTGTTGTTGTTGTTTATTTGACGTTGTTGTTGTTGTTTATTTGACATTGTTGTTGTTGTTGTTGACGTTGTTGTTGTTGTTGTTTATTTGATGTTGTTGTTGTTGTTGTTGTTTATTTGACATTGTTGTTGTTGTTGTTTATTTGACGTTGTTGTTGTTGTTGTTTATTTGACGTTGTTGTTGTTGTTGTTGTTGTTGTTTTTGTTGTTTATTTGACGTTGTTGTTGTTGTTGACGTTGTTGTTGTTGTTGTTGTTTATTTGACATTGTTGTTGTTGTTTATTATTTGACATTCTTTTTGTTGTTGTTTATTTGACGTTGTTGTTGTTGTTGTTGTTTATTTGACGTTGTTGTTGTTGTTGTTGTTTATTTGACATTGTTGTTGTTGTTGTTGTTGTTTATTTGACGTTGTTGTTGTTGTTGTTGTTTATTTGACATTGTTGTTGTTTATTTGACGTTGTTGTTGTTGTTGTTTATTTGACATTGTTGTTGTTGACGTTGTTGTTGTTGTTTATTTGACGTTGTTGTTGACGTTGTTTTTGTTGTTGTTGTTTATTTGACGTTGTTGTTGCTTATTTGACGTTGTTGTTGTTGTTGACGTTGTTGTTGTTGTTGTTTATTTGACATTGTTGTTGTTGTTGACGTTGTTGTGGTTGTTGTTTATTTGACGTTGTTGTTGTTGTTTATTTGACGCTGTTGTTGTTGTTGTTTATTTGACGTTGTTGTTGTTGTTGTTGTTTATTTGACGTTGTTGTTGTTGTTGTTGTTATTTATTTGACGTTGTTATTGTTGTTGTTTATTTGACGTTGTTGTTTTTGTTGACGTTGGTGGTGTTGTTGTTTATTTGACGTTGTTGTTGTTGTTGACGTTGTTGTTGTTTTTTTGACGGTGTTGTTGTTGTTGTTTATTTGACGTTGTTGCTGTTGTTGTTTTTTATTTGACGTTGTTGTTGTTGACGTTGTTGTTGTTGTTGACGTTGTTGTTGTTGTTGTTGTTTATTTGACATTGTTGTTGTTGTTGTTGACATAGTTGTTGTTGTTTATTTGACGTTGTTGTTATTGTTGACGTTGTTGTTGTTTATTAGACGTTGTTGTTGTTGTTCTTGTTGTTGTTTATTTGACGTTGTTGTTGTTGTTGTCATTGTTTATTTGACGTTGTTGTTGTTGTTAACGTTGTTGTTGTTGACGTTGTTGTTGTTGTTGACGTTGTTGTTGTTGTTGTTTATTTGACGTTGTTGTTATTGACGTTGTTGTTGTTGTTTATTTGACATTGTTGTTGTTGTTGACGGTGTTGTTGTTGTTGAAATTGTTGTTGCTGTTGTTTATTTGATGTGGTTGTTGTTGTTGACGTTGTTGTTGTTGTTTATTTGACATTGTTGTTGTTGTTGACGTTGTTGTTGTTGTTATTTATTTGACGTTGTTGTTGTTGTTGTTGTTGTTTATTTGACATTGTTGTTGTTGTTTATTTGACGTTGTTGTTGTTTATTTGACGTTGTTGTTGTTGTTGTTGTTTTTGTTCTTTATTTGACGTTGTTGTTGTTGTTGACGTTGTTGTTGTTGTTTATTTGACATTGTTGTTGTTGTTCACGTTGTTGTTGTTGTTGTTTATTTGACGTTGTTGTTATTGTTTTTTTGACATTGTTATTCTTGTTGACGTTGTTGTTGTTGTTGTTGTTTATTTGACGTTGTTGTTGTTGTTGACGTTGTTGTTGTTGTTATTTATTTGACGTTGTTGTTGTTGTTATTGTTTATTTTACGTTGTTGTTGTTGTTGTTGTTTATTTGACGTTGTTGTTGTTGTTGTTGTTTAATTGACGTTGTTGTTCTTGTTGTTTATTTGACGTTGTTGTCGTTGTTGTTGTTGTTGTTTATTTGACGTTGTTGTTGTTGTTTATTTGACGTTGTTTTTGTTGACGTTGTTGTTGTTGTTGTTGTTGTTTATTTGATGTTGTTGTTACTTATGTTACGTTGTTGTTGTTGTTGACGTTGTTGTTGTTGTGGTTGTTTATTTGACATTGTTGTTGTTGTTGTTGACGTTGTTGTTGTTGTTGTTGTTTATTTGATGTTGTTGTTGTTGTTGTTTATTTGACACTGTTGTTGTTGTTGTTGTTTATTTGACGTTGTTGTTGTTGTTGTTGTTGTTGTTGTTGTTTATTTGACGTTGTTGTTGTTGTTGTTTTTGTTATTTATTTGACGTTGTTATTGTTGTTGTTTATTTGACGTTGTTGTTTTTGTTGACGTTGGTGGTGTTGTTGTTTATTTGACGTTGTTGTTGTTGATTATTTGACATTGTTGTTGTTGTTGACGTTGTTGTTGTTGTTTATTTGACGTTGTTGTTGTTTATTTGACGGTGTTGTTGTTGTTGTTTATTTGACGTTGTTGCTGTTGTTGTTGTTTATTTGACGTTGTTGTTGTTGACGTTGTTGTTGTTGTTTATTTGACGTTGTTGTTGTTGTTGACATAGTTTTTGTTGTTGTTTATTTGACGTTGTTGTTATTGTTGACGTTGTTGTTGTTGTTCTTGTTTATTTGACGTTGTTGTTGTTGTTGTTGTTGTTGTTTATTTGACGTTGTTGTTGTTGTTGTTGTTTATTTGACGTTGTTGTTGTTGTTGTTGTTGTTGTTGTTGTTTATTTGACGTTGTTGTTGTTGTTGTTTATTTGACGTTGTTGTTGTTAACGTTGTTGTTGTTGTTGTTGTTTATTTGATGTTGTTGTTACTTATTTGACGTTGTTGTTGTTGTTGACGTTGTTGTTGTTGTTGTTTATTTGACATTGTTGTTGTTGTTGACATTGTTGTTGTTGACGTTGTTGTTGTTGTTGACGTTGTTGTTGTTGTTTATTTGACGTTGTTGTTGACGTTGTTGTTGTAGTTTATTTGACATTGTTGTTGTTGTTGACGGTGTTTTTGTTGTTGTTGTTGTTTATTTGACGTTGTTGTTGTTGTTTATTTGACGTTGTTGTTATTGTTTATTTGACGTTGCTGTTGTTGACGTTGTTGTTGTTGTTGTTGTTTATTTGACATTGTTGTTGTTTATTTGACGTAGTTGTTGTTGTTGACGTTGTTGTTGTTGTTGTTTATTTGACGTTGTTGTTGTTGTTTTTTTGACATTGTTGTTGTTGACGTTGTTGTTCTTGTTGTTTATATGACATTGTTGTTGTTGTTGACGTTGTTGTTGTTGTTGTTTATTTGACGTTGTTGTTGTTTATTTGACATTGTTGTTGTTGTTCACGTTGTTGTTGTTGTTGTTTATTTGACGTTGTTGTTGTTGTTTTTTTGACATTGTTATTGTTGTTTATTTGACGTTGTTGTTGTTGTTGTTTTTTTGACATTGTTGTTGTTGTTGACGTTGTTGTTCTTATTGTTTATTTGACGTTGTTGTTGTTGTTGTTGTTTATTTGACGTTGTTGTTGTTTATTTGACATTGTTGTTGTTCACGTTGTTGTTGTTGTTGTTTATTTGACGTTGTTGTTGTTGTTGTTTTTTTGACATTGTTATTGTTGTTGACGTTGTTGTTGTTGTTGTTGTTGTTTATTTGACGTTGTTGTTGTTGTTGTTGACGTTGTTGTTGTTGTTATTTATTTGACGTTGTTGTTGTTGTTATTGTTTATTTGACGTTGTTGTTGTTGTTGTTGTTGTTTATTTGACGTTGTTGTTGTTGTTTATCTGACGTTGTTGTTGTTGTTGTTGATGTTTTTGTTGTTTATTTGACGTTGTTGTTATTGTTGACGTTGTTGTTGTTGTTTATTTGACATTGTTGTTGTTGTTGTTTATTTGACATTGTTTTTGTTGTTGTTTATTTGACGTTGTTGTTGTTGTTGTTTATTTGACGTTGTTGTTGTTGTTGTTGTTTATTTGACGTTGTTGTTGTTGTTTATTTGACGTTGTTGTTAATGTTGTTGTTTATTTGACGTTGTTGTTGTTGTTTATTTGACGTTGTTGTTGTTGACGTTGTTGTTGTTGTTGTTGTTGTTTATTTGACGTTGTTGTTACTTATTTGACGTTGTTGTTGTTGTTGACGTTGTTGTTGTTGTTGTTGTTTATTTGACGTTGTTGTTGTTTATTTGACGTAGTTGTTGTTGTTGACGTTGTTGTTGTTGACGTTGTTGTTGTTGTTGTTGTTTATTTGACGTTGTTGTTGTTGTTATTTTTTTGACATTGTTGTTGTTGTTGACGTTGTTGTTCTAGTTGTTTATTTGACGTTGTTGTTGTTGTTGACGTTGTTGTTGTTGTTGTTTATTTGACATTGATGTTGTTGTTTATTTGACATTGTTGTTGTTGTTCACGTTGTTGTTGTTGTTGTTTATTTGACGTTGTTGTTATTGTTTTTTTGACATTGTTATTCTTGTTGACGTTGTTGTTGTTGTTGTTGTTTATTTGATGTTGTTGTTGTTGTTGACGTCGTTGTTGTTGTTGTTATTTATTTGACGTTGTTGTTGTTGTTATTGTTTATTTTACGTTGTTGTTGTTGTTGTTTATTTGACGTTGTTGTTGTTATTGTTGTTGTTTAATTGACGTTGTTGTTTTTGTGGTTTATTTGACGTTGTTGTCGTTGTTGTTGTTGTTGTTTATTTGACGTTGTTGTTGTTGTTGTTGTTGTTTATTTGACGTTGTTGTTGTTGTTTATTTGACATTGTTGTTGTTGTTGTTGACGTTGTTGTTGTTGTTGTTGTTTATTTGATGTTGTTGTTGTTGTTGTTTATTTGACATTGTTGTTGTTGTTGTTTATTTGACGTTGTTGTTGTTGTTGTTTATTTGACGTTGTTGTTGTTGTTGTTGTTGTTTTTGTTGTTTATTTGACGTTGTTGTTGTTATTGACGTTGTTGTTGTTGTTGTTTATTTGACATTGTTGTTGTTGTTTATTATTTGACATTCTTTTTGTTGTTGTTTATTTGACGTTGTTGTTGTTGTTGTTGTTTATTTGACGTTGTTGTTGTTGTTGTTGTTGTTGTTTATTTGACATTGTTGTTGTTGTTGTTGTTGTTGTTGTTTATTTGACGTTGTTGTTGTTGTTGTTGTTTATTTGACATTGTTGTTGTTTATTTGACGTTGTTGTTGTTGTTGTTTATTTGACATTGTTGTTGTTGACGTTGTTGTTGTTGTTTATTTGACGTTGTTGTTGACGTTGTTTTTGTTGTTGTTGTTTATTTGACGTTGTTGTTGCTTATTTGACGTTGTTGTTGTTGTTGACGTTGTTGTTGTTGTTGTTGTTTATTTGACATTGTTGTTGTTGTTGTTGACGTTGTTGTGGTTGTTGTTTATTTGACGTTGTTGTTGTTGTTTATTTGACGCTGTTGTTGTTGTTGTTTATTTGACGTTGTTGTTGTTGTTGTTGTTTATTTGACGTTGTTGTTGTTGTTGTTGTTGTTATTTATTTGACGTTGTTATTGTTGTTGTTTATTTGACGTTGTTGTTTTTGTTGACGTTGGTGGTGTTGTTGTTTATTTGACGTTGTTGTTGTTGTTGACGTTGTTGTTGTTTTTTTGACGGTGTTGTTGTTGTTGTTTATTTGACGTTGTTGTTGTTGTTGTTTTTTATTTGACGTTGTTGTTGTTGACGTTGTTGTTGTTGTTGACGTTGTTGTTGTTGTTGTTGTTGTTGTTTATTTGACATTGTTGTTGTTGTTGTTGACATAGTTGTTGTTGTTTATTTGACGTTGTTGTTATTGTTGACGTTGTTGTTGTTTATTAGACGTTGTTGTTGTTGTTCTTGTTGTTGTTTATTTGACGTTGTTGTTGTTGTTGTCATTGTTTATTTGACGTTGTTGTTGTTGTTGACGTTGTTGTTGTTGACGTTGTTGTTGTTGTTGTTTATTTAACTTTGTTGTTGTTGTTGTTGACGTTGTTGTTGTTGTTTACGTTGTTGTTGTTGTTGTTGTTTATTTGACGTTGTTGTTATTGACGTTGTTGTTGTTGTTTATTTGACATTGTTGTTGTTGTTGACGGTGTTGTTATTGTTGAAATTGTTGTTGTTGTTGTTTATTTGACGTGGTTGTTGTTGTTAACGTTGTTGTTGTTGTTTATTTGACATTGTTGTTGTTGTTGACGTTGTTGTTGTTGTTATTTATTTGACGTTGTTGTTGTTGTTGTTGTTGTTGTTTATTTGACATTGTTGTTGTTGTTTATTTGACGTTGTTGTTGTTTATTTGACGTTGTTGTTGTTGTTGTTGTTGTTTTTGTTGTTTATTTGACGTTGTTGTTGTTGTTGACGTTTTTGTTGTTGTTTATTTGATGTTGTTGTTGTTGTTGTTTATTTGACATTGTTGTTGTTGTTGTTGTTTATTTGACGTTGTTGTTGTTGTTATTTATTTGACTTTGTTTTATTGTTTATTTTACGTTGTTGTTGTTGTTGTTGTTGTTTATTTGACGTTGTTGTTGTTGACGTTGTTGTTGTTGTTTATTTGACGTTGTTGTTGTTGTTGACATAGTTGTTGTTTATTTGACGTTGTTGTTGTTGTTGACGTTGTTGTTGTTTATTTAACGTTGTTGTTGTTGTTCTTGTTGTTGTTTATTTGACGTTGTTGTTGTTGTTTATTTGACGTTGTTGTTGTTGATGTTGTTGTTGTTATTTATTTGACGTTGTTGTTGTTGTTGACGTTGTTGTTGTTGTTGTTGTTGTTGTTTATTTGACGTTGTTGTTGACGTTGTTATTGTTATTGTTTATTTGACTTTGTTGTTGTTGTTGACATTGTTGTTGTTGTTGACGTTGTTGTTGTTGTTGACGTTGTTATTGTTGTTTATTTGACGTTGTTGTTGACGTTGTTGTTGTTGTTTATTTGACATTGTTGTTGTTGTTGACGGTGTTGTTGTTGTTGTTGATGTTGTTGTTGTTATTTATTTAACGTTGTTGTTGTTGTTGTTATTTATTTGACGTTGTTGTTGTTTATTTGACGTTGTTGTTGTTGTTTATTTGACGTTGCTGTTGTTGACGTTGTTGTTGTTGTTGTTGTTTATTTGACGTTGTTGTTGTTTATTTGACGTAGTTGTTGTTGTTGACGTTGTTGTTGTTGTTGTTGTTTATTTGACGTTGTTGTTGTTGTTGTTTTTTTGACATTGTTGTTGTTGTTGACGTTGTTGTTCTAGTTGTTTATTTGACGTTGTTGTTGTTGACGTTGTTGTTGTTGTTGTTGTTTATTTGGCATTGTTGTTGTTGTTTATTTGACATTGTTGTTGTTGTTTATTTGACATTGTTGTTGTTGTTCACGTTGTTGTTTATTTGACGTTGTTGTTATTGTTTTTTTGACATTGTTATTCTTGTTGACGTTGTTGTTGTTGTTGTTGTTTATTTGACGTTGTTGTTGTTGTTGACGTTGTTGTTGTTGTTGTTATTTATTTGACGTTGTTGTTGTTGTTATTGTTTATTTTACGTTGTTGTTGTTGTTGTTTATTTGACGTTGTTGTTGTTGTTGTTGTTTAATTGACGTTGTTGTTTTTGTTGTTTATTTGACGTTGTTGTCGTTGTTGTTGTTGTTGTTTATTTGACGTTGTTGTTTATTTGACGTTGTTTTTGTTGACGTTGTTGTTGTTGTTGTTGTTGTTTATTTGATGTTGTTGTTACTTATGTTACGTTGTTGTTGTTGTTGACGTTGTTGTTGTTGTGGTTGTTTATTTGACATTGTTGTTGTTGTTGACGTTGTTGTTGTTGTTGTTTATTTGATGTTGTTGTTGTTGTTGTTTATTTGACACTGTTGTTGTTGTTGTTGTTTATTTGACGTTGTTGTTGTTGTTGTTGTTGTTGTTTATTTGACGTTGTTGTTGTTGTTGTTTTTGTTATTTATTTGACGTTGTTATTGTTGTTGTTTATTTGAAGTTGTTGTTTTTGTTGACGTTGGTGGTGTTGTTGTTTATTTGACGTTGTTGTTGTTGATTATTTGACATTGTTGTTGTTGTTGACGTTGTTGTTGTTGTTGTTTATTTGACGTTGTTGTTGTTTATTTGACGGTGTTGTTGTTGTTGTTTATTTGACGTTGTTGTTGTTGTTGTTGTTTATTTGACGTTGTTGTTGTTGTTGACGTTGTTGTTGTTGTTTATTTGACGTTGTTGTTGTTGTTGACATAGTTTTTGTTGTTGTTTATTTGACGTTGTTGTTATTGTTGACGTTGTTGTTGTTGTTCTTGTTTATTTGACGTTGTTGTTGTTGTTGTTGTTGTTGTTGTTTATTTGACGTTGTTGTTGTTGTTGTTTATTTGACGTTGTTGTTGTTGTTGTTGTTGTTGTTGTTGTTGTTTATTTGACGTTGTTGTTGTTGTTGTTTATTTGACGTTGTTGTTGTTGACGTTGTTGTTGTTGTTGTTTATTTGATGTTGTTGTTACTTATTTGACGTTGTTGTTGTTGTTGACGTTGTTGTTGTTGTTGTTTATTTGACATTGTTGTTGTTGTTGACATCGTTGTTGTTGTTGACGTTGTTGTTGTTGTTGACGTTGTTGTTGTTGTTTATTTGACGTTGTTGTTGACGTTGTTGTTGTAGTTTATTTGACATTGTTGTTGTTGTTGACGGTGTTTTTGTTGTTGTTGATGTTGTTGTTATTTATTTAACGTTGTTGTTGTTGTTTATTTGACGTTGTTGTTATTGTTTATTTGACGTTGCTGTTGTTGACGTTGTTGTTGTTGTTGTTGTTTATTTGACATTGTTGTTGTTTATTTGACGTAGTTGTTGTTGTTGACGTTGTTGTTGTTGTTGTTTATTTGACGTTGTTGTTGTTGTTGTTTTTTTGACATTGTTGTTGTTGACGTTGTTGTTCTTGTTGTTTATATGACATTGTTGTTGTTGTTGACGTTGTTGTTGTTGTTGTTTATTTGACGTTGTTGTTGTTTATTTGACATTGTTGTTGTTGTTCACGTTGTTGTTGTTGTTGTTTATTTGACGTTGTTGTTGTTGTTTTTTTGACATTGTTATTGTTGTTTATTTGACGTTGTTGTTGTTGTTGTTTTTTTGACATTGTTGTTGTTGTTGACGTTGTTGTTCTTATTGTTTATTTGACGTTGTTGTTGTTGTTGACGTTGTTGTTGTTGTTGTTTATTTGACGTTGTTGTTGTTTATTTGACATTGTTGTTGTTCACGTTGTTGTTGTTGTTGTTTATTTGACGTTGTTGTTGTTGTTTTTTTGACATTGTTATTGTTGTTGACGTTGTTGTTGTTGTTGTTGTTTATTTGACGTTGTTGTTGTTGTTGACGTTGTTGTTGTTGTTGTTATTTATTTGACGTTGTTGTTGTTGTTATTGTTTATTTGACGTTGTTGTTGTTGTTGTTGTTTATTTGACGTTGTTGTTGTTGTTGTTGTTGTTTTTGTTGTTTATTTGACGTTGTTGTTATTGTTGACGTTGTTGTTGTTGTTTATTTGACATTGTTGTTGTTGTTGTTTATTTGACATTGTTTTTGTTGTTGTTTATTTGACGTTGTTGTTGTTGTTGTTTATTTGACGTTGTTGTTGTTGTTGTTGTTTATTTGACGTTGTTGTTGTTGTTTATTTGACGTTGTTGTTGTTGTTGTTTATTTGACGTTGTTGTTGTTGTTTATTTGACGTTGTTGTTGTTGACGTTGTTGTTGTTGTTGTTGTTGTTTATTTGACGTTGTTGTTACTTATTTGACGTTGTTGTTGTTGTTGACGTTGTTGTTGTTGTTGTTGTTTATTTGACATTGTTGTTGTTGTTGTTGACGTTGTTGTTGTTGTTGTTTATTTGATGTTGTTGTTGTTGTTGTTTATTTGACATTGTTGTTGTTGTTGTTTATTTGACGTTGTTGTTGTTGTTGTTTATTTGTTGTTGTTGTTGTTGTTGTTGTTGTTTTTGTTGTTTATTTGACGTTGTTGTTGTTGTTGACGTTGTTGTTGTTGTTGTTTATTTGACATTGTTGTTGTTGTTTATTATTTGACATTCTTTTTGTTGTTGTTTATTTGACGTTGTTGTTGTTGTTGTTGTTTATTTGATGTTGTTGTTGTTGTTGTTGTTGTTGTTTATTTGACATTGTTGTTGTTGTTGTTGTTGTTGTTTATTTGACGTTGTTGTTGTTGTTGTTTATTTGACATTGTTGTTGTTTATTTGACGTTGTTGTTGTTGTTGTTTATTTGACATTGTTGTTGTTGACGTTGTTGTTGTTGTTTATCTGACGTTGTTGTTGACGTTGTTTTTGTTGTTGTTGTTTATTTGACGTTGTTGTTGCTTATTTGACGTTGTTGTTGTTGTTGACGTTGTTGTTGTTGTTGTTGTTTATTTGACATTGTTGTTGTTGTTGTTGACGTTGTTGTGGTTGTTGTTTATTTGACGTTGTTGTTGTTGTTTATTTGACGCTGTTGTTGTTGTTGTTTATTTGACGTTGTTGTTGTTGTTGTTGTTTATTTGACGTTGTTGTTGTTGTTGTTGTTGTTATTTATTTGACGTTGTTATTGTTGTTGTTTATTTGACGTTGTTGTTTTTGTTGACGTTGGTGGTGTTGTTGTTTATTTGACGTTGTTGTTGTTGTTGACGTTGTTGTTGTTTTTTTGACTGTGTTGTTGTTGTTGTTTATTTGACGTTGTTGCTGTTGTTGTTTTTTATTTGACGTTGTTGTTGTTGACGTTGTTGTTGTTGTTGACGTTGTTGTTGTTGTTGTTGTTGTTTATTTGACATTGTTGTTGTTGTTGTTGACATAGTTGTTGTTGTTTATTTGACGTTGTTGTTGTTTATTAGACGTTGTTGTTGTTGTTCTTGTTGTTGTTTATTTGACGTTGTTGTTGTTGTTGTCATTGTTTATTTGACGTTGTTGTTGTTGACGTTGTTGTTGTTGTTGTTTATTTAACTTTGTTGTTGTTGTTGTTGACGTTGTTGTTGTTGTTGACGTTGTTGTTGTTGTTGTTTATTTGACGTTGTGGTTATTGACGTTGTTGTTGTTGTTTATTTGACATTGTTGTTGTTGTTGACGGTGTTGTTGTTGTTGAAATTGTTGTTGTTGTTGTTTATTTGACTTTGTTGTTGTTGTTGACGTTGTTGTTGTTGTTGTTTATTTGACGTGGTTGTTGTTGTTGACGTTGTTGTTGTTGTTTATTTGACATTGTTGTTGTTGTTGACGTTGTTGTTGTTGTTATTTATTTGACGTTGTTGTTGTTGTTGTTGTTTATTTGACATTGTTGTTGTTGTTTATTTGACGTTGTTGTTGTTTATTTGACGTTGTTGTTGTTGTTGTTGTTGTTTTTGTTGTTTATTTGACGTTGTTGTTGTTGTTGACGTTGTTGTTGTTGTTTATTTGATGTTGTTGTTGTTGTTGTTGTTTATTTGACATTGTTGTTGTTGTTGTTGTTTATTTGACATTGTTGTTGTTGTTGTTGTTTATTTGACGTTGTTGTTGTTGTTGTTTATTTGACTTTGTTTTATTGTTTATTTTACGTTGTTGTTGTTGTTGTTGTTTATTTGACGTTGTTGTTGTTGACGTTGTTGTTGTTGTTTATTTGACGTTGTTGTTGACGTTGTTTTTGTTGTTGTTGTTTATTTGACGTTGTTGTTGCTTATTTGACGTTGTTGTTGTTGTTGACGTTGTTGTTGTTGTTGTTGTTTATTTGACATTGTTGTTGTTGTTGTTGACGTTGTTGTGGTTGTTGTTTATTTGACGTTGTTGTTGTTGTTTATTTGACGCTGTTGTTGTTGTTGTTTATTTGACGTTGTTGTTGTTGTTGTTGTTTATTTGACGTTTTTGTTGTTGTTGTTGTTGTTATTTATTTGACGTTGTTATTGTTGTTGTTTATTTGACGTTGTTGTTTTTGTTGACGTTGGTGGTGTTGTTGTTTATTTGACGTTGTTGTTGTTGTTGACGTTGTTGTTGTTTTTTTGACGGTGTTGTTGTTGTTGTTTATTTGACGTTGTTGCTGTTGTTGTTTTTTATTTGACGTTGTTGTTGTTGACGTTGTTGTTGTTGTTGACGTTGTTGTTGTTGTTGTTGTTGTTGTTTATTTGACATTGTTGTTGTTGTTGTTGACATAGTTGTTGTTGTTTATTTGACGTTGTTGTTATTGTTGACGTTGTTGTTGTTTATTAGACGTTGTTGTTGTTGTTCTTGTTGTTGTTTATTTGACGTTGTTGTTGTTGTTGTCATTGTTTATTTGACGTTGTTGTTGTTGACGTTGTTGTTGTTGTTGTTTATTTAACTTTGTTGTTGTTATTGTTGACGTTGTTGTTGTTGTTGACGTTGTTGTTGTTGTTGTTTATTTGACGTTGTTGTTATTGACGTTGTTGTTGTTGTTTATTTGACATTGTTGTTGTTGTTGACGGTGTTGTTGTTGTTGAAATTGTTGTTGTTGTTGTTTATTTGACTTTGTTGTTGTTGTTGACGTTGTTGTTGTTGTTGTTTATTTGACGTGGTTGTTGTTGTTGACGTTGTTGTTGTTGTTTATTTGACATTGTTGTTGTTGTTGACGTTGTTGTTGTTGTTATTTATTTGACGTTGTTGTTGTTGTTGTTGTTTATTTGACATTGTTGTTGTTGTTTATTTGACGTTGTTGTTGTTTATTTGACGTTGTTGTTGTTGTTGTTGTTTTTGTTGTTTATTTGACGTTGTTGTTGTTGTTGACGTTGTTGTTGTTGTTTATTTGATGTTGTTGTTGTTGTTGTTGTTTATTTGACATTGTTGTTGTTGTTGTTGTTTATTTGACATTGTTGTTGTTGTTGTTTATTTGACGTTGTTGTTGTTGTTGTTTATTTGACTTTGTTTTATTGTTTATTTTACGTTGTTGTTGTTGTTGTTGTTGTTGTTTATTTGACGTTGTTGTTGTTGAAAATTGTTGTTGTTGTTGTTTATTTGACGTTGTTGTTGTTGACATAGTTGTTGTCTATTTGACGTTGTTGTTGTTGTTGACGTTGTTGTTGTTTATTTAACGTTGTTGTTGTTGTTCTTGTTGTTGTTTATTTGACGTTGTTGTTGTTGTTTATTTGACGTTGTTGTTGTTGATGTTGTTGTTGTTATTTATTTGACGTTGTTGTTGTTGTTGACGTTGTTGTTGTTGTTGTTGTTTATTTGATGTTGTTGTTGACGTTGTTATTGTTATTGTTTATTTGACTTTGTTGTTGTTGTTGACATTGTTGTTGTTGTTGACGTTGTTGTTGTTGTTGACGTTGTTGTTGTTGTTTATTTGACGTTGTTGTTGACGTTGTTGTTGTTGTTTATTTGACATTGTTGTTGTTGTTGACGGTGTTGTTGTTGTTGTTGTTGTTGTTATTTATTTGATGTTGTTGTTACTTATGTTACGTTGTTGTTGTTGTGGTTGTTTATTTGACATTGTTGTTGTTGTTGTTGACGTTGTTGTTGTTGTTGTTTATTTGATGTTGTTGTTGTTGTTGTTTATTTGACACTGTTGTTGTTGTTGTTTATTTGACGTTGTTGTTGTTGTTGTTGTTGTTGTTGTTGTTGTTTATTTGACGTTGTTGTTGTTGTTGTTTTTGTTATTTATTTGACGTTGTTATTGTTGTTGTTTATTTGACGTTGTTGTTTTTGTTGACGTTGGTGGTGTTGTTGTTTATTTGACGTTGTTGTTGTTGATTATTTGACATTGTTGTTGTTGTTGACGTTGTTGTTGTTGTTGTTTATTTGACGTTGTTGTTGTTTATTTGACGGTGTTGTTGTTGTTGTTGTTTATTTGACGTTGTTGCTGTTGTTGTTGTTTATTTGACGTTGTTGTTGTTGTTGACGTTGTTGTTGTTGTTTATTTGACGTTGTTGTTGTTGTTGACATAGTTTTTGTTGTTGTTTATTTGACGTTGTTGTTATTGTTGACGTTGTTGTTGTTGTTCTTGTTTATTTGACGTTGTTGTTGTTGTTGTTGTTGTTGTTGTTTATTTGACGTTGTTGTTGTTGTTGTTTATTTGACGTTGTTGTTGTTGTTGTTGTTGTTGTTGTTGTTTATTTGACGTTGTTGTTGTTGACGTTGTTGTTGTTGTTGTTGTTTATTTGATGTTGTTGTTACTTATTTGACGTTGTTGTTGTTGTTGACGTTGTTGTTGTTGTTGTTTATTTGACATTGTTGTTGTTGTTGACATTGTTGTTGTTGTTGACGTTGTTGTTGTTGTTGTTGACGTTGTTGTTGTTGTTTATTTGACGTTGTTGTTGACGTTGTTGTTGTAGTTTATTTGACATTGTTGTTGTTGTTGACGGTGTTTTTGTTGTTGTTGATGTTGTTGTTATTTATTTAACGTTGTTGTTGTTGTTGTTTATTTGACGTTGTTGTTGTTGTTTATTTGACGTTGTTGTTATTGTTTATTTGACGTTGCTGTTGTTGACATTGTTGTTGTTGTTGTTTATTTGACATTGTTGTTGTTTATTTGACGTAGTTGTTGTTGTTGACGTTGTTGTTGTTGTTGTTGTTTATTTGACGTTGTTGTTGTTGTTGTTTTTTTGACATTGTTGTTGTTGTTGACGTTGTTGTTCTTGTTGTTTATTTGACATTGTTGTTGTTGTTGACGTTGATGTTGTTGTTGTTTATTTGACGTTGTTGTTGTTTATTTGACATTGTTGTTGTTGTTCACGTTGTTGTTGTTGTTTATTTGACGTTGTTGTTGTTGTTTTTTTGACATTGTTATTGTTGTTTATTTGACGTTGTTGTTGTTGTTGTTTTTTTGACATTGTTGTTGTTGTTGACGTTGTTGTTCTTATTGTTTATTTGACGTTGTTGTTGTTGTTGACGTTGTTGTTGTTGTTGTTGTTTATTTGACGTTGTTGTTGTTTATTTGACATTGTTGTTGTTCACGTTGTTGTTGTTGTTGTTTATTTGACGTTGTTGTTGTTGTTTTTTTGACATTGTTATTGTTGTTGACGTTGTTGTTGTTGTTGTTGTTTATTTGACGTTGTTGTTGTTGTTGACGTTGTTGTTGTTGTTATTTATTTGACGTTGTTGTTGTTGTTATTGTTTATTTGACGTTGTTGTTGTTGTTGTTGTTTATTTGACGTTGTTGTTGTTGTTTATTTGACGTTGTTGTTGTTGTTGTTGTTGTTGTTTTTGTTGTTTATTTGACGTTGTTGTTATTGTTGACGTTGTTGTTGTTGTTTATTTGACATTGTTGTTGTTGTTGTTTATTTGACATTGTTTTTGTTGTTGTTTATTTGACGTTGTTGTTGTTGTTGTTTATTTGACGTTGTTGTTGTTGTTGTTGTTTATTTGACGTTGTTGTTGTTGTTTATTTGACGTTGTTGTTGTTGTTGTTGTTTATTTGACGTTGTTGTTGTTGTTTATTTGACGTTGTTGTTGTTGACGTTGTTGTTGTTGTTGTTTATTTGACGTTGTTGTTACTTATTTGACGTTGTTGTTGTTGTTGACGTTGTTGTTGTTGTTGTTGTTTATTTGACATTGTTGTTGTTGTTGTTGACGTTGTTGTTGTTGTTGTTTATTTGATGTTGTTGTTGTTGTTGTTTATTTGACATTGTTGTTGTTGTTGTTTATTTGACGTTGTTGTTGTTGTTGTTTATTTGACGTTGTTGTTGTTGTTGTTGTTGTTGTTTTTGTTGTTTATTTGACGTTGTTGTTGTTGTTGACGTTGTTGTTTTTGTTGTTTATTTGACATTGTTGTTGTTGTTTATTATTTGACATTCTTTTTGTTGTTGTTTATTTGACGTTGTTGTTGTTGTTGTTGTTGTTGTTTATTTGACGTTGTTGTTGTTGTTGTTGTTGTTGTTGACGTTGTTGTTGTTGTTGTTGTTTATTTGACATTGTTGTTGTTGTTGTTGACGTTGTTGTGGTTGTTGTTTATTTGACGTTGTTGTTGTTGTTGTTGTTTATTTGACGTTGTTGTTGTTGTTGTTGTTGTTGTTTATTTGACGTTGTTGTTGTTGTTGTTGTTGTTATTTATTTGACGTTGTTATTGTTGTTGTTTATTTGACGTTGTTGTTTTTGTTGACGTTGGTGGTGTTGTTGTTTATTTGACGTTGTTGTTGTTGTTGACGTTGTTGTTGTTTTTTTGACGGTGTTGTTGTTGTTGTTTATTTGACGTTGTTGCTGTTGTTGTTTTTTATTTGACGTTGTTGTTGTTGACGTTGTTGTTGTTGTTGACGTTGTTGTTGTTTTTGTTGTGGTTGTTTATTTGACATTGTTGTTGTTGTTGTTGACATAGTTGTTGTTGTTTATTTGACGTTGTTGTTATTGTTGACGTTGTTGTTGTTTATTAGACGTTGTTGTTGTTGTTCTTGTTGTTGTTTATTTGACGTTGTTGTTGTTGTTGTCATTGTTTATTTGACGTTGTTGTTGTTGTTGACGTTGTTGTTGTTGACGTTGTTGTTGTTGTTGTTTATTTAACTTTGTTGTTGTTGTTGTTGACGTTGTTGTTGTTGTTGACGTTGTTGTTGTTGTTGTTTATTTGACGTTGTTGTTATTGACGTTGTTGTTGTTGTTTATTTGACATCGTTGTTGTTGTTGACGGTGTTGTTGTTGTTGAAATTGTTGTTGTTGTTGTTTATTTGACGTGGTTGTTGTTGTTGACGTTGTTGTTGTTGTTTATTTGACATTGTTGTTGTTGTTGACGTTGTTGTTGTTGTTATTTATTTGACGTTGTTGTTGTTGTTGTTGTTGTTTATTTGACATTGTTGTTGTTGTTTATTTGACGTTGTTGTTGTTGTTGTTGTTGTTTTTGTTGTTTATTTGACGTTGTTGTTGTTGTTGACGTTTTTGTTGTTGTTTATTTGATGTTGTTGTTGTTGTTGTTTATTTGACATTGTTGTTGTTGTTGTTTATTTGACGTTGTTGTTGTTGTTGTTTATTTGACTTTGTTTTATTGTTTATTTTACGTTGTTGTTGTTGTTGTTGTTGTTGTTTATTTGACGTTGTTGTTGTTGACGTTGTTGTTGTTGTTTATTTGACGTTGTTGTTGTTGTTGACATAGTTGTTGTTTATTTGACGTTGTTGTTGTTGTTGACGTTGTTGTTGTTTATTTAACGTTGTTGTTGTTGTTCTTGTTGTTGTTTATTTGACGTTGTTGTTGTTGTTTATTTGACGTTGTTGTTGTTGATGTTGTTGTTGTTATTTATTTGACGTTGTTGTTGTTGTTGTTGACGTTGTTGTTGTTGTTGTTGTTGTTTATTTGACGTTGTTGTTGACGTTGTTATTGTTATTGTTTATTTGACTTTGTTGTTGTTGTTGACATTGTTGTTGTTGTTGACGTTGTTGTTGTTGTTGACGTTGTTATTGTTGTTTATTTGACGTTGTTGTTGACGTTGTTGTTGTTGTTTATTTGACATTGTTGTTGTTGTTGACGGTGTTGTTGTTGTTGTTGATGTTGTTGTTGTTATTTATTTAACGTTGTTGTTGTTGTTGTTGTTTATTTGACGCTGTTGTTGTTTATTTGACGTTGTTGTTGTTGTTTATTTGACGTTGCTGTTGTTGACGTTGTTGTTGTTGTTGTTGTTTATTTGACGTTGTTGTTGTTTATTTGACGTAGTTGTTGTTGTTGACGTTGTTGTTGTTGTTGTTGTTGTTTATTTGACGTTGTTGTTGTTGTTGTTTTTTTGACATTGTTGTTGTTGTTGACGTTGTTGTTCTAGTTGTTTATTTGACGTTGTTGTTGTTGACGTTGTTGTTGTTGTTGTTGTTTATTTGACATTGTTGTTGTTGTTTATTTGACATTGTTGTTGTTGTTTATTTGACATTGTTGTTGTTGTTCACGTTGTTGTTGTTGTTGTTTATTTGACGTTGTTGTTATTGTTTTTTTGACATTGTTATTCTTGTTGACGTTGTTGTTGTTGTTGTTGTTTATTTGACGTTGTTGTTGTTGTTGACGTTGTTGTTGTTGTTATTTATTTGACGTTGTTGTTGTTGTTATTGTTTATTTTACGTTGTTGTTGTTGTTGTTTATTTGACGTTGTTGTTGTTGTTGTTGTTGTTTAATTGACGTTGTTGTTTTTGTTGTTTATTTGACGTTGTTGTCGTTGTTGTTGTTGTTGTTTATTTGACGTTGTTGTTGTTGTTGTTGTTGTTGTTTATTTGACGTTGTTTTTGTTGACGTTGTTGTTGTTGTTGTTGTTGTTTATTTGATGTTGTTGTTACTTATGTTACGTTGTTGTTGTTGTTGACGTTGTTGTTGTTGTGGTTGTTTATTTGACATTGTTGTTGTTGTTGACGTTGTTGTTGTTGTTGTTTATTTGATGTTGTTGTTGTTGTTGTTTATTTGACACTGTTGTTGTTGTTGTTGTTTATTTGACGTTGTTGTTGTTGTTGTTGTTGTTGTTGTTTATTTGACGTTGTTGTTGTTGTTGTTTTTGTTATTTATTTGACGTTGTTATTGTTGTTGTTTATTTGAAGTTGTTGTTTTTGTTGACGTTGGTGGTGTTGTTGTTTATTTGACGTTGTTGTTGTTGATTATTTGACATTGTTGTTGTTGTTGACGTTGTTGTTGTTGTTGTTTATTTGACGTTGTTGTTGTTTATTTGACGGTGTTGTTGTTGTTGTTGTTTATTTGACGTTGTTGTTGTTGTTGTTGTTTATTTGACGTTGTTGTTGTTGTTGACGTTGTTGTTGTTGTTTATTTGACGTTGTTGTTGTTGTTGACATAGTTTTTGTTGTTGTTTATTTGACGTTGTTGTTATTGTTGACGTTGTTGTTGTTGTTCTTGTTTATTTGACGTTGTTGTTGTTGTTGTTGTTGTTGTTGTTGTTTATTTGACGTTGTTGTTGTTGTTGACATAGTTTTTGTTGTTGTTTATTTGACGTTGTTGTTATTGTTGACGTTGTTGTTGTTGTTCTTGTTTATTTGACGTTGTTGTTGTTGTTGTTGTTGTTTATTTGACGTTGTTGTTGTTGTTGTTGTTTATTTGACGTTGTTGTTGTTGTTGTTGTTGTTGTTTATTTGACGTTGTTGTTATTGTTGACGTTGTTGTTGTTTATTAGACGTTGTTGTTGTTGTTCTTGTTGTTGTTTATTTGACGTTGTTGTTGTTGTTGTCATTGTTTATTTGACGTTGTTGTTGTTGTTGACGTTGTTGTTGTTGACGTTGTTGTTGTTGTTGTTTATTTAACTTTGTTGTTGTTGTTGTTGACGTTGTTGTTGTTGTTGACGTTGTTGTTGTTGTTGTTGTTGTTTATTTGACATTGTTGTTGTTGTTTATTTGACGTTGTTGTTGTTTATTTGACGTTGTTGTTGTTGTTGTTGTTGTTTTTGTTGTTTATTTGACGTTGTTGTTGTTGTTGACGTTTTTGTTGTTGTTTATTTGATGTTGTTGTTGTTGTTGTTTATTTGACATTGTTGTTGTTGTTGTTGTTGTTTATTTGACGTTGTTGTTGTTGTTATTTATTTGACTTTGTTTTATTGTTTATTTTACGTTGTTGTTGTTGTTGTTGTTGTTTATTTGACGTTGTTGTTGTTGACGTTGTTGTTGTTGTTTATTTGACGTTGTTGTTAGTGTTGACATAGTTGTTGTTTATTTGACGTTGTTGTTGTTGTTGACGTTGTTGTTGTTTATTTAACGTTGTTGTTGTTGTTCTTGTTGTTGTTTATTTGACGTTGTTGTTGTTGTTTATTTGACGTTGTTGTTGTTGATGTTGTTGTTGTTATTTATTTGACGTTGTTGTTGTTGTTGACGTTGTTGTTGTTGTTGTTGTTGTTTATTTGACGTTGTTGTTGACGTTGTTATTGTTATTGTTTATTTGACTTTGTTGTTGTTGTTGACATTGTTGTTGTTGTTGACGTTGTTGTTGTTGTTGACGTTGTTATTGTTGTTTATTTGACGTTGTTGTTGACGTTGTTGTTGTTGTTTATTTGACATTGTTGTTGTTGTTGACGGTGTTGTTGTTGTTGTTGATGTTGTTGTTGTTATTTATTTAACGTTGTTGTTGTTGTTGTTATTTATTTGACGTTGTTGTTGTTTATTTGACGTTGTTGTTGTTGTTTATTTGACGTTGCTGTTGTTGACGTTGTTGTTGTTGTTGTTGTTTATTTGACGTTGTTGTTGTTTATTTGACGTAGTTGTTGTTGTTGACGTTGTTGTTGTTGTTGTTGTTTATTTGACGTTGTTGTTGTTGTTGTTTTTTTGACATTGTTGTTGTTGTTGACGTTGTTGTTCTAGTTGTTTATTTGACGTTGTTGTTGTTGATGTTGTTGTTGTTGTTGTTGTTTATTTGGCATTGTTGTTGTTGTTTATTTGACATTGTTGTTGTTGTTTATTTGACATTGTTGTTGTTGTTCACGTTGTTGTTTATTTGACGTTGTTGTTATTGTTTTTTTGACATTGTTATTCTTGTTGACGTTGTTGTTGTTGTTGTTGTTTATTTGACGTTGTTGTTGTTGTTGACGTTGTTGTTGTTGTTGTTATTTATTTGACGTTGTTGTTGTTGTTATTGTTTATTTTACGTTGTTGTTGTTGTTGTTTATTTGACGTTGTTGTTGTTGTTGTTGTTTAATTGACGTTGTTGTTTTTGTTGTTTATTTGACGTTGTTGTCGTTGTTGTTGTTGTTGTTTATTTGACGTTGTTGTTTATTTGACGTTGTTTTTGTTGACGTTGTTGTTGTTGTTGTTGTTGTTTATTTGATGTTGTTGTTACTTATGTTACGTTGTTGTTGTTGTTGACGTTGTTGTTGTGGTGGTTGTTTATTTGACATTGTTGTTGTTGTTGACGTTGTTGTTGTTGTTGTTTATTTGATGTTGTTGTTGTTGTTGTTTATTTGACACTGTTGTTGTTGTTGTTGTTTATTTGACGTTGTTGTTGTTGTTGTTGTTGTTGTTGTTTATTTGACGTTGTTGTTGTTGTTGTTTTTGTTATTTATTTGACGTTGTTATTGTTGTTGTTTATTTGAAGTTGTTGTTTTTGTTGACGTTGGTGGTGTTGTTGTTTATTTGACGTTGTTGTTGTTGATTATTTGACATTGTTGTTGTTGTTGACGTTGTTGTTGTTGTTGTTTATTTGACGTTGTTGTTGTTTATTTGACGGTGTTGTTGTTGTTGTTTATTTGACGTTGTTGTTGTTGTTGTTGTTTATTTGACGTTGTTGTTGTTGTTGACGTTGTTGTTGTTGTTTATTTGACGTTGTTGTTGTTGTTGACATAGTTTTTGTTGTTGTTTATTTGACGTTGTTGTTATTGTTGACGTTGTTGTTGTTGTTCTTGTTTATTTGACGTTGTTGTTGTTGTTGTTGTTGTTGTTGTTTATTTGACGTTGTTGTTGTTGTTGTTGTTTATTTGACGTTGTTGTTGTTGTTGTTGTTGTTGTTGTTTATTTGACGTTGTTGTTGTTGTTGTTTATTTGACGTTGTTGTTGTTGACGTAGTTGTTGTTGTTGTTTATTTGATGTTGTTGTTACTTATTTGACGTTGTTGTTGTTGTTGACGTTGTTGTTGTTGTTGTTTATTTGACATTGTTGTTGTTGTTGACATCGTTGTTGTTGTTGACGTTGTTGTTGTTGTTGACGTTGTTGTTGTTGTTTATTTGACGTTGTTGTTGACGTTGTTGTTGTAGTTTATTTGACATTGTTGTTGTTGTTGACGGTGTTTTTGTTGTTGTTGATGTTGTTGTTATTTATTTAACGTTGTTGTTGTTGTTTATTTGACGTTGTTGTTATTGTTTATTTGACGTTGCTGTTGTTGACGTTGTTGTTGTTGTTGTTGTTTATTTGACATTGTTGTTGTTTATTTGACGTAGTTGTTGTTGTTGACGTTGTTGTTGTTGTTGTTTATTTGACGTTGTTGTTGTTGTTGTTTTTTTGACATTGTTGTTGTTGACGTTGTTGTTCTTGTTGTTTATATGACATTGTTGTTGTTGTTGACGTTGTTGTTGTTGTTGTTTATTTGACGTTGTTGTTGTTTATTTGACATTGTTGTTGTTGTTCACGTTGTTGTTGTTGTTGTTTATTTGACGTTGTTGTTGTTATTTTTTTGACATTGTTATTGTTGTTTATTTGACGTTGTTGTTGTTGTTGTTTTTTTGACATTGTTGTTGTTGTTGACGTTGTTGTTCTTATTGTTTATTTGACGTTGTTGTTGTTGTTGACGTTGTTGTTGTTGTTGTTTATTTGACGTTGTTGTTGTTTATTTGACATTGTTGTTGTTCACGTTGTTGTTGTTGTTGTTTATTTGACGTTGTTGTTGTTGTTTTTTTGACATTGTTATTGTTGTTGACGTTGTTGTTGTTGTTGTTGTTTATTTGACGTTGTTGTTGTTGTTGACGTTGTTGTTGTTGTTGTTATTTATTTGACGTTGTTGTTGTTGTTATTGTTTATTTGACGTTGTTGTTGTTGTTGTTGTTTATTTGACGTTGTTGTTGTTGTTTATTTGACGTTGTTGTTGTTGTTGTTGTTTTTGTTGTTTATTTGACGTTGTTGTTATTGTTGACGTTGTTGTTGTTGTTTATTTGACATTGTTGTTGTTGTTGTTTATTTGACATTGTTTTTGTTGTTGTTTATTTGACGTTGTTGTTGTTGTTGTTTATTTGACGTTGTTGTTGTTGTTGTTGTTTATTTGACGTTGTTGTTGTTGTTTATTTGACGTTGTTGTTGTTGTTGTTTATTTGACGTTGTTGTTGTTGTTTATTTGACGTTGTTGTTGTTGACGTTGTTGTTGTTGTTGTTGTTGTTTATTTGACGTTGTTGTTACTTATTTGACGTTGTTGTTGTTGTTGACGTTGTTGTTGTTGTTGTTGTTTATTTGACATTGTTGTTGTTGTTGTTGACGTTGTTGTTGTTGTTGTTTATTTGATGTTGTTGTTGTTGTTGTTTATTTGACATTGTTGTTGTTGTTGTTTATTTGACGTTGTTGTTGTTGTTGTTTATTTGTTGTTGTTGTTGTTGTTGTTGTTGTTTTTGTTGTTTATTTGACGTTGTTGTTGTTGTTGACGTTGTTGTTGTTGTTGTTTATTTGACATTGTTGTTGTTGTTTATTATTTGACATTCTTTTTGTTGTTGTTTATTTGACGTTGTTGTTGTTGTTCTTGTTTATTTGATGTTGTTGTTGTTGTTGTTGTTGTTGTTGTTTATTTGACATTGTTGTTGTTGTTGTTGTTGTTGTTGTTTATTTGACGTTGTTGTTGTTGTTGTTTATTTGACATTGTTGTTGTTTATTTGACGTTGTTGTTGTTGTTGTTTATTTGTCATTGTTGTTGTTGACGTTGTTGTTGTTGTTTATTTGACGTTGTTGTTGACGTTGTTTTTGTTGTTGTTGTTTATTTGACGTTGTTGTTGCTTATTTGACGTTGTTGTTGTTGTTGACGTTGTTGTTGTTGTTGTTGTTTATTTGACATTGTTGTTGTTGTTGTTGACGTTGTTGTGGTTGTTGTTTATTTGACGTTGTTGTTGTTGTTTATTTGACGCTGTTGTTGTTGTTGTTTATTTGACGTTGTTGTTGTTGTTGTTGTTTATTTGACGTTGTTGTTGTTGTTGTTGTTGTTATTTATTTGACGTTGTTATTGTTGTTGTTTATTTGACGTTGTTGTTTTTGTTGACGTTGGTGGTGTTGTTGTTTATTTGACGTTGTTGTTGTTGTTGACGTTGTTGTTGTTTTTTTGACTGTGTTGTTGTTGTTGTTTATTTGACGTTGTTGCTGTTGTTGTTTTTTATTTGACGTTGTTGTTGTTGACGTTGTTGTTGTTGTTGACGTTGTTGTTGTTGTTGTTGTTGTTTATTTGACATTGTTGTTGTTGTTGTTGACATAGTTGTTGTTGTTTATTTGACGTTGTTGTTGTTTATTAGACGTTGTTGTTGTTGTTCTTGTTGTTGTTTATTTGACGTTGTTGTTGTTGTTGTCATTGTTTATTTGACGTTGTTGTTGTTGACGTTGTTGTTGTTGTTGTTTATTTAACTTTGTTGTTGTTGTTGTTGACGTTGTTGTTGTTGTTGACGTTGTTGTTGTTGTTGACGTTGTTGTTGTTGTTGTTTATTTGACGTTGTGGTTATTGACGTTGTTGTTGTTGTTTATTTGACATTGTTGTTGTTGTTGACGGTGTTGTTGTTGTTGAAATTGTTGTTGTTGTTGTTTATTTGACTTTGTTGTTGTTGTTGACGTTGTTGTTGTTGTTGTTTATTTGACGTGGTTGTTGTTGTTGACGTTGTTGTTGTTGTTTATTTGACATTGTTGTTGTTGTTGACGTTGTTGTTGTTGTTATTTATTTGACGTTGTTGTTGTTGTTGTTGTTTATTTGACATTGTTGTTGTTGTTTATTTGACGTTGTTGTTGTTTATTTGACATTGTTGTTGTTGTTGTTGTTGTTTTTGTTGTTTATTTGACGTTGTTGTTGTTGTTGTTGTTTATTTGACGTTGTTGTTGTTGTTGACGTTGTTGTTGTTGTTTATTTGACGTTGTTGTTGTTGTTGACATAGTTTTTGTTGTTGTTTATTTGACGTTGTTGTTATTGTTGACGTTGTTGTTGTTGTTCTTGTTTATTTGACGTTGTTGTTGTTGTTGTTGTTGTTGTTGTTTATTTGACGTTGTTGTTGTTGTTGTTTATTTGACGTTGTTGTTGTTGTTGTTGTTGTTGTTGTTTATTTGACGTTGTTGTTGTTGTTGTTTATTTGACGTTGTTGTTGTTGACGTTGTTGTTGTTGTTGTTTATTTGATGTTGTTGTTACTTATTTGACGTTGTTGTTGTTGTTGACGTTGTTGTTGTTGTTGTTTATTTGACATTGTTGTTGTTGTTGACATCGTTGTTGTTGTTGACGTTGTTGTTGTTGTTGACGTTGTTGTTGTTGTTTATTTGACGTTGTTGTTGACATTGTTGTTGTAGTTTATTTGACATTGTTGTTGTTGTTGACGGTGTTTTTGTTGTTGTTGATGTTGTTGTTATTTATTTAACGTTGTTGTTGTTGTTTATTTGACGTTGTTGTTATTGTTTATTTGACGTTGCTGTTGTTGACGTTGTTGTTGTTGTTGTTGTTTATTTGACATTGTTGTTGTTTATTTGACGTAGTTGTTGTTGTTGACGTTGTTGTTGTTGTTGTTTATTTGACGTTGTTGTTGTTGTTGTTTTTTTGACATTGTTGTTGTTGACGTTGTTGTTCTTGTTGTTTATATGACATTGTTGTTGTTGTTGACGTTGTTGTTGTTGTTGTTTATTTGACGTTGTTGTTGTTTATTTGACATTGTTGTTGTTGTTCACGTTGTTGTTGTTGTTGTTTATTTGACGTTGTTGTTGTTGTTTTTTTGACATTGTTATTGTTGTTTATTTGACGTTGTTGTTGTTGTTGTTTTTTTGACATTGTTGTTGTTGTTGACGTTGTTGTTCTTATTGTTTATTTGACGTTGTTGTTGTTGTTGACGTTGTTGTTGTTGTTGTTTATTTGACGTTGTTGTTGTTTATTTGACATTGTTGTTGTTCACGTTGTTGTTGTTGTTGTTTATTTGACGTTGTTGTTGTTGTTTTTTTGACATTGTTATTGTTGTTGACGTTGTTGTTGTTGTTGTTGTTTATTTGACGTTGTTGTTGTTGTTGACGTTGTTGTTGTTGTTGTTATTTATTTGACGTTGTTGTTGTTGTTATTGTTTATTTGACGTTGTTGTTGTTGTTGTTGTTTATTTGACGTTGTTGTTGTTGTTTATTTGACGTTGTTGTTGTTGTTGTTGTTGTTTTTGTTGTTTATTTGACGTTGTTGTTATTGTTGACGTTGTTGTTGTTGTTTATTTGACATTGTTGTTGTTGTTGTTTATTTGACATTGTTTTTGTTGTTGTTTATTTGACGTTGTTGTTGTTGTTGTTTATTTGACGTTGTTGTTGTTGTTGTTGTTTATTTGACGTTGTTGTTGTTGTTTATTTGACGTTGTTGTTGTTGTTGTTTATTTGACGTTGTTGTTGTTGTTTATTTGACGTTGTTGTTGTTGACGTTGTTGTTGTTGTTGTTGTTGTTTATTTGACGTTGTTGTTACTTATTTGACGTTGTTGTTGTTGTTGACGTTGTTGTTGTTGTTGTTGTTTATTTGACATTGTTGTTGTTGTTGTTGACGTTGTTGTTGTTGTTGTTTATTTGATGTTGTTGTTGTTGTTGTTTATTTGACATTGTTGTTGTTGTTGTTTATTTGACGTTGTTGTTGTTGTTGTTTATTTGTTGTTGTTGTTGTTGTTGTTGTTGTTTTTGTTGTTTATTTGACGTTGTTGTTGTTGTTGACGTTGTTGTTGTTGTTGTTTATTTGACATTGTTGTTGTTGTTTATTATTTGACATTCTTTTTGTTGTTGTTTATTTGACGTTGTTGTTGTTGTTGTTGTTTATTTGATGTTGTTGTTGTTGTTGTTGTTGTTGTTTATTTGACATTGTTGTTGTTGTTGTTGTTGTTGTTGTTGTTTATTTGACGTTGTTGTTGTTGTTGTTTATTTGACATTGTTGTTGTTTATTTGACGTTGTTGTTGTTGTTGTTTATTTGACATTGTTGTTGTTGACGTTGTTGTTGTTGTTTATTTGACGTTGTTGTTGACGTTGTTTTTGTTGTTGTTGTTTATTTGACGTTGTTGTTGCTTATTTGACGTTGTTGTTGTTGTTGACGTTGTTGTTGTTGTTGTTGTTTATTTGACATTGTTGTTGTTGTTGTTGACGTTGTTGTGGTTGTTGTTTATTTGACGTTGTTGTTGTTGTTTATTTGACGCTGTTGTTGTTGTTGTTTATTTGACGTTGTTGTTGTTGTTGTTGTTTATTTGACGTTGTTGTTGTTGTTGTTGTTATTTATTTGACGTTGTTATTGTTGTTGTTTATTTGACGTTGTTGTTTTTGTTGACGTTGGTGGTGTTGTTGTTTATTTGACGTTGTTGTTGTTGTTGACGTTGTTGTTGTTTTTTTGACTGTGTTGTTGTTGTTTTTTATTTGACGTTGTTGTTGTTGACGTTGTTGTTGTTGTTGACGTTGTTGTTGTTGTTGTTGTTGTTTATTTGACATTGTTGTTGTTGTTGTTGACATAGTTGTTGTTGTTTATTTGACGTTGTTGTTGTTTATTAGACGTTGTTGTTGTTGTTCTTGTTGTTGTTTATTTGACGTTGTTGTTGTTGTTGTCATTGTTTATTTGACGTTGTTGTTGTTGACGTTGTTGTTGTTGTTGTTTATTTAACTTTGTTGTTGTTGTTGTTGACGTTGTTGTTGTTGTTGACGTTGTTGTTGTTGTTGTTTATTTGACGTTGTGGTTATTGACGTTGTTGTTGTTGTTTATTTGACATTGTTGTTGTTGTTGACGGTGTTGTTGTTGTTGAAATTGTTGTTGTTGTTGTTTATTTGACTTTGTTGTTGTTGTTGACGTTGTTGTTGTTGTTGTTTATTTGACGTGGTTGTTGTTGTTGACGTTGTTGTTGTTGTTTATTTGACATTGTTGTTGTTGTTGACGTTGTTGTTGTTGTTATTTATTTGACGTTGTTGTTGTTGTTGTTGTTTATTTGACATTGTTGTTGTTGTTTATTTGACGTTGTTGTTGTTTATTTGACGTTGTTGTTGTTGTTGTTGTTGTTTTTGTTGTTTATTTGACGTTGTTGTTGTTGTTGACGTTGTTGTTGTTGTTTATTTGATGTTGTTGTTGTTGTTGTTGTTTATTTGACATTGTTGTTGTTGTTGTTGTTTATTTGACATTGTTGTTGTTGTTGTTGTTTATTTGACGTTGTTGTTGTTGTTGTTGTTTATTTGACTTTGTTTTATTGTTTATTTTACGTTGTTGTTGTTGTTGTTGTTTATTTGACGTTGTTGTTGTTGACGTTGTTGTTGTTGTTTATTTGACGTTGTTGTTGACGTTGTTTTTGTTGTTGTTGTTTATTTGACGTTGTTGTTGCTTATTTGACGTTGTTGTTGTTGTTGACGTTGTTGTTGTTGTTGTTGTTTATTTGACATTGTTGTTGTTGTTGTTGACGTTGTTGTGGTTGTTGTTTATTTGACGTTGTTGTTGTTGTTTATTTGACGCTGTTGTTGTTGTTGTTTATTTGACGTTGTTGTTGTTGTTGTTGTTTATTTGACGTTTTTGTTGTTGTTGTTGTTGTTATTTATTTGACGTTGTTATTGTTGTTGTTTATTTGACGTTGTTGTTTTTGTTGACGTTGGTGGTGTTGTTGTTTATTTGACGTTGTTGTTGTTGTTGACGTTGTTGTTGTTTTTTTGACGGTGTTGTTGTTGTTGTTTATTTGACGTTGTTGCTGTTGTTGTTTTTTATTTGACGTTGTTGTTGTTGACGTTGTTGTTGTTGTTGACGTTGTTGTTGTTGTTGTTGTTGTTGTTTATTTGACATTGTTGTTGTTGTTGTTGACATAGTTGTTGTTGTTTATTTGACGTTGTTGTTATTGTTGACGTTGTTGTTGTTTATTAGACGTTGTTGTTGTTGTTCTTGTTGTTGTTTATTTGACGTTGTTGTTGTTGTTGTCATTGTTTATTTGACGTTGTTGTTGTTGACGTTGTTGTTGTTGTTGTTTATTTAACTTTGTTGTTGTTATTGTTGACGTTGTTGTTGTTGTTGACGTTGTTGTTGTTGTTGTTTATTTGACGTTGTTGTTGTTGTTGTTTTTTTGACATTGTTGTTGTTGTTGACGTTGTTGTTCTTATTGTTTATTTGACGTTGTTGTTGTTGTTGACGTTGTTGTTGTTGTTGTTTATTTGACGTTGTTGTTGTTTATTTGACATTGTTGTTGTTCACGTTGTTGTTGTTGTTGTTTATTTGACGTTGTTGTTGTTGTTTTTTTGACATTGTTATTGTTGTTGACGTTGTTGTTGTTGTTGTTGTTTATTTGACGTTGTTGTTGTTGTTGACGTTGTTGTTGTTGTTGTTATTTATTTGACGTTGTTGTTGTTGTTATTGTTTATTTGACGTTGTTGTTGTTGTTGTTGTTTATTTGACGTTGTTGTTGTTGTTTATTTGACGTTGTTGTTGTTGTTGTTGTTGTTTTTGTTGTTTATTTGACGTTGTTGTTATTGTTGACGTTGTTGTTGTTGTTTATTTGACATTGTTGTTGTTGTTGTTTATTTGACATTGTTTTTGTTGTTGTTTATTTGACGTTGTTGTTGTTGTTGTTTATTTGACGTTGTTGTTGTTGTTGTTGTTTATTTGACGTTGTTGTTGTTGTTTATTTGACGTTGTTGTTGTTGTTGTTTATTTGACGTTGTTGTTGTTGTTTATTTGACGTTGTTGTTGTTGACGTTGTTGTTGTTGTTGTTGTTGTTTATTTGACGTTGTTGTTACTTATTTGACGTTGTTGTTGTTGTTGACGTTGTTGTTGTTGTTGTTGTTTATTTGACATTGTTGTTGTTGTTGTTGACGTTGTTGTTGTTGTTGTTTATTTGATGTTGTTGTTGTTGTTGTTTATTTGACATTGTTGTTGTTGTTGTTTATTTGACGTTGTTGTTGTTGTTGTTTATTTGTTGTTGTTGTTGTTGTTGTTGTTGTTTTTGTTGTTTATTTGACGTTGTTGTTGTTGTTGACGTTGTTGTTGTTGTTGTTTATTTGACATTGTTGTTGTTGTTTATTATTTGACATTCTTTTTGTTGTTGTTTATTTGACGTTGTTGTTGTTGTTGTTGTTTATTTGATGTTGTTGTTGTTGTTGTTGTTGTTGTTTATTTGACATTGTTGTTGTTGTTGTTGTTGTTGTTGTTTATTTGACGTTGTTGTTGTTGTTGTTTATTTGACATTGTTGTTGTTTATTTGACGTTGTTGTTGTTGTTGTTTATTTGACATTGTTGTTGTTGACGTTGTTGTTGTTGTTTATTTGACGTTGTTGTTGACGTTGTTTTTGTTGTTGTTGTTTATTTGACGTTGTTGTTGCTTATTTGACGTTGTTGTTGTTGTTGACGTTGTTGTTGTTGTTGTTGTTTATTTGACATTGTTGTTGTTGTTGTTGACGTTGTTGTGGTTGTTGTTTATTTGACGTTGTTGTTGTTGTTTATTTGACGCTGTTGTTGTTGTTGTTTATTTGACGTTGTTGTTGTTGTTGTTGTTTATTTGACGTTGTTGTTGTTGTTGTTGTTGTTATTTATTTGACGTTGTTATTGTTGTTGTTTATTTGACGTTGTTGTTTTTGTTGACGTTGGTGGTGTTGTTGTTTATTTGACGTTGTTGTTGTTGTTGACGTTGTTGTTGTTTTTTTGACTGTGTTGTTGTTGTTGTTTATTTGACGTTGTTGCTGTTGTTGTTTTTTATTTGACGTTGTTGTTGTTGACGTTGTTGTTGTTGTTGACGTTGTTGTTGTTGTTGTTGTTGTTTATTTGACATTGTTGTTGTTGTTGTTGACATAGTTGTTGTTGTTTATTTGACGTTGTTGTTGTTTATTAGACGTTGTTGTTGTTGTTCTTGTTGTTGTTTATTTGACGTTGTTGTTGTTGTTGTCATTGTTTATTTGACGTTGTTGTTGTTGACGTTGTTGTTGTTGTTGTTTATTTAACTTTGTTGTTGTTGTTGTTGACGTTGTTGTTGTTGTTGACGTTGTTGTTGTTGTTTATTTGACGTTGTGGTTATTGACGTTGTTGTTGTTGTTTATTTGACATTGTTGTTGTTGTTGACGGTGTTGTTGTTGTTGAAATTGTTGTTGTTGTTGTTTATTTGACTTTGTTGTTGTTGTTGACGTTGTTGTTGTTGTTGTTTATTTGACGTGGTTGTTGTTGTTGACGTTGTTGTTGTTGTTTATTTGACATTGTTGTTGTTGTTGACGTTGTTGTTGTTGTTATTTATTTGACGTTGTTGTTGTTGTTGTTGTTTATTTGACATTGTTGTTGTTGTTTATTTGACGTTGTTGTTGTTTATTTGACGTTGTTGTTGTTGTTGTTGTTGTTTTTGTTGTTTATTTGACGTTGTTGTTGTTGTTGTTGTTTATTTGACGTTGTTGTTGTTGTTGACGTTGTTGTTGTTGTTTATTTGACGTTGTTGTTGTTGTTGACATAGTTTTTGTTGTTGTTTATTTGACGTTGTTGTTATTGTTGACGTTGTTGTTGTTGTTCTTGTTTATTTGACGTTGTTGTTGTTGTTGTTGTTGTTGTTTATTTGACGTTGTTGTTGTTGTTGTTTATTTGACGTTGTTGTTGTTGTTGTTGTTGTTGTTGTTGTTGTTGTTTATTTGACGTTGTTGTTGTTGTTGTTTATTTGACGTTGTTGTTGTTGACGTTGTTGTTGTTGTTGTTTATTTGATGTTGTTGTTACTTATTTGACGTTGTTGTTGTTGTTGACGTTGTTGTTGTTGTTGTTTATTTGACATTGTTGTTGTTGTTGACATCGTTGTTGTTGTTGACGTTGTTGTTGTTGTTGACGTTGTTGTTGTTGTTTATTTGACGTTGTTGTTGACGTTGTTGTTGTAGTTTATTTGACATTGTTGTTGTTGTTGACGGTGTTTTTGTTGTTGTTGATGTTGTTGTTATTTATTTAACGTTGTTGTTGTTGTTTATTTGACGTTGTTGTTATTGTTTATTTGACATTGCTGTTGTTGACGTTGTTGTTGTTGTTGTTGTTTATTTGACATTGTTGTTGTTTATTTGACGTAGTTGTTGTTGTTGACGTTGTTGTTGTTGTTGTTTATTTGACGTTGTTGTTGTTGTTGTTGTTTTTTTGACATTGTTGTTGTTGACGTTGTTGTTCTTGTTGTTTATATGACATTGTTGTTGTTGTTGACGTTGTTGTTGTTGTTGTTTATTTGACGTTGTTGTTGTTTATTTGACATTGTTGTTGTTGTTCACGTTGTTGTTGTTGTTGTTTATTTGACGTTGTTGTTGTTGTTTTTTTGACATTGTTATTGTTGTTTATTTGACGTTGTTGTTGTTGTTGTTTTTTTGACATTGTTGTTGTTGTTGACGTTGTTGTTCTTATTGTTTATTTGACGTTGTTGTTGTTGTTGACGTTGTTGTTGTTGTTGTTTATTTGACGTTGTTGTTGTTTATTTGACATTGTTGTTGTTCACGTTGTTGTTGTTGTTGTTTATTTGACGTTGTTGTTGTTGTTTTTTTGACATTGTTATTGTTGTTGACGTTGTTGTTGTTGTTGTTGTTTATTTGACGTTGTTGTTGTTGTTGACGTTGTTGTTGTTGTTGTTATTTATTTGACGTTGTTGTTGTTGTTATTGTTTATTTGACGTTGTTGTTGTTGTTGTTGTTTATTTGACGTTGTTGTTGTTGTTTATTTGACGTTGTTGTTGTTGTTGTTGTTTTTGTTGTTTATTTGACGTTGTTGTTATTGTTGACGTTGTTGTTGTTGTTTATTTGACATTGTTGTTGTTGTTGTTTATTTGACATTGTTTTTGTTGTTGTTTATTTGACGTTGTTGTTGTTGTTGTTTATTTGACGTTGTTGTTGTTGTTGTTGTTTATTTGACGTTGTTGTTGTTGTTTATTTGACGTTGTTGTTGTTGTTGTTTATTTGACGTTGTTGTTGTTGTTTATTTGACGTTGTTGTTGTTGACGTTGTTGTTGTTGTTGTTGTTGTTTATTTGACGTTGTTGTTACTTATTTGACGTTGTTGTTGTTGTTGACGTTGTTGTTGTTGTTGTTTATTTGACATTGTTGTTGTTGTTGTTGACGTTGTTGTTGTTGTTGTTTATTTGATGTTGTTGTTGTTGTTGTTTATTTGACATTGTTGTTGTTGTTGTTTATTTGACGTTGTTGTTGTTGTTGTTTATTTGTTGTTGTTGTTGTTGTTGTTGTTGTTTTTGTTGTTTATTTGACGTTGTTGTTGTTGTTGACGTTGTTGTTGTTGTTGTTTATTTGACATTGTTGTTGTTGTTTATTATTTGACATTCTTTTTGTTGTTGTTTATTTGACGTTGTTGTTGTTGTTGTTGTTTATTTGATGTTGTTGTTGTTGTTGTTGTTGTTGTTTATTTGACATTGTTGTTGTTGTTGTTGTTGTTGTTGTTTATTTGACGTTGTTGTTGTTGTTGTTTATTTGACATTGTTGTTGTTTATTTGACGTTGTTGTTGTTGTTGTTTATTTGACATTGTTGTTGTTGACGTTGTTGTTGTTGTTTATTTGACGTTGTTGTTGACGTTGTTTTTGTTGTTGTTGTTTATTTGACGTTGTTGTTGCTTATTTGACGTTGTTGTTGTTGTTGACGTTGTTGTTGTTGTTGTTGTTTATTTGACATTGTTGTTGTTGTTGTTGACGTTGTTGTGGTTGTTGTTTATTTGACGTTGTTGTTGTTGTTTATTTGACGCTGTTGTTGTTGTTGTTTATTTGACGTTGTTGTTGTTGTTGTTGTTTATTTGACGTTGTTGTTGTTGTTGTTGTTGTTATTTATTTGACGTTGTTATTGTTGTTGTTTATTTGACGTTGTTGTTTTTGTTGACGTTGGTGGTGTTGTTGTTTATTTGACGTTGTTGTTGTTGTTGACGTTGTTGTTGTTTTTTTGACTGTGTTGTTGTTGTTGTTTATTTGACGTTGTTGCTGTTGTTGTTTTTTATTTGACGTTGTTGTTGTTGACGTTGTTGTTGTTGTTGACGTTGTTGTTGTTGTTGTTGTTGTTGTTTATTTGACATTGTTGTTGTTGTTGTTGACATAGTTGTTGTTGTTTATTTGACGTTGTTGTTGTTTATTAGACGTTGTTGTGGTTGTTCTTGTTGTTGTTTATTTGACGTTGTTGTTGTTGTTGTCATTGTTTATTTGACGTTGTTGTTGTTGACGTTGTTGTTGTTGTTGTTTATTTAACTTTGTTGTTGTTGTTGTTGACGTTGTTGTTGTTGTTGACGTTGTTGTTGTTGTTTATTTGACGTTGTGGTTATTGACGTTGTTGTTGTTGTTTATTTGACATTGTTGTTGTTGTTGACGGTGTTGTTGTTGTTGAAATTGTTGTTGTTGTTGTTTATTTGACTTTGTTGTTGTTGTTGACGTTGTTGTTGTTGTTGTTTATTTGACGTGGTTGTTGTTGTTGACGTTGTTGTTGTTGTTTATTTGACATTGTTGTTGTTGTTGACGTTGTTGTTGTTGTTATTTATTTGACGTTGTTGTTGTTGTTGTTGTTTATTTGACATTGTTGTTGTTGTTTATTTGACGTTGTTGTTGTTTATTTGACGTTGTTGTTGTTGTTGTTGTTGTTTTTGTTGTTTATTTGACGTTGTTGTTGTTGTTGTTGTTTATTTGACGTTGTTGTTGTTGTTGACGTTGTTGTTGTTGTTTATTTGACGTTGTTGTTGTTGTTGACATAGTTTTTGTTGTTGTTTATTTGACGTTGTTGTTATTGTTGACGTTGTTGTTGTTGTTCTTGTTTATTTGACGTTGTTGTTGTTGTTGTTGTTGTTGTTGTTTATTTGACGTTGTTGTTGTTGTTGTTTATTTGACGTTGTTGTTGTTGTTGTTGTTGTTGTTGTTGTTGTTGTTTATTTGACGTTGTTGTTGTTGTTGTTTATTTGACGTTGTTGTTGTTGACGTTGTTGTTGTTGTTGTTTATTTGATGTTGTTGTTACTTATTTGACGTTGTTGTTGTTGTTGACGTTGTTGTTGTTGTTGTTTATTTGACATTGTTGTTGTTGTTGACATCGTTGTTGTTGTTGACGTTGTTGTTGTTGTTGACGTTGTTGTTGTTGTTTATTTGACGTTGTTGTTGACGTTGTTGTTGTAGTTTATTTGACATTGTTGTTGTTGTTGACGGTGTTTTTGTTGTTGTTGATGTTGTTGTTATTTATTTAACGTTGTTGTTGTTGTTTATTTGACGTTGTTGTTATTGTTTATTTGACATTGCTGTTGTTGACGTTGTTGTTGTTGTTGTTGTTTATTTGACATTGTTGTTGTTTATTTGACGTAGTTGTTGTTGTTGACGTTGTTGTTGTTGTTGTTTATTTGACGTTGTTGTTGTTGTTGTTTTTTTGACATTGTTGTTGTTGACGTTGTTGTTCTTGTTGTTTATATGACATTGTTGTTGTTGTTGACGTTGTTGTTGTTGTTGTTTATTTGACGTTGTTGTTGTTTATTTGACATTGTTGTTGTTGTTCACGTTGTTGTTGTTGTTGTTTATTTGACGTTGTTGTTGTTGTTTTTTTGACATTGTTATTGTTGTTTATTTGACGTTGTTGTTGTTGTTGTTTTTTTGACATTGTTGTTGTTGTTGACGTTGTTGTTCTTATTGTTTATTTGACGTTGTTGTTGTTGTTGACGTTGTTGTTGTTGTTGTTTATTTGACGTTGTTGTTGTTTATTTGACATTGTTGTTGTTCACGTTGTTGTTGTTGTTGTTTATTTGACGTTGTTGTTGTTGTTTTTTTGACATTGTTATTGTTGTTGACGTTGTTGTTGTTGTTGTTGTTTATTTGACGTTGTTGTTGTTGTTGACGTTGTTGTTGTTGTTGTTATTTATTTGACGTTGTTGTTGTTGTTATTGTTTATTTGACGTTGTTGTTGTTGTTGTTGTTTATTTGACGTTGTTGTTGTTGTTTATTTGACGTTGTTGTTGTTGTTGTTGTTGTTTTTGTTGTTTATTTGACGTTGTTGTTATTGTTGACGTTGTTGTTGTTGTTTATTTGACATTGTTGTTGTTGTTGTTTATTTGACATTGTTTTTGTTGTTGTTTATTTGACGTTGTTGTTGTTGTTGTTTATTTGACGTTGTTGTTGTTGTTGTTGTTTATTTGACGTTGTTGTTGTTGTTTATTTGACGTTGTTGTTGTTGTTGTTTATTTGACGTTGTTGTTGTTGTTTATTTGACGTTGTTGTTGTTGACGTTGTTGTTGTTGTTGTTGTTGTTTATTTGACGTTGTTGTTACTTATTTGACGTTGTTGTTGTTGTTGACGTTGTTGTTGTTGTTGTTGTTTATTTGACATTGTTGTTGTTGTTGTTGACGTTGTTGTTGTTGTTGTTTATTTGATGTTGTTGTTGTTGTTGTTTATTTGACATTGTTGTTGTTGTTGTTTATTTGACGTTGTTGTTGTTGTTGTTTATTTGTTGTTGTTGTTGTTGTTGTTGTTGTTGTTTTTGTTGTTTATTTGACGTTGTTGTTGTTGTTGACGTTGTTGTTGTTGTTGTTTATTTGACATTGTTGTTGTTGTTTATTATTTGACATTCTTTTTGTTGTTGTTTATTTGACGTTGTTGTTGTTGTTGTTGTTTATTTGATGTTGTTGTTGTTGTTGTTGTTGTTGTTTATTTGACATTGTTGTTGTTGTTGTTGTTGTTGTTGTTTATTTGACGTTGTTGTTGTTGTTGTTTATTTGACATTGTTGTTGTTTATTTGACGTTGTTGTTGTTGTTGTTTATTTGACATTGTTGTTGTTGACGTTGTTGTTGTTGTTTATTTGACGTTGTTGTTGACGTTGTTTTTGTTGTTGTTGTTTATTTGACGTTGTTGTTGCTTATTTGACGTTGTTGTTGTTGTTGACGTTGTTGTTGTTGTTGTTGTTTATTTGACATTGTTGTTGTTGTTGTTGACGTTGTTGTGGTTGTTGTTTATTTGACGTTGTTGTTGTTGTTTATTTGACGTTGTTGTTGTTGTTGTTTATTTGACGTTGTTGTTGTTGTTGTTGTTTATTTGACGTTGTTGTTGTTGTTGTTGTTGTTATTTATTTGACGTTGTTATTGTTGTTGTTTATTTGACGTTGTTGTTTTTGTTGACGTTGGTGGTGTTGTTGTTTATTTGACGTTGTTGTTGTTGTTGACGTTGTTGTTGTTTTTTTGACTGTGTTGTTGTTGTTGTTTATTTGACGTTGTTGCTGTTGTTGTTTTTTATTTGACGTTGTTGTTGTTGACGTTGTTGTTGTTGTTGACGTTGTTGTTGTTGTTGTTGTTGTTTATTTGACATTGTTGTTGTTGTTGTTGACATAGTTGTTGTTGTTTATTTGACGTTGTTGTTGTTTATTAGACGTTGTTGTTGTTGTTCTTGTTGTTGTTTATTTGACGTTGTTGTTGTTGTTGTCATTGTTTATTTGACGTTGTTGTTGTTGACGTTGTTGTTGCTGTTGTTTATTTAACTTTGTTGTTGTTGTTGTTGACGTTGTTGTTGTTGTTGACGTTGTTGTTGTTGTTGTTTATTTGACGTTGTGGTTATTGACGTTGTTGTTGTTGTTTATTTGACATTGTTGTTGTTGTTGACGGTGTTGTTGTTGTTGAAATTGTTGTTGTTGTTGTTTATTTGACTTTGTTGTTGTTGTTGACGTTGTTGTTGTTGTTGTTTATTTGACGTGGTTGTTGTTGTTGACGTTGTTGTTGTTGTTTATTTGACATTGTTGTTGTTGTTGACGTTGTTGTTGTTGTTATTTATTTGACGTTGTTGTTGTTGTTGTTGTTTATTTGACATTGTTGTTGTTGTTTATTTGACGTTGTTGTTGTTTATTTGACGTTGTTGTTGTTGTTGTTGTTGTTTTTGTTGTTTATTTGACGTTGTTGTTGTTGTTGACGTTGTTGTTGTTGTTTATTTGATGTTGTTGTTGTTGTTGTTGTTTATTTGACATTGTTGTTGTTGTTGTTGTTTATTTGACATTGTTGTTGTTGTTGTTGTTTATTTGACGTTGTTGTTGTTGTTGTTTATTTGACTTTGTTTTATTGTTTATTTTACGTTGTTGTTGTTGTTGTTGTTTATTTGACGTTGTTGTTGTTGACGTTGTTGTTGTTGTTTATTTGACGTTGTTGTTGACGTTGTTTTTGTTGTTGTTGTTTATTTGACGTTGTTGTTGCTTATTTGACGTTGTTGTTGTTGTTGACGTTGTTGTTGTTGTTGTTGTTTATTTGACATTGTTGTTGTTGTTGTTGACGTTGTTGTGGTTGTTGTTTATTTGACGTTGTTGTTGTTGTTTATTTGACGCTGTTGTTGTTGTTGTTTATTTGACGTTGTTGTTGTTGTTGTTGTTTATTTGACGTTTTTGTTGTTGTTGTTGTTGTTATTTATTTGACGTTGTTATTGTTGTTGTTTATTTGACGTTGTTGTTTTTGTTGACGTTGGTGGTGTTGTTGTTTATTTGACGTTGTTGTTGTTGTTGACGTTGTTGTTGTTTTTTTGACGGTGTTGTTGTTGTTGTTTATTTGACGTTGTTGCTGTTGTTGTTTTTTATTTGACGTTGTTGTTGTTGACGTTGTTGTTGTTGTTGACGTTGTTGTTGTTGTTGTTGTTGTTATTTATTTGACATTGTTGTTGTTGTTGTTGACATAGTTGTTGTTGTTTATTTGACGTTGTTGTTATTGTTGACGTTGTTGTTGTTTATTAGACGTTGTTGTTGTTGTTCTTGTTGTTGTTTATTTGACGTTGTTGTTGTTGTTGTCATTGTTTATTTGACGTTGTTGTTGTTGACGTTGTTGTTGTTGTTGTTTATTTAACTTTGTTGTTGTTATTGTTGACGTTGTTGTTGTTGTTGACGTTGTTGTTGTTGTTGTTTATTTGACGTTGTTGTTATTGACGTTGTTGTTGTTGTTTATTTGACATTGTTGTTGTTGTTGACGGTGTTGTTGTTGTTGAAATTGTTGTTGTTGTTGTTTATTTGACTTTGTTGTTGTTGTTGACGTTGTTGTTGTTGTTGTTTATTTGACGTGGTTGTTGTTGTTGACGTTGTTGTTGTTGTTTATTTGACATTGTTGTTGTTGTTGACGTTGTTGTTGTTGTTATTTATTTGACGTTGTTGTTGTTGTTGTTGTTTATTTGACATTGTTGTTGTTGTTTATTTGACGTTGTTGTTGTTTATTTGACGTTGTTGTTGTTGTTGTTGTTTTTGTTGTTTATTTGACGTTGTTGTTGTTGTTGACGTTGTTGTTGTTGTTTATTTGATGTTGTTGTTGTTGTTGTTGTTTATTTGACATTGTTGTTGTTGTTGTTGTTTATTTGACATTGTTGTTGTTGTTGTTTATTTGACGTTGTTGTTGTTGTTGTTTATTTGACTTTGTTTTATTGTTTATTTTACGTTGTTGTTGTTGTTGTTGTTGTTGTTTATTTGACGTTGTTGTTGTTGAAAATTGTTGTTGTTGTTGTTTATTTGACGTTGTTGTTGTTGACATAGTTGTTGTCTATTTGACGTTGTTGTTGTTGTTGACGTTGTTGTTGTTTATTTAACGTTGTTGTTGTTGTTCTTGTTGTTGTTTATTTGACGTTGTTGTTGTTGTTTATTTGACGTTGTTGTTGTTGATGTTGTTGTTGTTATTTATTTGACGTTGTTGTTGTTGTTGACGTTGTTGTTGTTGTTGTTGTTTATTTGACGTTGTTGTTGACGTTGTTATTGTTATTGTTTATTTGACTTTGTTGTTGTTGTTGACATTGTTGTTGTTGTTGACGTTGTTGTTGTTGTTGACGTTGTTGTTGTTGTTTATTTGACGTTGTTGTTGACGTTGTTGTTGTTGTTTATTTGACATTGTTGTTGTTGTTGACGGTGTTGTTGTTGTTGTTGTTGTTGTTATTTATTTGATGTTGTTGTTACTTATGTTACGTTGTGTTTGTTGTGGTTGTTTATTTGACATTGTTGTTGTTGTTGTTGACGTTGTTGTTGTTGTTGTTTATTTGATGTTGTTGTTGTTGTTGTTTATTTGACACTGTTGTTGTTGTTGTTTATTTGACGTTGTTGTTGTTGTTGTTGTTGTTGTTGTTGTTTATTTGACGTTGTTGTTGTTGTTGTTTTTGTTATTTATTTGACGTTGTTATTGTTGTTGTTTATTTGACGTTGTTGTTTTTGTTGACGTTGGTGGTGTTGTTGTTTATTTGACGTTGTTGTTGTTGATTATTTGACATTGTTGTTGTTGTTGACGTTGTTGTTGTTGTTGTTTATTTGACGTTGTTGTTGTTTATTTGACAGTGTTGTTGTTGTTGTTGTTTATTTGACGTTGTTGCTGTTGTTGTTGTTTATTTGACGTTGTTGTTGTTGTTGACGTTGTTGTTGTTGTTGTTTATTTGACGTTGTTGTTGTTGTTGACATAGTTTTTGTTGTTGTTTATTTGACGTTGTTGTTATTGTTGACGTTGTTGTTGTTGTTCTTGTTTATTTGACGTTGTTGTTGTTGTTGTTGTTGTTGTTGTTGTTGTTTATTTGACGTTGTTGTTGTTGTTGTTTATTTGACGTTGTTGTTGTTGTTGTTGTTGTTGTTGTTGTTTATTTGACGTTGTTGTTGTTGACGTTGTTGTTGTTGTTGTTGTTTATTTGATGTTGTTGTTACTTATTTGACGTTGTTGTTGTTGTTGACGTTGTTGTTGTTGTTGTTTATTTGACATTGTTGTTGTTGTTGACATTGTTGTTGTTGTTGACGTTGTTGTTGTTGTTGTTGACGTTGTTGTTGTTGTTTATTTGACGTTGTTGTTGACGTTGTTGTTGTAGTTTATTTGACATTGTTGTTGTTGTTGACGGTGTTTTTGTTGTTGTTGATGTTGTTGTTATTTATTTAACGTTGTTGTTGTTGTTGTTTATTTGACGTTGTTGTTGTTGTTTATTTGACGTTGTTGTTATTGTTTATTTGACGTTGCTGTTGTTGACGTTGTTGTTGTTGTTGTTTATTTGACATTGTTGTTGTTTATTTGACGTAGTTGTTGTTGTTGACGTTGTTGTTGTTGTTGTTGTTTATTTGACGTTGTTGTTGTTGTTGTTTTTTTGACATTGTTGTTGTTGTTGACGTTGTTGTTCTTGTTGTTTATTTGACATTGTTGTTGTTGTTGACGTTGATGTTGTTGTTGTTTATTTGACGTTGTTGTTGTTTATTTGACATTGTTGTTGTTGTTCACGTTGTTGTTGTTGTTTATTTGACGTTGTTGTTGTTGTTTTTTTGACATTGTTATTGTTGTTTATTTGACGTTGTTGTTGTTGTTGTTTTTTTGACATTGTTGTTGTTGTTGACGTTGTTGTTCTTATTGTTTATTTGACGTTGTTGTTGTTGTTGACGTTGTTGTTGTTGTTGTTGTTTATTTGACGTTGTTGTTGTTTATTTGACATTGTTGTTGTTCACGTTGTTGTTGTTGTTGTTTATTTGACGTTGTTGTTGTTGTTTTTTTGACATTGTTATTGTTGTTGACGTTGTTGTTGTTGTTGTTGTTTATTTGACGTTGTTGTTGTTGTTGACGTTGTTGTTGTTGTTATTTATTTGACGTTGTTGTTGTTGTTATTGTTTATTTGACGTTGTTGTTGTTGTTGTTGTTTATTTGACGTTGTTGTTGTTGTTTATTTGACGTTGTTGTTGTTGTTGTTGTTGTTGTTTTTGTTGTTTATTTGACGTTGTTGTTATTGTTGACGTTGTTGTTGTTGTTTATTTGACATTGTTGTTGTTGTTGTTTATTTGACATTGTTTTTGTTGTTGTTTATTTGACGTTGTTGTTGTTGTTTATTTGACGTTGTTGTTGTTGTTGTTGTTTATTTGACGTTGTTGTTGTTGTTTATTTGACGTTGTTGTTGTTGTTGTTGTTTATTTGACGTTGTTGTTGTTGTTTATTTGACGTTGTTGTTGTTGACGTTGTTGTTGTTGTTGTTTATTTGACGTTGTTGTTACTTATTTGACGTTGTTGTTGTTGTTGACGTTGTTGTTGTTGTTGTTGTTTATTTGACATTGTTGTTGTTGTTGTTGACGTTGTTGTTGTTGTTGTTTATTTGATGTTGTTGTTGTTGTTGACGTTGTTGTTGTTGTTGACGTTGTTGTTTTTGTTGTTTATTTGACATTGTTGTTGTTGTTTATTATTTGACATTCTTTTTGTTGTTGTTTATTTGACGTTGTTGTTGTTGTTGTTGTTGTTGTTTATTTGACGTTGTTGTTGTTGTTGTTGTTGTTGTTGACGTTGTTGTTGTTGTTGTTGTTTATTTGACATTGTTGTTGTTGTTGTTGACGTTGTTGTGGTTGTTGTTTATTTGACGTTGTTGTTGTTGTTTATTTGACGCTGTTGTTGTTGTTGTTTATTTGACGTTGTTGTTGTTGTTGTTGTTTATTTGACGTTGTTGTTGTTGTTGTTGTTGTTATTTATTTGACGTTGTTATTGTTGTTGTTTATTTGACGTTGTTGTTTTTGTTGACGTTGGTGGTGTTGTTGTTTATTTGACGTTGTTGTTGTTGTTGACGTTGTTGTTGTTTTTTTGACGGTGTTGTTGTTGTTGTTTATTTGACGTTGTTGCTGTTGTTGTTTTTTATTTGACGTTGTTGTTGTTGACGTTGTTGTTGTTGTTGACGTTGTTGTTGTTTTTGTTGTGGTTGTTTATTTGACATTGTTGTTGTTGTTGTTGACATAGTTGTTGTTGTTTATTTGACGTTGTTGTTATTGTTGACGTTGTTGTTGTTTATTAGACGTTGTTGTTGTTGTTCTTGTTGTTGTTTATTTGACGTTGTTGTTGTTGTTGTCATTGTTTATTTGACGTTGTTGTTGTTGTTGACGTTGTTGTTGTTGACGTTGTTGTTGTTGTTGTTTATTTAACTTTGTTGTTGTTGTTGTTGACGTTGTTGTTGTTGTTGACGTTGTTGTTGTTGTTGTTTATTTGACGTTGTTGTTATTGACGTTGTTGTTGTTGTTTATTTGACATTGTTGTTGTTGTTGACGGTGTTGTTGTTGTTGAAATTGTTGTTGTTGTTGTTTATTTGACGTGGTTGTTGTTGTTGACGTTGTTGTTGTTGTTTATTTGACATTGTTGTTGTTGTTGACGTTGTTGTTGTTGTTATTTATTTGACGTTGTTGTTGTTGTTGTTGTTGTTTATTTGACATTGTTGTTGTTGTTTATTTGACGTTGTTGTTGTTTATTTGACGTTGTTGTTGTTGTTGTTGTTGTTTTTGTTGTTTATTTGACGTTGTTGTTGTTGTTGACGTTTTTGTTGTTGTTTATTTGATGTTGTTGTTGTTGTTGTTTATTTGACATTGTTGTTGTTGTTGTTTATTTGACGTTGTTGTTGTTGTTGTTTATTTGACTTTGTTTTATTGTTTATTTTACGTTGTTGTTGTTGTTGTTGTTGTTTATTTGACGTTGTTGTTGTTGACGTTGTTGTTGTTGTTTATTTGACGTTGTTGTTGTTGTTGACATAGTTGTTGTTTATTTGACGTTGTTGTTGTTGTTGACGTTGTTGTTGTTTATTTAACGTTGTTGTTGTTGTTCTTGTTGTTGTTTATTTGACGTTGTTGTTGTTGTTTATTTGACGTTGTTGTTGTTGATGTTGTTGTTGTTATTTATTTGACGTTGTTGTTGTTGTTGTTGACGTTGTTGTTGTTGTTGTTGTTGTTTATTTGACGTTGTTGTTGACGTTGTTATTGTTATTGTTTATTTGACTTTGTTGTTGTTGTTGACATTGTTGTTGTTGTTGACGTTGTTGTTGTTGTTGACGTTGTTATTGTTGTTTATTTGACGTTGTTGTTGACGTTGTTGTTGTTGTTTATTTGACATTGTTGTTGTTGTTGACGGTGTTGTTGTTGTTGTTGATGTTGTTGTTGTTATTTATTTAACGTTGTTGTTGTTGTTGTTGTTTATTTGACGCTGTTGTTGTTTATTTGACGTTGTTGTTGTTGTTTATTTGACGTTGCTGTTGTTGACGTTGTTGTTGTTGTTGTTGTTTATTTGACGTTGTTGTTGTTTATTTGACGTAGTTGTTGTTGTTGACGTTGTTGTTGTTGTTGTTGTTGTTTATTTGACGTTGTTGTTGTTGTTGTTTTTTTGACATTGTTGTTGTTGTTGACGTTGTTGTTCTAGTTGTTTATTTGACGTTGTTGTTGTTGACGTTGTTGTTGTTGTTGTTGTTTATTTGACATTGTTGTTGTTGTTTATTTGACATTGTTGTTGTTGTTTATTTGACATTGTTGTTGTTGTTCACGTTGTTGTTGTTGTTGTTTATTTGACGTTGTTGTTATTGTTTTTTTGACATTGTTATTCTTGTTGACGTTGTTGTTGTTGTTGTTTATTTGACGTTGTTGTTGTTGTTGACGTTGTTGTTGTTGTTATTTATTTGACGTTGTTGTTGTTGTTATTGTTTATTTTACGTTGTTGTTGTTGTTGTTTATTTGACGTTGTTGTTGTTGTTGTTGTTGTTTAATTGACGTTGTTGTTTTTGTTGTTTATTTGACGTTGTTGTCGTTGTTGTTGTTGTTGTTTATTTGACGTTGTTGTTGTTGTTGTTGTTGTTTATTTGACGTTGTTTTTGTTGACGTTGTTGTTGTTGTTGTTGTTGTTTATTTGATGTTGTTGTTACTTATGTTACGTTGTTGTTGTTGTTGACGTTGTTGTTGTTGTGGTTGTTTATTTGACATTGTTGTTGTTGTTGACGTTGTTGTTGTTGTTGTTTATTTGATGTTGTTGTTGTTGTTGTTTATTTGACACTGTTGTTGTTGTTGTTGTTTATTTGACGTTGTTGTTGTTGTTGTTGTTGTTGTTTATTTGACGTTGTTGTTGTTGTTGTTTTTGTTATTTATTTGACGTTGTTATTGTTGTTGTTTATTTGAAGTTGTTGTTTTTGTTGACGTTGGTGGTGTTGTTGTTTATTTGACGTTGTTGTTGTTGATTATTTGACATTGTTGTTGTTGTTGACGTTGTTGTTGTTGTTGTTTATTTGACGTTGTTGTTGTTTATTTGACGGTGTTGTTGTTGTTGTTTATTTGACGTTGTTGTTGTTGTTGTTGTTTATTTGACGTTGTTGTTGTTGTTGACGTTGTTGTTGTTGTTTATTTGACGTTGTTGTTGTTGTTGACATAGTTTTTGTTGTTGTTTATTTGACGTTGTTGTTATTGTTGACGTTGTTGTTGTTGTTCTTGTTTATTTGACGTTGTTGTTGTTGTTGTTGTTGTTGTTGTTGTTTATTTGACGTTGTTGTTGTTGTTGACATAGTTTTTGTTGTTGTTTATTTGACGTTGTTGTTATTGTTGACGTTGTTGTTGTTGTTCTTGTTTATTTGACGTTGTTGTTGTTGTTGTTGTTGTTTATTTGACGTTGTTGTTGTTGTTGTTGTTTATTTGACGTTGTTGTTGTTGTTGTTGTTGTTGTTGTTTATTTGACGTTGTTGTTATTGTTGACGTTGTTGTTGTTTATTAGACGTTGTTGTTGTTGTTCTTGTTGTTGTTTATTTGACGTTGTTGTTGTTGTTGTCATTGTTTATTTGACGTTGTTGTTGTTGTTGACGTTGTTGTTGTTGACGTTGTTGTTGTTGTTGTTTATTTAACTTTGTTGTTGTTGTTGTTGACGTTGTTGTTGTTGTTGACGTTGTTGTTGTTGTTGTTGTTTATTTGACGTTGTTGTTATTGACGTTGTTGTTGTTGTTTATTTGACATTGTTGTTGTTGTTGACGGTGTTGTTGTTGTTGAAATTGTTGTTGTTGTTGTTTATTTGACGTGGTTGTTGTTGTTGACGTTGTTGTTGTTGTTTATTTGACATTGTTGTTGTTGTTGACGTTGTTGTTGTTGTTATTTATTTGACGTTGTTGTTGTTGTTGTTGTTGTTTATTTGACATTGTTGTTGTTGTTTATTTGACGTTGTTGTTGTTTATTTGACGTTGTTGTTGTTGTTGTTGTTGTTTTTGTTGTTTATTTGACGTTGTTGTTGTTGTTGACGTTTTTGTTGTTGTTTATTTGATGTTGTTGTTGTTGTTGTTTATTTGACATTGTTGTTGTTGTTGTTTATTTGACGTTGTTGTTGTTGTTGTTTATTTGACTTTGTTTTATTGTTTATTTTACGTTGTTGTTGTTGTTGTTGTTGTTTATTTGACGTTGTTGTTGTTGACGTTGTTGTTGTTGTTTATTTGACGTTGTTGTTGTTGTTGACATAGTTGTTGTTTATTTGACGTTGTTGTTGTTGTTGACGTTGTTGTTGTTTATTTAACGTTGTTGTTGTTGTTCTTGTTGTTGTTTATTTGACGTTGTTGTTGTTGTTTATTTGACGTTGTTGTTGTTGATGTTGTTGTTGTTATTTATTTGACGTTGTTGTTGTTGTTGTTGACGTTGTTGTTGTTGTTGTTGTTGTTTATTTGACGTTGTTGTTGACGTTGTTATTGTTATTGTTTATTTGACTTTGTTGTTGTTGACATTGTTGTTGTTGTTGACGTTGTTGTTGTTGTTGACGTTGTTATTGTTGTTTATTTGACGTTGTTGTTGACGTTGTTGTTGTTGTTTATTTGACATTGTTGTTGTTGTTGACGGTGTTGTTGTTGTTGTTGATGTTGTTGTTGTTATTTATTTAACGTTGTTGTTGTTGTTGTTGTTTATTTGACGTTGTTGTTGTTTATTTGACGTTGTTGTTGTTGTTTATTTGACGTTGCTGTTGTTGACGTTGTTGTTGTTGTTGTTGTTTATTTGACGTTGTTGTTGTTTATTTGACGTAGTTGTTGTTGTTGACGTTGTTGTTGTTGTTGTTGTTGTTTATTTGACGTTGTTGTTGTTGTTGTTGTTGTTGTTGTTGTTTATTTGACGTTGTTGTTGTTGTTGTTTTTGTTATTTATTTGACGTTGTTATTGTTGTTGTTTATTTGACGTTGTTGTTTTTGTTGACGTTGGTGGTGTTGTTGTTTATTTGACGTTGTTGTTGTTGATTATTTGACATTGTTGTTGTTGTTGACGTTGTTGTTGTTGTTGTTTATTTGACGTTGTTGTTGTTTATTTGACGGTGTTGTTGTTGTTGTTGTTTATTTGACGTTGTTGCTGTTGTTGTTGTTTATTTGACGTTGTTGTTGTTGTTGACGTTGTTGTTGTTGTTTATTTGACGTTGTTGTTGTTGTTGACATAGTTTTTGTTGTTGTTTATTTGACGTTGTTGTTATTGTTGACGTTGTTGTTGTTGTTCTTGTTTATTTGACGTTGTTGTTGTTGTTGTTGTTGTTGTTGTTGTTGTTTATTTGACGTTGTTGTTGTTGTTGTTTATTTGACGTTGTTGTTGTTGTTGTTGTTGTTGTTGTTGTTGTTTATTTGACGTTGTTGTTGTTGACGTTGTTGTTGTTGTTGTTGTTTATTTGATGTTGTTGTTACTTATTTGACGTTGTTGTTGTTGTTGACGTTGTTGTTGTTGTTGTTTATTTGACATTGTTGTTGTTGTTGACATTGTTGTTGTTGTTGACGTTGTTGTTGTTGTTGTTGACGTTGTTGTTGTTGTTTATTTGACGTTGTTGTTGACGTTGTTGTTGTAGTTTATTTGACATTGTTGTTGTTGTTGACGGTGTTTTTGTTGTTGTTGATGTTGTTGTTATTTATTTAACGTTGTTGTTGTTGTTGTTTATTTGACGTTGTTGTTGTTGTTTATTTGACGTTGTTGTTATTGTTTATTTGACGTTGCTGTTGTTGACGTTGTTGTTGTTGTTGTTTATTTGACATTGTTGTTGTTTATTTGACGTAGTTGTTGTTGTTGACGTTGTTGTTGTTGTTGTTGTTTATTTGACGTTGTTGTTGTTGTTGTTTTTTTGACATTGTTGTTGTTGTTGACGTTGTTGTTCTTGTTGTTTATTTGACATTGTTGTTGTTGTTGACGTTGATGTTGTTGTTGTTTATTTGACGTTGTTGTTGTTTATTTGACATTGTTGTTGTTGTTGTTGTTGTTTATTTGACGTTGTTGTTGTTGTTTTTTTGACATTGTTATTGTTGTTTATTTGACGTTGTTGTTGTTGTTGTTTTTTTGACATTGTTGTTGTTGTTGACGTTGTTGTTCTTATTGTTTATTTGACGTTGTTGTTGTTGTTGACGTTGTTGTTGTTGTTGTTGTTTATTTGACGTTGTTGTTGTTTATTTGACATTGTTGTTGTTCACGTTGTTGTTGTTGTTGTTTATTTGACGTTGTTGTTGTTGTTTTTTTGACATTGTTATTGTTGTTGACGTTGTTGTTGTTGTTGTTGTTTATTTGACGTTGTTGTTGTTGTTGACGTTGTTGTTGTTGTTATTTATTTGACGTTGTTGTTGTTGTTATTGTTTATTTGACGTTGTTGTTGTTGTTGTTGTTTATTTGACGTTGTTGTTGTTGTTTATTTGACGTTGTTGTTGTTGTTGTTGTTGTTGTTTTTGTTGTTTATTTGACGTTGTTGTTATTGTTGACGTTGTTGTTGTTGTTTATTTGACATTGTTGTTGTTGTTGTTTATTTGACATTGTTTTTGTTGTTGTTTATTTGACGTTGTTGTTGTTGTTGTTTATTTGACGTTGTTGTTGTTGTTGTTGTTTATTTGACGTTGTTGTTGTTGTTTATTTGACGTTGTTGTTGTTGTTGTTGTTTATTTGACGTTGTTGTTGTTGTTTATTTGACGTTGTTGTTGTTGACGTTGTTGTTGTTGTTGTTTATTTGACGTTGTTGTTACTTATTTGACGTTGTTGTTGTTGTTGACGTTGTTGTTGTTGTTGTTGTTTATTTGACATTGTTGTTGTTGTTGTTGACGTTGTTGTTGTTGTTGTTTATTTGATGTTGTTGTTGTTGTTGTTTATTTGACATTGTTGTTGTTGTTGTTTATTTGACGTTGTTGTTGTTGTTGTTTATTTGACGTTGTTGTTGTTGTTGTTGTTGTTGTTTTTGTTGTTTATTTGACGTTGTTGTTGTTGTTGACGTTGTTGTTTTTGTTGTTTATTTGACATTGTTGTTGTTGTTTATTATTTGACATTCTTTTTGTTGTTGTTTATTTGACGTTGTTGTTGTTGTTGTTGTTGTTGTTTATTTGACGTTGTTGTTGTTGTTGTTGTTGTTGTTGACGTTGTTGTTGTTGTTGTTGTTTATTTGACATTGTTGTTGTTGTTGTTGACGTTGTTGTGGTTGTTGTTTATTTGACGTTGTTGTTGTTGTTTATTTGACGCTGTTGTTGTTGTTGTTTATTTGACGTTGTTGTTGTTGTTGTTGTTTATTTGACGTTGTTGTTGTTGTTGTTGTTGTTATTTATTTGACGTTGTTATTGTTGTTGTTTATTTGACGTTGTTGTTTTTGTTGACGTTGGTGGTGTTGTTGTTTATTTGACGTTGTTGTTGTTGTTGACGTTGTTGTTGTTTTTTTGACGGTGTTGTTGTTGTTGTTTATTTGACGTTGTTGCTGTTGTTGTTTTTTATTTGACGTTATTGTTGTTGACGTTGTTGTTGTTGTTGACGTTGTTGTTGTTTTTGTTGTGGTTGTTTATTTGACATTGTTGTTGTTGTTGTTGACATAGTTGTTGTTGTTTATTTGACGTTGTTGTTATTGTTGACGTTGTTGTTGTTTATTAGACGTTGTTGTTGTTGTTCTTGTTGTTGTTTATTTGACGTTGTTGTTGTTGTTGTCATTGTTTATTTGACGTTGTTGTTGTTGTTGACGTTGTTGTTGTTGACGTTGTTGTTGTTGTTGTTTATTTAACTTTGTTGTTGTTGTTGTTGACGTTGTTGTTGTTGTTGACGTTGTTGTTGTTGTTGTTGTTTATTTGACGTTGTTGTTATTGACGTTGTTGTTGTTGTTTATTTGACATTGTTGTTGTTGTTGACGGTGTTGTTGTTGTTGAAATTGTTGTTGTTGTTGTTTATTTGACGTGGTTGTTGTTGTTGACGTTGTTGTTGTTGTTTATTTGACATTGTTGTTGTTGTTGACGTTGTTGTTGTTGTTATTTATTTGACGTTGTTGTTGTTGTTGTTGTTGTTTATTTGACATTGTTGTTGTTGTTTATTTGACGTTGTTGTTGTTTATTTGACGTTGTTGTTGTTGTTGTTGTTGTTTTTGTTGTTTATTTGACGTTGTTGTTGTTGTTGACGTTTTTGTTGTTGTTTATTTGATGTTGTTGTTGTTGTTGTTTATTTGACATTGTTGTTGTTGTTGTTGTTTATTTGACGTTGTTGTTGTTGTTGTTTATTTGACTTTGTTTTATTGTTTATTTTACGTTGTTGTTGTTGTTGTTGTTGTTTATTTGACGTTGTTGTTGTTGACGTTGTTGTTGTTGTTTATTTGACGTTGTTGTTGTTGTTGACATAGTTGTTGTTTATTTGACGTTGTTGTTGTTGTTGACGTTGTTGTTGTTTATTTAACGTTGTTGTTGTTGTTCTTGTTGTTGTTTATTTGACGTTGTTGTTGTTGTTTATTTGACGTTGTTGTTGTTGATGTTGTTGTTGTTATTTATTTGACGTTGTTGTTGTTGTTGTTGACGTTGTTGTTGTTGTTGTTGTTGTTTATTTGACGTTGTTGTTGACGTTGTTATTGTTATTGTTTATTTGACTTTGTTGTTGTTGTTGACATTGTTGTTGTTGTTGACGTTGTTGTTGTTGTTGACGTTGTTATTGTTGTTTATTTGACGTTGTTGTTGACGTTGTTGTTGTTGTTTATTTGACATTGTTGTTGTTGTTGACGGTGTTGTTGTTGTTGTTGATGTTGTTGTTGTTATTTATTTAACGTTGTTGTTGTTGTTGTTGTTTATTTGACGTTGTTGTTGTTTATTTGACGTTGTTGTTGTTGTTTATTTGACGTTGTTGTTGTTGACGTTGTTGTTGTTGTTGTTGTTGTTTATTTGACGTTGTTGTTGTTTATTTGACGTAGTTGTTGTTGTTGACGTTGTTGTTGTTGTTGTTGTTGTTTATTTGACGTTGTTGTTGTTGTTGTTTTTTTGACATTGTTGTTGTTGTTGACGTTGTTGTTCTAGTTGTTTATTTGACGTTGTTGTTGTTGACGTTGTTGTTGTTGTTGTTGTTTATTTGACATTGTTGTTGTTGTTTATTTGACATTGTTGTTGTTGTTTATTTGACATTGTTGTTGTTGTTCACGTTGTTGTTGTTGTTGTTTATTTGACGTTGTTGTTATTGTTTTTTTGACATTGTTATTCTTGTTGACGTTGTTGTTGTTGTTGTTGTTTATTTGACGTTGTTGTTGTTGTTGACGTTGTTGTTGTTGTTATTTATTTGACGTTGTTGTTGTTGTTATTGTTTATTTTACGTTGTTGTTGTTGTTGTTTATTTGACGTTGTTGTTGTTGTTGTTGTTGTTTAATTGACGTTGTTGTTTTTGTTGTTTATTTGACGTTGTTGTCGTTGTTGTTGTTGTTGTTTATTTGACGTTGTTGTTGTTGTTGTTGTTGTTTATTTGACGTTGTTTTTGTTGACGTTGTTGTTGTTGTTGTTGTTGTTGTTTATTTGATGTTGTTGTTACTTATGTTACGTTGTTGTTGTTGTTGACGTTGTTGTTGTTGTGGTTGTTTATTTGACATTGTTGTTGTTGTTGACGTTGTTGTTGTTGTTGTTTATTTGATGTTGTTGTTGTTGTTGTTTATTTGACACTGTTGTTGTTGTTGTTGTTTATTTGACGTTGTTGTTGTTGTTGTTGTTGTTGTTTATTTGACGTTGTTGTTGTTGTTGTTTTTGTTATTTATTTGACGTTGTTATTGTTGTTGTTTATTTGAAGTTGTTGTTTTTGTTGACGTTGGTGGTGTTGTTGTTTATTTGACGTTGTTGTTGTTGATTATTTGACATTGTTGTTGTTGTTGACGTTGTTGTTGTTGTTGTTGTTTATTTGACGTTGTTGTTGTTTATTTGACGGTGTTGTTGTTGTTGTTTATTTGACGTTGTTGTTGTTGTTGTTGTTTATTTGACGTTGTTGTTGTTGTTGACGTTGTTGTTGTTGTTTATTTGACGTTGTTGTTGTTGTTGACATAGTTTTTGTTGTTGTTTATTTGACGTTGTTGTTATTGTTGACGTTGTTGTTGTTGTTCTTGTTTATTTGACGTTGTTGTTGTTGTTGTTGTTGTTGTTGTTTATTTGACGTTGTTGTTGTTGTTGACATAGTTTTTGTTGTTGTTTATTTGACGTTGTTGTTATTGTTGACGTTGCTGTTGTTGTTCTTGTTTATTTGACGTTGTTGTTGTTGTTGTTGTTGTTTATTTGACGTTGTTGTTGTTGTTGTTGTTTATTTGACGTTGTTGTTGTTGTTGTTGTTGTTGTTGTTTATTTGACGTTGTTGTTATTGTTGACGTTGTTGTTGTTTATTAGACGTTGTTGTTGTTGTTCTTGTTGTTGTTTATTTGACGTTGTTGTTGTTGTTGTCATTGTTTATTTGACGTTGTTGTTGTTGTTGACGTTGTTGTTGTTGACGTTGTTGTTGTTGTTGTTTATTTAACTTTGTTGTTGTTGTTGTTGACGTTGTTGTTGTTGTTGACGTTGTTGTTGTTGTTGTTGTTTATTTGACGTTGTTGTTATTGACGTTGTTGTTGTTGTTTATTTGACATTGTTGTTGTTGTTGACGGTGTTGTTGTTGTTGAAATTGTTGTTGTTGTTGTTTATTTGACGTGGTTGTTGTTGTTGACGTTGTTGTTGTTGTTTATTTGACATTGTTGTTGTTGTTGACGTTGTTGTTGTTGTTATTTATTTGACGTTGTTGTTGTTGTTGTTGTTGTTTATTTGACATTGTTGTTGTTGTTTATTTGACGTTGTTGTTGTTTATTTGACGTTGTTGTTGTTGTTGTTGTTGTTTTTGTTGTTTATTTGACGTTGTTGTTGTTGTTGACGTTTTTGTTGTTGTTTATTTGATGTTGTTGTTGTTGTTGTTTATTTGACATTGTTGTTGTTGTTGTTGTTTATTTGACGTTGTTGTTGTTGTTGTTTATTTGACTTTGTTTTATTGTTTATTTTACGTTGTTGTTGTTGTTGTTGTTGTTGTTGTTTATTTGACGTTGTTGTTGTTGACGTTGTTGTTGTTGTTTATTTGACGTTGTTGTTGTTGTTGACATAGTTGTTGTTTATTTGACGTTGTTGTTGTTGTTGACGTTGTTGTTGTTTATTTAACGTTGTTGTTGTTGTTCTTGTTGTTGTTTATTTGACGTTGTTGTTGTTGTTTATTTGACGTTGTTGTTGTTGATGTTGTTGTTGTTATTTATTTGACGTTGTTGTTGTTGTTGTTGACGTTGTTGTTGTTGTTGTTGTTGTTTATTTGACGTTGTTGTTGACGTTGTTATTGTTATTGTTTATTTGACTTTGTTGTTGTTGTTGACATTGTTGTTGTTGTTGACGTTGTTGTTGTTGTTGACGTTGTTATTGTTGTTTATTTGACGTTGTTGTTGACGTTGTTGTTGTTGTTTATTTGACATTGTTGTTGTTGTTGACGGTGTTGTTGTTGTTGTTGATGTTGTTGTTGTTATTTATTTAACGTTGTTGTTGTTGTTGTTGTTTATTTGACGTTGTTGTTGTTTATTTGACGTTGTTGTTGTTGTTTATTTGACGTTGCTGTTGTTGACGTTGTTGTTGTTGTTGTTGTTTATTTGACGTTGTTGTTGTTTATTTGACGTAGTTGTTGTTGTTGACGTTGTTGTTGTTGTTGTTGTTTATTTGACGTTGTTGTTGTTGTTGTTTTTTTGACATTGTTGTTGTTGTTGACGTTGTTGTTCTAGTTGTTTATTTGACGTTGTTGTTGTTGACGTTGTTGTTGTTGTTGTTGTTTATTTGACATTGTTGTTGTTGTTTATTTGACATTGTTGTTGTTGTTCACGTTGTTGTTGTTGTTGTTTATTTGACGTTGTTGTTATTGTTTTTTTGACATTGTTATTCTTGTTGACGTTGTTGTTGTTGTTGTTGTTTATTTGACGTTGTTGTTGTTGTTGACGTTGTTGTTGTTGTTATTTATTTGACGTTGTTGTTGTTATTGTTTATTTTACGTTGTTGTTGTTGTTGTTTATTTGACGTTGTTGTTGTTGTTGTTGTTGTTTAATTGACGTTGTTGTTTTTGTTGTTTATTTGACGTTGTTGTCGTTGTTGTTGTTGTTGTTTATTTGACGTTGTTGTTGTTGTTGTTGTTGTTTATTTGACGTTGTTTTTGTTGACGTTGTTGTTGTTGTTGTTGTTGTTTATTTGATGTTGTTGTTACTTATGTTACGTTGTTGTTGTTGTTGACGTTGTTGTTGTTGTGGTTGTTTATTTGACATTGTTGTTGTTGTTGACGTTGTTGTTGTTGTTGTTTATTTGATGTTGTTGTTGTTGTTGTTTATTTGACACTGTTGTTGTTGTTGTTGTTTATTTGACGTTGTTGTTGTTGTTGTTGTTGTTGTTGTTGTTTATTTGACGTTGTTGTTGTTGTTGTTGTTTTTGTTATTTATTTGACGTTGTTATTGTTGTTGTTTATTTGAAGTTGTTGTTTTTGTTGACGTTGGTGGTGTTGTTGTTTATTTGACGTTGTTGTTGTTTATTTGACGTTGTTGTTGTTGTTTATTTGACGTTGTTGTTGTTGACGTTGTTGTTGTTGTTGTTGTTTATTTGACGTTGTTGTTGTTTATTTGACGTAGTTGTTGTTGTTGACGTTGTTGTTGTTGTTGTTGTTGTTTATTTGACGTTGTTGTTGTTGTTGTTTTTTTGACATTGTTGTTGTTGTTGACGTTGTTGTTCTAGTTGTTTATTTGACGTTGTTGTTGTTGACGTTGTTGTTGTTGTTGTTGTTTATTTGACATTGTTGTTGTTGTTTATTTGACATTGTTGTTGTTGTTTATTTGACATTGTTGTTGTTGTTCACGTTGTTGTTGTTGTTGTTTATTTGACGTTGTTGTTATTGTTTTTTTGACATTGTTATTCTTGTTGACGTTGTTGTTGTTGTTGTTGTTTATTTGACGTTGTTGTTGTTGTTGACGTTGTTGTTGTTGTTATTTATTTGACGTTGTTGTTGTTGTTATTGTTTATTTTACGTTGTTGTTGTTGTTGTTTATTTGACGTTGTTGTTGTTGTTGTTGTTGTTTAATTGACGTTGTTGTTTTTGTTGTTTATTTGACGTTGTTGTCGTTGTTGTTGTTGTTGTTTATTTGACGTTGTTGTTGTTGTTGTTGTTGTTTATTTGACGTTGTTTTTGTTGACGTTGTTGTTGTTGTTGTTGTTGTTGTTTATTTGATGTTGTTGTTACTTATGTTACGTTGTTGTTGTTGTTGACGTTGTTGTTGTTGTGGTTGTTTATTTGACATTGTTGTTGTTGTTGACGTTGTTGTTGTTGTTGTTTATTTGATGTTGTTGTTGTTGTTGTTTATTTGACACTGTTGTTGTTGTTGTTGTTTATTTGACGTTGTTGTTGTTGTTGTTGTTGTTGTTGTTGTTTATTTGACGTTGTTGTTGTTGTTGTTTTTGTTATTTATTTGACGTTGTTATTGTTGTTGTTTATTTGAAGTTGTTGTTTTTGTTGACGTTGGTGGTGTTGTTGTTTATTTGACGTTGTTGTTGTTGATTATTTGACATTGTTGTTGTTGTTGACGTTGTTGTTGTTGTTGTTTATTTGACGTTGTTGTTGTTTATTTGACGGTGTTGTTGTTGTTGTTTATTTGACGTTGTTGTTGTTGTTGTTGTTTATTTGACGTTGTTGTTGTTGTTGACGTTGTTGTTGTTGTTTATTTGACGTTGTTGTTGTTGTTGACATAGTTTTTGTTGTTGTTTATTTGACGTTGTTGTTATTGTTGACGTTGTTGTTGTTGTTCTTGTTTATTTGACGTTGTTGTTGTTGTTGTTGTTGTTGTTGTTTATTTGACGTTGTTGTTGTTGTTGACATAGTTTTTGTTGTTGTTTATTTGACGTTGTTGTTATTGTTGACGTTGTTGTTGTTGTTCTTGTTTATTTGACGTTGTTGTTGTTGTTGTTGTTGTTTATTTGACGTTGTTGTTGTTGTTGTTGTTTATTTGACGTTGTTGTTGTTGTTGTTGTTGTTGTTGTTTATTTGACGTTGTTGTTATTGTTGACGTTGTTGTTGTTTATTAGACGTTGTTGTTGTTGTTCTTGTTGTTGTTTATTTGACGTTGTTGTTGTTGTTGTCATTGTTTATTTGACGTTGTTGTTGTTGTTGACGTTGTTGTTGTTGACGTTGTTGTTGTTGTTGTTTATTTAACTTTGTTGTTGTTGTTGTTGACGTTGTTGTTGTTGTTGACGTTGTTGTTGTTGTTGTTGTTTATTTGACGTTGTTGTTATTGACGTTGTTGTTGTTGTTTATTTGACATTGTTGTTGTTGTTGACGGTGTTGTTGTTGTTGAAATTGTTGTTGTTGTTGTTTATTTGACGTGGTTGTTGTTGTTGACGTTGTTGTTGTTGTTTATTTGACATTGTTGTTGTTGTTGACGTTGTTGTTGTTGTTATTTATTTGACGTTGTTGTTGTTGTTGTTGTTGTTTATTTGACATTGTTGTTGTTGTTTATTTGACGTTGTTGTTGTTTATTTGACGTTGTTGTTGTTGTTGTTGTTGTTTTTGTTGTTTATTTGACGTTGTTGTTGTTGTTGACGTTTTTGTTGTTGTTTATTTGATGTTGTTGTTGTTGTTGTTTATTTGACATTGTTGTTGTTGTTGTTGTTTATTTGACGTTGTTGTTGTTGTTGTTTATTTGACTTTGTTTTATTGTTTATTTTACGTTGTTGTTGTTGTTGTTGTTGTTTATTTGACGTTGTTGTTGTTGACGTTGTTGTTGTTGTTTATTTGACGTTGTTGTTGTTGTTGACATAGTTGTTGTTTATTTGACGTTGTTGTTGTTGTTGACGTTGTTGTTGTTTATTTAACGTTGTTGTTGTTGTTCTTGTTGTTGTTTATTTGACGTTGTTGTTGTTGTTTATTTGACGTTGTTGTTGTTGATGTTGTTGTTGTTATTTATTTGACGTTGTTGTTGTTGTTGTTGACGTTGTTGTTGTTGTTGTTGTTGTTTATTTGACGTTGTTGTTGACGTTGTTATTGTTATTGTTTATTTGACTTTGTTGTTGTTGTTGACATTGTTGTTGTTGTTGACGTTGTTGTTGTTGTTGACGTTGTTATTGTTGTTTATTTGACGTTGTTGTTGACGTTGTTGTTGTTGTTTATTTGACATTGTTGTTGTTGTTGACGGTGTTGTTGTTGTTGTTGATGTTGTTGTTGTTATTTATTTAACGTTGTTGTTGTTGTTGTTGTTTATTTGACGTTGTTGTTGTTTATTTGACGTTGTTGTTGTTGTTTATTTGACGTTGCTGTTGTTGACGTTGTTGTTGTTGTTGTTGTTTATTTGACGTTGTTGTTGTTTATTTGACGTAGTTGTTGTTGTTGACGTTGTTGTTGTTGTTGTTGTTGTTTATTTGACGTTGTTGTTGTTGTTGTTTTTTTGACATTGTTGTTGTTGTTGACGTTGTTGTTCTAGTTGTTTATTTGACGTTGTTGTTGTTGACGTTGTTGTTGTTGTTGTTGTTTATTTGACATTGTTGTTGTTGTTTATTTGACATTGTTGTTGTTGTTCACGTTGTTGTTGTTGTTGTTTATTTGACGTTGTTGTTATTGTTTTTTTGACATTGTTATTCTTGTTGACGTTGTTGTTGTTGTTGTTGTTTATTTGACGTTGTTGTTGTTGTTGACGTTGTTGTTGTTGTTATTTATTTGACGTTGTTGTTGTTATTGTTTATTTTACGTTGTTGTTGTTGTTGTTTATTTGACGTTGTTGTTGTTGTTGTTGTTGTTTAATTGACGTTGTTGTTTTTGTTGTTTATTTGACGTTGTTGTCGTTGTTGTTGTTGTTGTTTATTTGACGTTGTTGTTGTTGTTGTTGTTGTTTATTTGACGTTGTTTTTGTTGACGTTGTTGTTGTTGTTGTTGTTGTTTATTTGATGTTGTTGTTACTTATGTTACGTTGTTGTTGTTGTTGACGTTGTTGTTGTTGTGGTTGTTTATTTGACATTGTTGTTGTTGTTGACGTTGTTGTTGTTGTTGTTTATTTGATGTTGTTGTTGTTGTTGTTTATTTGACACTGTTGTTGTTGTTGTTGTTTATTTGACGTTGTTGTTGTTGTTGTTGTTGTTGTTGTTGTTGTTTATTTGACGTTGTTGTTGTTGTTGTTTTTGTTATTTATTTGACGTTGTTATTGTTGTTGTTTATTTGAAGTTGTTGTTTTTGTTGACGTTGGTGGTGTTGTTGTTTATTTGACGTTGTTGTTGTTGATTATTTGACATTGTTGTTGTTGTTGACGTTGTTGTTGTTGTTGTTGTTTATTTGACGTTGTTGTTGTTTATTTGACGGTGTTGTTGTTGTTGACGTTGTTGTTGTTGTTTATTTGACGTTGTTGTTGTTGTTGTTGTTTATTTGACGTTGTTGTTGTTGTTGACGTTGTTGTTGTTGTTTATTTGACGTTGTTGTTGTTGTTGACATAGTTTTTGTTGTTGTTTATTTGACGTTGTTGTTATTGTTGACGTTGTTGTTGTTGTTCTTGTTTATTTGACGTTGTTGTTGTTGTTGTTGTTGTTGTTGTTTATTTGACGTTGTTGTTGTTGTTGACATAGTTTTTGTTGTTGTTTATTTGACGTTGTTGTTATTGTTGACGTTGTTGTTGTTGTTCTTGTTTATTTGACGTTGTTGTTGTTTATTTGACGTTGTTGTTGTTGTTTATTTGACGTTGTTGTTGTTGTTTATTTGACGTTGTTGTTATTGTTTTTTTGACATTGTTATTCTTGTTGACGTTGTTGTTGTTGTTGTTGTTTATTTGACGTTGTTGTTGTTGTTGACGTTGTTGTTGTTGTTATTTATTTGACGTTGTTGTTGTTATTGTTTATTTTACGTTGTTGTTGTTGTTGTTTATTTGACGTTGTTGTTGTTGTTGTTGTTGTTTAATTGACGTTGTTGTTTTTGTTGTTTATTTGACGTTGTTGTCGTTGTTGTTGTTGTTGTTTATTTGACGTTGTTGTTGTTGTTGTTGTTGTTTATTTGACGTTGTTTTTGTTGACGTTGTTGTTGTTGTTGTTGTTTATTTGATGTTGTTGTTACTTATGTTACGTTGTTGTTGTTGTTGACGTTGTTGTTGTTGTGGTTGTTTATTTGACATTGTTGTTGTTGTTGACGTTGTTGTTGTTGTTGTTTATTTGATGTTGTTGTTGTTGTTGTTTATTTGACACTGTTGTTGTTGTTGTTGTTTATTTGACGTTGTTGTTGTTGTTGTTGTTGTTGTTGTTGTTGTTTATTTGACGTTGTTGTTGTTGTTGTTTTTGTTATTTATTTGACGTTGTTATTGTTGTTGTTTATTTGAAGTTGTTGTTTTTGTTGACGTTGGTGGTGTTGTTGTTTATTTGACGTTGTTGTTGTTGATTATTTGACATTGTTGTTGTTGTTGACGTTGTTGTTGTTGTTGTTGTTTATTTGACGTTGTTGTTGTTTATTTGACGGTGTTGTTGTTGTTGACGTTGTTGTTGTTGTTTATTTGACGTTGTTGTTGTTGTTGTTGTTTATTTGACGTTGTTGTTGTTGTTGACGTTGTTGTTGTTGTTTATTTGACGTTGTTGTTGTTGTTGACATAGTTTTTGTTGTTGTTTATTTGACGTTGTTGTTATTGTTGACGTTGTTGTTGTTGTTCTTGTTTATTTGACGTTGTTGTTGTTGTTGTTGTTGTTGTTGTTTATTTGACGTTGTTGTTGTTGTTGACATAGTTTTTGTTGTTGTTTATTTGACGTTGTTGTTATTGTTGACGTTGTTGTTGTTGTTCTTGTTTATTTGACGTTGTTGTTGTTTATTTGACGTTGTTGTTGTTGTTTATTTGACGTTGTTGTTATTGTTTATTTGACGTTGCTGTTGTTGACGTTGTTGTTGTTGTTGTTGTTGTTGTTTATTTGACATTGTTGTTATTTATTTGACGTAGTTGTTGTTGTTGACGTTGTTGTTGTTGTTTATTTGACGTTGTTGTTGTTGTTGTTTTTTTGACATTGTTGTTGTTGTTGACGTTGTTGTTCTTGTTGTTTATTTGACATTGTTGTTGTTGTTGACGTTGTTGTTGTTGTTGTTTATTTGACGTTGTTGTTGTTTATTTGACATTGTTGTTGTTGTTCACGTTGTTGTTGTTGTTGTTTATTTGACGTTGTTGTTGTTGTTTTTTTGACATTGTTATTGTTGTTTATTTGACGTTGTTGTTGTTGTTGTTTTTTTGACATTGTTGTTGTTGTTGACGTTGTTGTTCTTATTGTTTATTTGACGTTGTTGTTGTTGTTGACGTTGTTGTTGTTGTTGTTGTTTATTTGACGTTGTTGTTGTTTATTTGACATTGTTGTTGTTCACGTTGTTGTTGTTGTTTATTTGACGTTGTTGTTGTTGTTTTTTTGACATTGTTATTGTTGTTGACGTTGTTGTTGTTGTTGTTGTTTATTTGACGTTGTTGTTGTTGTTGACGTTGTTGTTGTTGTTATTTATTTCACGTTGTTGTTGTTGTTATTGTTTATTTGACGTTGTTGTTGTTGTTGTTGTTTATTTGACGTTGTTGTTGTTGTTTATTTGTTGTTGTTGTTGTTGTTGTTGTTGTTTTTGTTGTTTATTTGACGTTGTTGTTATTGTTGACGTTGTTGTTGTTGTTTATTTGACATTGTTGTTGTTGTTGTTGTTTATTTGACATTGTTTTTGTTGTTGTTTATTTGACGTTGTTGTTGTTGTTGTTTATTTGACGTTGTTGTTGTTGTTGTTGTTTATTTGACGTTGTTGTTGTTGTTGTTTATTTGACGTTGTTGTTGTTGTTGTTTATTTGACGTTGTTGTTGTTGTTTATTTGACGTTGTTGTTGTTGACGTTGTTGTTGTTGTTGTTGTTTATTTGACGTTGTTGTTACTTATTTGACGTTGTTGTTGTTGTTGACGTTGTTGTTGTTGTTGTTGTTTATTTGACATTGTTGTTGTTGTTGTTGACGTTGTTGTTGTTGTTGTTTATTTGATGTTGTTGTTGTTGTTGTTTATTTGACATTGTTGTTGTTGTTGTTTATTTGACGTTGTTGTTGTTGTTGTTTATTTGACGTTGTTGTTGTTGTTGTTGTTGTTGTTGTTGTTTTTGTTGTTTATTTGACGTTGTTGTTGTTGTTGACGTTGTTGTTTTTGTTGTTTATTTGACATTGTTGTTGTTGTTTATTATTTGACATTCTTTTTGTTGTTGTTTATTTGACGTTGTTGTTGTTGTTGTTGTTGTTTATTTGACGTTGTTGTTGTTGTTGTTGTTGTTGTTTATTTGACGTTTTTGTTGTTGTTGTTGTTGTTGTTGTTGTTGTTTATTTGACGTTGTTGTTGTTGTTGTTTATTTGACATTGTTGTTGTTTATTTGACGTTGTTGTTGTTGTTGTTGTTGTTTATTTGACATTGTTGTTGTTGACGTTGTTGTTGTTGTTGTTTATTTGACGTTGTTGTTGACGTTGTTTTTGTTGTTGTTGTTTATTTGACGTTGTTGTTGCTTATTTGACGTTGTTGTTGTTGTTGACGTTGTTGTTGTTGTTGTTTATTTGACATTGTTGTTGTTGTTGTTGACGTTGTTGTGGTTGTTGTTTATTTGACGTTGTTGTTGTTGTTTATTTGACGCTGTTGTTGTTGTTGTTTATTTGACGTTGTTGTTGTTGTTGTTTATTTGACGTTGTTGTTGTTGTTGTTGTTATTTATTTGACGTTGTTATTGTTGTTGTTTATTTGACGTTGTTGTTTTTGTTGACGTTGTTGGTGTTGTTGTTTATTTGACGTTGTTGTTGTTGTTGACGTTGTTGTTGTTTTTTTGACGGTGTTGTTGTTGTTGTTTATTTGACGTTGTTGCTGTTGTTGTTTTTTATTTGACGTTGTTGTTGTTGACGTTGTTGTTGTTGTTGACGTTGTTGTTGTTGTTGTTGTTGTTTATTTGACATTGTTGTTGTTGTTGTTGACATAGTTGTTGTTGTTTATTTGACGTTGTTGTTATTGTTGACGTTGTTGTTGTTTATTAGACGTTGTTGTTGTTGTTCTTGTTGTTGTTTATTTGACATTGTTGTTGTTGTTGTCGTTGTTTATTTGACGTTGTTGTTGTTGTTGACGTTGTTGTTGTTGTTGTTTATTTAACTTTGTTGTTGTTGTTGTTGACGTTGTTGTTGTTGTTGACGTTGTTGTTGTTGTTGTTTATTTGACGTTGTTGTTATTGACGTTGTTGTTGTTGTTTATTTGACATTGTTGTTGTTGTTGACGGTGTTGTTGTTGTTGAAATTGTTGTTGTTGTTTATTTGACTTTGTTGTTGTTGTTGACGTTGTTGTTGTTGTTGTTTATTTGACGTGGTTGTTGTTGTTGACGTTGTTGTTGTTGTTTATTTGACATTGTTGTTGTTGTTGACGTTGTTGTTGTTGTTATTTATTTGACGTTGTTGTTGTTGTTGTTGTTGTTTATTTGACATTGTTGTTGTTGTTTATTTGACGTTGTTGTTGTTTATTTGACGTTGTTGTTGTTGTTGTTTTTGTTGTTTATTTGACGTTGTTGTTGTTGTTGACGGTGTTGTTGTTGTTTATTTGATGTTGTTGTTGTTGTTGTTTATTTGACATTGTTGTTGTTGTTGTTGTTTATTTGACGTTGTTGTTGTTGTTGTTTATTTGACTTTGTTTTATTGTTTATTTTACGTTGTTGTTGTTGTTGTTGTTGTTTATTTGACGTTGTTGTTGTTGACGTTGTTGTTGTTGTTTATTTGACGTTGTTGTTGTTGTTGACATAGTTGTTGTTTATTTGACGTTGTTGTTGTTGACGTTGTTGTTGTTTATTTACCGTTGTTGTTGTTGTTCTTGTTGTTGTTTATTTGACGTTGTTGTTGTTGTTTATTTGACGTTGTTGTTGTTGATGTTGTTGTTGTTATTTATTTGACGTTGTTGTTGTTGTTGACGTTGTTGTTGTTGTTGTTGTTGTTTATTTGACGTTGTTGTTGACGTTGTTATTGTTATTGTTTATTTGACTTTGTTGTTGTTGTTGACATTGTTGTTGTTGACGTTGTTGTTGTTGTTGTTGTTGTTGTTTATTTGACGTTGTTGTTGATGTTGTTGTTGTTGTTTATTTGACATTGTTGTTGTTGTTGACGGTGTTGTTGTTGTTGTTGATGTTGTTGTTGTTATTTATTTAACGTTGTTGTTATTGTTGCTGTTTATTTGACGTTGTTGTATTTTATTTGACGTTGTTGTTGTTGTTTATTTGACGTTGCTGTTGTTGACGTTGTTGTTGTTGTTGTTGTTTATTTGACGTTGTTGTTGTTTATTTGACGTAGTTGTTGTTGTTGACGTTTTTGTTGTTGTTGTTGTTTATTTGACGTTGTTGTTGTTGTTGTTTTTTTGACATTGTTGTTGTTGTTGACGTTGTTGTTCTAGTTGTTTATTTGACGTTGTTGTTGTTGTTGACGTTGTTGTTGTTGTTGTTGTTTATTTGACATTGTTGTTGTTGTTTATTTCACATTGTTGTTGTTGTTCACGTTGTTGTTGTTGTTGTTTATTTTACGTTGTTGTTATTGTTTTTTTGACATTGTTATTCTTGTTGACGTTGTTGTTGTTGTTGTTGTTTATTTGACGTTGTTGTTGTTGTTGACGTTGTTGTTGTTGTTGTTATTTATTTGACGTTGTTGTTGTTGTTATTGTTTATTTTACGTTGTTGTTGTTGTTGTTTATTTGACGTTGTTGTTGTTGTTGTTTAATTGACGTTGTTGTTTTTGTTGTTTATTTGACGTTGTTGTCGTTGTTGTTGTTGTTGTTTATTAGACGTTATTGTTGTTGTTGTTGTTGTTTATTAGACGTTATTGTTGTTGTTGTTGTTGTTTATTTGACGTTGTTTTTGTTGACGTTGTTGTTGTTGTTGTTGTTTATTTGATGTTGTTGTTACTTATGTTACGTTGTTGTTGTTGTTGACGTTGTTGTTGTTGTTGTGGTTGTTTATTTGACATTGTTGTTGTTGTTGTTGTTGTTGTTTATTTGATGTTGTTGTTGTTGTTTATTTAACACTGTTGTTGTTGTTGTTGTTTATTTGACGTTGTTGTTGTTGTTTATTTGACGTTGTTGTTGTTGTTGTTTTTGTTATTTATTTGACGTTGTTATTGTTGTTGTTTATTTGACGTTGTTGTTTTTGTTGACGTTGGTGGTGTTGTTGTTTATTTGACGTTGTTGTTGTTGATTATTTGACATTGTTGTTGTTGTTGACGTTGTTGTTGTTGTTGTTTATTTGACGTTGTTGTTGTTTATTTGACGGTGTTGTTGTTGTTGTTTATTTGACGTTGTTGCTGTTGTTGTTGTTGTTTATTTGACGTTGTTGTTGTTGTTGACGTTGTTGTTGTTGTTTATTTGACGTTGTTGTTGTTGTTGACATAGTTTTTGTTGTTGTTTATTTGACGTTGTTGTTATTGTTGACGTTGTTGTTGTTGTTCTTGTTTATTTGACGTTGTTGTTGTTGTTGTTGTTTATTTGACGTTGTTGTTGTTGTTGTTTATTTGACGTTGTTGTTGTTGTTGTTGTTGTTGTTGTTTATTTGACTTCGTTGTTGTTGTTGTTTATTTGACGTTGTTGTTGTTGACGTTGTTGTTGTTGTTGTTGTTTATTTGATGTTGTTGTTACTTATTTGACGTTGTTGTTGTTGTTGACGTTGTTGTTGTTGTTGTTTATTTGACATTGTTGTTGTTGTTGTTGACGTTGTTGTTGTTGTTGTTTATTTGATGTTGTTGTTTATTTGACACTGTTGTTGTTGTTGTTGTTTATTTGACGTTGTTGTTGTTGTTGTTGTTGTTGTTTATTTGACGTTGTTGTTGTTGTTGTTTTTGTTATTTATTTGACGTTGTTATTGTTGTTGTTTATTTGACGTTGTTGTTTTTGTTGACGTTGGTGGTGTTGTTGTTTATTTGACGTTGTTGTTGTTGATTATTTGACATTGTTGTTGTTGTTGACGTTGTTGTTGTTGTTTATTTGACGTTGTTGTTGTTTATTTGACGGTGTTGTTGTTGTTTATTTGACGTTGTTGCTGTTGTTGTTGTTTATTTGACGTTGTTGTTGTTGTTGTTGACGTTGTTGTTGTTGTTTATTTGACGTTGTTGTTGTTGATGACATAGTTGTTGTTGTTGTTTATTTGACGTTGTTGTTATTATTGACGTTGTTGTTGTTTATTTGACGTTGTTGTTGTTCTTGTTGTTGTTTACTTGATGTTGTTGTTGTTGTTGTCGTTGTTTATCTGACGTTGTTGTTGTTGTTGACGTTGTTGTTGTTGTTGACGTTGTTGTTGTTGTTTATGTGACGTTGTTGTTGACGTTGTTGTTGTTGTTTATTTGACATTGTTGTTGTTGTTGTTGACGGTGTTGTTGTTGTTGTTGATGTTGTTGTTGTTACTTATTTAACGTTGTTGTTGTTGTTGTTGTTTATTTGACGTTGTTGTTGTTGTTTATTTGACGTTGTTGTTGTTGTTTATTTGACGTTGCTGTTGTTGACGTTGTTGTTGTTGTTGTTGTTTATTTGACGTTGTTGTTGTTTATTTGACGTAGTTGTTGTTGTTGACGTTGTTGTTGTTGTTGTTTATTTGACATTGTTGTTGTTGTTGTTTTTTTGACATTGTTGTTGTTGTTGACGTTGTTGTTCTTGTTGTTTATTTGACGTTGTTGTTGTTGTTGACGTTGTTGTTGTTGTTGTTGTTTATTTGACGTTGTTGTTGTTGTTGTTGTTTATTTGACGTTGTTGTTGTTATTTTTTTGACATTTTTATTGTTGTTGACGTTGTTGTTGTTGTTGTTTATTTGACGTTGTTTTTGTAGTTGTTGACGTTGTTGTTGTTGTTATTTATTTGACGTTGTTGTTGTTGTTATTTTTTATTTGACGTTGTTGTTGTTGTTGTTGTTTATTTGACGTTGTTGTTGTTGTTGTTGTTGTTGTTGTTGTTGTTTTTGTTGTTTATTTGACGTTGTTGTTATTGTTGACGTTGTTGTTGTTGTTTATTTGACATTGTTGTTGTTGTTGTTTATTTGACATTGTTTTTGTTGTTGTTTATTTGACGTTGTTGTTGTTGTTGTTGTTTATTTGACGTTGTTGTTGTTGTTGTTGTTGTTTATTTGACGTTGTTATTGTTGTTGTTGTTTATTTGAAGCTGTTGTTGTTGTTGTTGTTTATTTGACGTTGTTGTTGTTGTTGTTGTTTATTTGACGTTGTTGTTGTTGACGTTGTTGTTGTTTATTTGACGTTGTTGTTTTTGTTGACGTTGGTGGTGTTGTTGTTTATTTGACGTTGTTGTTGTTGACGTTGTTGTTGCTGTTGTTGTTGTTTATTTGACGTTGTTGTTGTTTATTTGACGGATTTGTTGTTGTTGTTTATTTGACGTTGTTGCTGTTGTTGTTGTTTATTTGACGTTGTTGTTGTTGTTGTTGACGTTGTTGTTGTTGTTGTTGTTGTTTATTTGACATTGTTGTTGTTGTTGTTGTTGACATAGTTGTTGTTGTTGTTTATTTGACGGTGTTGTTATTGTTGACGTTGTTGTTGTTTATTAGACGTTGTTGTTGTTGTTCTTGTTGTTGTTTATTTGACGTTGTTGTTGTTGTTGTTGTTGTTGTTTATTTGACGTTGTTGTTGTTGTTGTTGACTTTGTTGTTGTTGTTGTTGTTTATTTAACTTTGTTTTTGTTGTTGATGACGTTGTTGTTGTTGTTGACGTTGTTGTTGTTGTTGTTTATTTGACGTTGTTGTTGTTGACGTTGTTGTTGTTGTTTATTTGACATTGTTGTTGTTGACGTTGTTGTTGTTGTTATTTATTTGACGTTGTTGTTGTTGTTGTTAATTTGACATTGTTGTTGTTGTTTATTTGACGTTGTTGTTGTTGTTTATTTGACGTTGTTGTTGTTGTTGTTTTTGTTGTTTATTTGACGTTGTTGTTGTTGTTGACGTTGTTGTTGTTGTTTATTTGATGTTGTTGTTGTTTATTTGACATTGTTGTTGTTGTTGTTTATTTGACGTTGTTGTTGTTGTTGTTGTTGTTTATTTGACTTTGTTTTATTGTTTATTTTACGTTGTTGTTGTTGTTGTTTATTTGACGTTGTTGTTGTTGACGTTGTTGTTGTTGTTTATTTGACGTTGTTGTTGTTGTTGACATAGTTGTTGTTTATTTGACGTTGTTGTTGTTGTTGACGTTGTTGTTGTTTATTTAACGTTGTTGTTGTTGTTCTTGTTGTTGTTTATTTGACGTTGTTGTTGTTATTTATTTGACGTTGTTGTTGTTGACGTTGTTGTTGTTGTTTATTTGACGTTGTTGTTGTTGTTGACGTTGTTGTTGTTGTTGTTGTTGTTTATTTGACGTTGTTGTTGACGTTGTTATTGTTATTGTTTATTTGACTTTGTTGTTGTTGTTGACATTGTTGTTGTTGACGTTGTTGTTGTTGTTGACGTTGTTGTTGTTGTTTATTTGACGTTGTTGTTGTTGTTGTTTTTGTTATTTATTTGACGTTGTTATTGTTGTTGTTTATTTGACGTTGTTGTTTTTGTTGACGTTGGTGGTGTTGTTGTTTATTTGACGTTGTTGTTGTTGTTGATTATTTGACATTGTTGTTGTTGTTTATTTGACGTTGTTGTTGTTGTTTATTTGACGTTGTTGTTGTTGTTGTTTTTGTTGTTTATTTGACGTTGTTGTTGTTGTTGACGTTGTTGTTGTTGTTTATTTGATGTTGTTGTTGTTTATTTGACATTGTTGTTGTTGTTGTTTATTTGACGTTGTTGTTGTTGTTGTTGTTGTTTATTTGACTTTGTTTTATTGTTTATTTTACGTTGTTGTTGTTGTTGTTTATTTGACGTTGTTGTTGTTGACGTTGTTGTTGTTGTTTATTTGACGTTGTTGTTGTTGTTGACATAGTTGTTGTTTATTTGACGTTGTTGTTGTTGTTGACGTTGTTGTTGTTTATTTAACGTTGTTGTTGTTGTTCTTGTTGTTGTTTATTTGACGTTGTTGTTGTTATTTATTTGACGTTGTTGTTGTTGACGTTGTTGTTGTTGTTTATTTGACGTTGTTGTTGTTGTTGACGTTGTTGTTGTTGTTGTTGTTGTTTATTTGACGTTGTTGTTGACGTTGTTATTGTTATTGTTTATTTGACTTTGTTGTTGTTGTTGACATTGTTGTTGTTGACGTTGTTGTTGTTGTTGACGTTGTTGTTGTTGTTGACGTTGTTGTTGTTGTTTATTTGACGTTGTTGTTGTTGTTGTTTTTGTTATTTATTTGACGTTGTTATTGTTGTTGTTTATTTGACGTTGTTGTTTTTGTTGACGTTGGTGGTGTTGTTGTTTATTTGACGTTGTTGTTGTTGTTGATTATTTGACATTGTTGTTGTTGTTGACGTTGTTGTTGTTGTTTATTTGACGTTGTTGTTGTTTATTTGACGGTGTTGTTGTTGTTGTTTATTTGACGTTGTTGCTGTTGTTGTTGTTTATTTGACGTTGTTGTTGTTGTTGTTGACGTTGTTGTTGTTGTTTATTTGACGTTGTTGTTGTTGATGACATAGTTGTTGTTGTTGTTTATTTGACGTTGTTGTTATTATTGACGTTGTTGTTGTTTATTTGACGTTGTTGTTGTTCTTGTTGTTGTTTACTTGATGTTGTTGTTGTTGTTGTCGTTGTTTATCTGACGTTGTTGTTGTTGTTGACGTTGTTGTTGTTGTTGACGTTGTTGTTGTTGTTTATGTGACGTTGTTGTTGACGTTGTTGTTGTTGTTTATTTGACATTGTTGTTGTTGTTGACGGTGTTGTTGTTGTTGTTGATGTTGTTGTTGTTACTTATTTAACGTTGTTGTTGTTGTTGTTGTTTATTTGACGTTGTTGTTGTTGTTTATTTGACGTTGCTGTTGTTGACGTTGTTGTTGTTGTTGTTTATTTGACGTTGTTGTTGTTTATTTGACGTAGTTGTTGTTGTTGACGTTGTTGTTGTTGTTGTTTATTTGACATTGTTGTTGTTGTTGTTTTTTTGACATTGTTGTTGTTGTTGACGTTGTTGTTCTTGTTGTTTATTTGACGTTGTTGTTGTTGTTGACGTTGTTGTTGTTGTTGTTGTTTATTTGACGTTGTTGTTGTTGTTGTTGTTTATTTGACGTTGTTGTTGTTATTTTTTTGACATTTTTATTGTTGTTGACGTTGTTGTTGTTGTTGTTGTTGTTGTTTATTTGACGTTGTTTTTGTAGTTGTTGACGTTGTTGTTGTTGTTATTTATTTGACGTTGTTGTTGTTGTTATTTTTTATTTGACGTTGTTGTTGTTGTTGTTGTTTATTTGACGTTGTTGTTGTTGTTGTTGTTGTTTTTGTTGTTTATTTGACGTTGTTGTTATTGTTGACGTTGTTGTTGTTGTTTATTTGACATTGTTGTTGTTGTTGTTTATTTGACATTGTTTTTGTTGTTGTTTATTTGACGTTGTTGTTGTTGTTGTTGTTTATTTGACGTTGTTGTTGTTGTTGTTGTTGTTGTTTATTTGACGTTGTTGTTGTTGTTGTTGTTTATTTGAAGTTGTTGTTGTTGTTGTTGTTTATTTGACGTTGTTGTTGTTGTTGTTGTTTATTTGACGTTGTTGTTGTTGACGTTGTTGTTGTTTATTTGACGTTGTTGTTTTTGTTGACGTTGGTGGTGTTGTTGTTTATTTGACGTTGTTGTTGTTGACGTTGTTGTTGCTGTTGTTGTTGTTTATTTGACGTTGTTGTTGTTTATTTGACGGATTTCTTGTTGTTGTTTATTTGACGTTGTTGCTGTTGTTGTTGTTTATTTGACGTTGTTGTTGTTGTTGTTGACGTTGTTGTTGTTGTTGTTGTTTATTTGACATTGTTGTTGTTGTTGTTGACATAGTTGTTGTTGTTGTTTATTTGACGGTGTTGTTATTGTTGACGTTGTTGTTGTTTATTAGACGTTGTTGTTGTTGTTCTTGTTGTTGTTTATTTGACGTTGTTGTTGTTGTTGTTGTTGTTGTTGTTTATTTGACGTTGTTGTTGTTGTTGTTGACTTTGTTGTTGTTGTTGTTGTTGTTTATTTAACTTTGTTTTTGTTGTTGATGACGTTGTTGTTGTTGTTGACGTTGTTGTTGTTGTTGTTTATTTGACGTTGTTGTTGTTGACGTTGTTGTTGTTGTTTATTTGACATTGTTGTTGTTGACGTTGTTGTTGTTGTTATTTATTTGACGTTGTTGTTGTTGTTGTTTATTTGACATTGTTGTTGTTGTTTATTTGACGTTGTTGTTGTTGTTTATTTGATGTTGTTGTTGTTGTTGTTTTTGTTGTTTATTTGACGTTGTTGTTGTTGTTGACGTTGTTGTTGTTGTTTATTTGATGTTGTTGTTGTTTATTTGACATTGTTGTTGTTGTTGTTTATTTGACGTTGTTGTTGTTGTTGTTGTTGTTGTTGTTTATTTGACTTTGTTTTATTGTTTATTTTACGTTGTTGTTGTTGTTTATTTGACGTTGTTGTTGACGTTGTTGTTGTTGTTTATTTGACGTTGTTGTTGTTGTTGACATAGTTGTTGTTTATTTGACGTTGTTGTTGTTGTTGACGTTGTTGTTGTTTATTTAACGTTGTTGTTGTTGTTCTTGTTGTTGTTTATTTGACGTTGTTGTTGTTATTTATTTGACGTTGTTGTTGTTGACGTTGTTGTTGTTGTTTATTTGACGTTGTTGTTGTTGTTGACGTTGTTGTTGTTGTTGTTGTTGTTGTTGTTTATTTGACGTTGTTGTTGACGTTGTTATTGTTATTGTTTATTTGACTTTGTTGTTGTTGTTGTTTATTTGACGTTGTTGTTGACGTTGTTATTGTTATTGTTTATTTGACTTTGTTGTTGTTGTTGACATTGTTGTTGTTGTTGACGTTGTTGTTGTTGTTGACGTTGTTGTTGTTGTTTATTTGACGTTGTTGTTGACGTTGTTGTTGTTGTTTATTTGACATTGTTGTTGTTGTTAACGGTGTTGTTGTTGTTGTTGTTGATGTTGTTGTTATTATTTATTTAACGTTGTTGTTGTTGTTGTTTATTTGACGTTGTTGTTGTTGTTTATTTGACGTTGTTGTTGTTGTTTATTTGACGTTGCTGTTGTTGACGTTGTTGTTGTTGTTGTTGTTGTTGTTTATTTGACGTTGTTGTTGTTTATTTGACGTAGTTGTTGTTGTTGACGTTGTTGTTGTTGTTGTTTATTTGACGTTGTTGTTGTTGTTGTTTTTTTGACATTGTTGTTGTTGTTGACGTTGTTGTTCTTGTTGTTTATTTGACGTTGTTGTTGTTGTTGACGTTGTTGTTATTGTTGCTGTTTATTTGACGTTGTTGTTGTTTATTTGACATTGTTGTTGTTGTTCACGTTGTTGTTGTTGTTGTTTATTTGACGTTGTTGTTGTTGTTGTTTTGACATTGTTATTGTTGTTGACGTTGTTGTTGTTGTTTATTTGACGTTGTTGTTGTTGTTGTTGACGTTGTTATTGTTGTTGTTATTTATTTGACGTTGTTGTTGTTGTTATTGTTTATTTGACGTTGTTGTTGTTGTTGTTTATTTGACGTTGTTGTTGTTGTTTATTTGACGTTGTTGTTGTTGTTGTTGTTTTTGTTGTTTATTTGACGTAGTTGTTATTGTTGACGTTGTTGTTGTTGTTTATTTGACATTGTTGTTGTTGTTGTTTATTTGACATTGTTTTTGTTGTTGTTTATTTGACGTTGTTGTTGTTGTTGTTTATTTGACGTTGTTGTTGTTGTTTATTTGACGTTGTTGTTGTTGTTTAATTGACGTTGTTGTTGTTGTTGTTGTTTATTTGACGTTGTTGTTGTTGTTTATTTGACGTTGTTGTTGTTGACGTTTTTGTTGTTGTTGTTGTTTATTTGATGTTGTTGTTACTTATTTGACGTTGTTGTTGTTGACGTTGTTGTTGTTGTTGTTTATTTGACATTGTTGTTGTTGTTGTTGACGTTGTTGTTGTTGTTGTTTATTTGACGTTGTTGTTGTTGTTGTTGTTTATTTGACACTGTTGTTGTTGTTGTTTATTTGACGTTGTTGTTGTTGTTGTTGTTGTTGTTGTTTATTTGACGTTGTTGTTGTTGTTTTTGTTATTTATTCGACGTTGTTATTGTTGTTGTTTATTTGACGTTGTTGTTTTTGTTGACGTTGGTGGTGTTGTTGTTTATTTGACGTTGTTGTTGTTGATTATTTGACATTGTTGTTGTTGTTGACGTTGTTGTTGTTGTTGTTTATTTGACGTTGTTGTTGTTTATTTGACGGTGTTGTTGTTGTTGTTTATTTGACGTTGTTGCTGTTGTTGTTGTTTATTTGACGTTGTTGTTGTTGTTGACGTTGTTGTTGTTGTTGTTGTTTATTTGACGTTGTTGTTGTTGTTGACATAGTTGTTGTTGTTGTTTATTTGACGTTGTTGTTATTGTTGTTGTTGTTGTTGTTGTTTATTTGATGTTGTTGTTGTTGTTGTTGTTGTTTATTTGATGTTGTTGTTGTTGTTTATTTGACATTGTTGTTGTTGTTTATTTGACGTTGTTGTTGTTGTTGTTGTTTATTTGACTTTGTTTTATTGTTTATTTTACGTTGTTGTTGTTGTTGTTTATTTGACTTTGTTGTTGTTGACGTTGTTGTTGTTGTTTATTTGACGTTGTTGTTGTTGTTGACATAGTTGTTGTTTATTTGACGTTGTTGTTGTTGTTGACGTTGTTGTTGTTTATTTAACGTTGTTGTTGTTGTTCTTGTTGTTGTTTATTTGACGTTGTTGTTGTTGTTTATTTGACGTTGTTGTTGTTGTTGACGTTGTTGTTGTTGTTGTTTATTTGACGTTGTTGTTGTTGTTGACGTTGTTGTTGTTGTTGTTTATTTGATGTTGTTGTTGACGTTGTTATTGTTATTGTTTATTTGACTTTGTTGTTGTTGTTGACATTGGTGTTGTTGTTGACGTTGTTGTTGTTGTTGACGTTGTTGGTGTTGTTGTTTATTTGACGTTGTTGTTGTTGATTATTTGACATTGTTGTTGTTGTTGACGTTGTTGTTGTTGTTTATTTGACGTTGTTGTTGTTTATTTGACGGTGTTGTTGTTGTTGTTTATTTGACGTTGTTGCTGTTGTTGTTGTTTATTTGACGTTGTTGTTGTTGTTGTTGACGTTGTTGTTGTTGTTGTTGATGACATAGTTGTTGTTGTTGTTTATTTGACGTTGTTGTTATTATTGACGTTGTTGTTGTTTATTTGACGTTGTTGTTGTTCTTGTTGTTGTTTACTTGATGTTGTTGTTGTTGTTGTCGTTGTTTATCTGACGTTGTTGTTGTTGTTGACGTTGTTGTTGTTGTTGACGTTGTTGTTGTTGTTTATGTGACGTTGTTGTTGACGTTGTTGTTGTTGTTTATTTGACATTGTTGTTGTTGTTGACGGTGTTGTTGTTGTTGTTGATGTTGTTGTTGTTACTTATTTAACGTTGTTGTTGTTGTTGTTGTTTATTTGACGTTGTTGTTGTTGTTTATTTGACGTTGTTGTTGTTGTTTATTTGACGTTGCTGTTGTTGACGTTGTTGTTGTTGTTGTTTATTTGACGTTGTTGTTGTTTATTTGACGTAGTTGTTGTTGTTGACGTTGTTGTTGTTGTTTATTTGACATTGTTGTTGTTGTTGTTTTTTTGACATTGTTGTTGTTGTTGACGTTGTTGTTCTTGTTGTTTATTTGACGTTGTTGTTGTTGTTGACGTTGTTGTTGTTGTTGTTGTTGTTTATTTGACGTTGTTGTTGTTGTTGTTTATTTGACGTTGTTGTTGTTATTTTTTTGACATTTTTATTGTTGTTGACGTTGTTGTTGTTGTTGTTGTTGTTTATTTGACGTTGTTTTTGTAGTTGTTGACGTTGTTGTTGTTGTTATTTATTTGACGTTGTTGTTGTTGTTATTTTTTATTTGACGTTGTTGTTGTTGTTGTTGTTTATTTGACGTTGTTGTTGTTGTTGTTGTTGTTGTTGTTTTTGTTGTTTATTTGACGTTGTTGTTATTGTTGACGTTGTTGTTGTTGTTTATTTGACATTGTTGTTGTTGTTGTTTATTTGACATTGTTTTTGTTGTTGTTTATTTGACGTTGTTGTTGTTGTTGTTGTTTATTTGACGTTGTTGTTGTTGTTGTTGTTGTTGTTGTTGTTTATTTGACGTTGTTGTTGTTGTTGTTGTTTATTTGAAGTTGTTGTTGTTGTTGTTGTTTATTTGACGTTGTTGTTGTTGTTGTTGTTTATTTGACGTTGTTGTTGTTGACGTTGTTGTTGTTTATTTGACGTTGTTGTTTTTGTTGACGTTGGTGGTGTTGTTGTTTATTTGACGTTGTTGTTGTTGACGTTGTTGTTGCTGTTGTTGTTGTTTATTTGACGTTGTTGTTGTTTATTTGACGGATTTGTTGTTGTTGTTTATTTGACGTTGTTGCTGTTGTTGTTGTTTATTTGACGTTGTTGTTGTTGTTGTTGACGTTGTTGTTGTTGTTGTTGTTGTTTATTTGACATTGTTGTTGTTGTTGTTGACATAGTTGTTGTTGTTGTTTATTTGATGGTGTTGTTATTGTTGACGTTGTTGTTGTTTATTAGACGTTGTTGTTGTTGTTCTTGTTGTTGTTTATTTGACGTTGTTGTTGTTGTTGTTGTTGTTGTTTATTTGACGTTGTTGTTGTTGTTGTTGACTTTGTTGTTGTTGTTGTTGTTTATTTAACTTTGTTTTTGTTGTTGATGACGTTGTTGTTGTTGTTGACGTTGTTGTTGTTGTTGTTTATTTGACGTTGTTGTTGTTGACGTTGTTGTTGTTGTTTATTTGACATTGTTGTTGTTGACGTTGTTGTTGTTGTTATTTATTTGACGTTGTTGTTGTTGTTGTTTATTTGACATTGTTGTTGTTGTTTATTTGACGTTGTTGTTGTTGTTTATTTGACGTTGTTGTTGTTGTTGTTTTTGTTGTTTATTTGACGTTGTTGTTGTTGTTGACGTTGTTGTTGTTGTTTATTTGATGTTGTTGTTGTTTATTTGACATTGTTGTTGTTGTTGTTTATTTGACGTTGTTGTTGTTGTTGTTGTTGTTGTTGTTTATTTGACTTTGTTTTATTGTTTATTTTACGTTGTTGTTGTTGTTGTTTATTTGACGTTGTTGTTGACGTTGTTGTTGTTGTTTATTTGACGTTGTTGTTGTTGTTGACATAGTTGTTGTTTATTTGACGTTGTTGTTGTTGTTGACGTTGTTGTTGTTTATTTAACGTTGTTGTTGTTGTTCTTGTTGTTGTTTATTTGACGTTGTTGTTGTTATTTATTTGACGTTGTTGTTGTTGACGTTGTTGTTGTTGTTTATTTGACGTTGTTGTTGTTGTTGACGTTGTTGTTGTTGTTGTTGTTGTTGTTGTTTATTTGACGTTGTTGTTGACGTTGTTATTGTTATTGTTTATTTGACTTTGTTGTTGTTGTTGTTTATTTGACGTTGTTGTTGACGTTGTTATTGTTATTGTTTATTTGACTTTGTTGTTGTTGTTGACATTGTTGTTGTTGTTGACGTTGTTGTTGTTGTTGACGTTGTTGTTGTTGTTTATTTGACGTTGTTGTTGACGTTGTTGTTGTTGTTTATTTGACATTGTTGTTGTTGTTAACGGTGTTGTTGTTGTTGTTGTTGATGTTGTTGTTATTATTTATTTAACGTTGTTGTTGTTGTTGTTTATTTGACGTTGTTGTTGTTGTTGTTTATTTGACGTTGTTGTTGTTGTTTATTTGACGTTGCTGTTGTTGACGTTGTTGTTGTTGTTGTTGTTGTTGTTTATTTGACGTTGTTGTTGTTTATTTGACGTAGTTGTTGTTGTTGACGTTGTTGTTGTTGTTGTTGTTGTTGTTGTTTATTTGACGTTGTTGTTGTTGTTGTTTTTTTGACATTGTTGTTGTTGTTGACGTTGTTGTTCTTGTTGTTTATTTGACGTTGTTGTTGTTGTTGACGTTGTTGTTATTGTTGCTGTTTATTTGACGTTGTTGTTGTTTATTTGACATTGTTGTTGTTGTTCACGTTGTTGTTGTTGTTGTTTATTTGACGTTGTTGTTGTTGTTGTTTTGACATTGTTATTGTTGTTGACGTTGTTGTTGTTGTTTATTTGACGTTGTTGTTGTTGTTGTTGACGTTGTTATTGTTGTTGTTATTTATTTGACGTTGTTGTTGTTGTTATTGTTTATTTGACGTTGTTGTTGTTGTTGTTTATTTGACGTTGTTGTTGTTGTTTATTTGACGTTGTTGTTGTTGTTGTTGTTGTTTTTGTTGTTTATTTGACGTAGTTGTTATTGTTGACGTTGTTGTTGTTGTTTATTTGACATTGTTGTTGTTGTTGTTTATTTGACATTGTTTTTGTTGTTGTTTATTTGACGTTGTTGTTGTTGTTGTTTATTTGACGTTGTTGTTGTTGTTTATTTGACGTTGTTGTTGTTGTTTAATTGACGTTGTTGTTGTTGTTGTTGTTTATTTGACGTTGTTGTTGTTGTTTATTTGACGTTGTTGTTGTTGACGTTTTTGTTGTTGTTGTTGTTTATTTGATGTTGTTGTTACTTATTTGACGTTGTTGTTGTTGACGTTGTTGTTGTTGTTGTTTATTTGACATTGTTGTTGTTGTTGTTGACGTTGTTGTTGTTGTTGTTTATTTGACGTTGTTGTTGTTGTTGTTGTTTATTTGACACTGTTGTTGTTGTTGTTTATTTGACGTTGTTGTTGTTGTTGTTGTTGTTGTTGTTGTTTATTTGACGTTGTTGTTGTTGTTTTTGTTATTTATTCGACGTTGTTATTGTTGTTGTTTATTTGACGTTGTTGTTTTTGTTGACGTTGGTGGTGTTGTTGTTTATTTGACGTTGTTGTTGTTGATTATTTGACATTGTTGTTGTTGTTGACGTTGTTGTTGTTGTTGTTTATTTGACGTTGTTGTTGTTTATTTGACGGTGTTGTTGTTGTTGTTTATTTGACGTTGTTGCTGTTGTTGTTGTTTATTTGACGTTGTTGTTGTTGTTGACGTTGTTGTTGTTGTTGTTGTTTATTTGACGTTGTTGTTGTTGTTGACATAGTTGTTGTTGTTGTTTATTTGACGTTGTTGTTATTGTTGTTGTTGTTGTTGTTGTTTATTTGTTGTTGTTGTTGTTGTTGTTGTTGTTTATTTGATGTTGTTGTTGTTGTTTATTTGACATTGTTGTTGTTGTTTATTTGACGTTGTTGTTGTTGTTGTTGTTTATTTGACTTTGTTTTATTGTTTATTTTACGTTGTTGTTGTTGTTGTTTATTTGACTTTGTTGTTGTTGACGTTGTTGTTGTTGTTTATTTGACGTTGTTGTTGTTGTTGACATAGTTGTTGTTTATTTGACGTTGTTGTTGTTGTTGACGTTGTTGTTGTTTATTTAACGTTGTTGTTGTTGTTCTTGTTGTTGTTTATTTGACGTTGTTGTTGTTGTTTATTTGACGTTGTTGTTGTTGTTGACGTTGTTGTTGTTGTTGTTTATTTGACGTTGTTGTTGTTGTTGACGTTGTTGTTGTTGTTGTTTATTTGATGTTGTTGTTGACGTTGTTATTGTTATTGTTTATTTGACTTTGTTGTTGTTGTTGACATTGGTGTTGTTGTTGACGTTGTTGTTGTTGTTGACGTTGTTGTTGTTGTTTATTTGACGTTGTTGTTTACGTTGTTATTGTTGTTTATTTGACGTTGTTGTTGTTGTTTATTTGACATTGCTGTTGTTGACGTTGTTGTTGTTGTTGTTGTTTATTTGACGTTGTTGTTGTTTATTTGACGTAGTTGTTGTTGTTGACGTTGTTGTTATTGTTGTTGTTTATTTGACGTTGTTGTTGTTGTTGTTTTGACATTGTTGTTGTTGTTGACGTTGTTGTTCTTGTTGTTTATTTGACGTTGTTGTTGTTGACGTTGTTGTTGTTGTTGTTTATTTGACGTTGTTGTTGTTTATTTGACATTGTTGTTGTTGTTCACGTTGTTGTTGTTGTTGTTTATTTGACGTTGTTGTTGTTGTTTTTTTGACATTGTTATTGTTGTTGACGTTGTTGTTATTGTTGTTTATTTGACGTTGTTGTTGTTGTTGTTGACGTTGTTGTTGTTGTTGTTATTTATTTGACGTTGTTGTTGTTATTGTTTATTTGACGTTGTTGTTGTTGTTGTTTATTTGACGTTGTTGTTGTTGTTGTTTATTTGACGTTGTTGTTGTTTTTGTTGTTTATTTGACGTTGTTGTTATTGTTAACGTTGTTGTTGTTGTTTATTTGACATTGTTGTTGTTGTTGTTTATTTGACATTGCTTTTGTTGTTGTTGTTTATTTGACGTTGTTGTTGTTGTTGTTGTTGTTTATTTGACGTTGTTGTTGTTGTTGTTTATTTGACGTTGTTGTTGTTGACGTTGTTGTTGTTGTTATCATTTATTTGATGTTGTTGTTACTTATTTGACGTTGTTGTTGTTGTTGACGTTGTTGTTGTTGTTGTTTATTTGACATTGTTGTTGTTGTTGTTGACGTTGTTGTTGTTGTTATTTATTTGATGTTGTTGTTGTTGTTGTTGTTTATTTGACACTGTTGTTGTTGTTGTTGTTGTTTATTTGACGTTGTTGTTGTTGTTATTGTTGTTGTTGCTGTTGTTTATTTGACGTTGTTATTGTTGTTGTTTTTGTTATTTATTTGACGTTGTTATTGTTGTTGTTTATTTAACGTTGTTGTTTTTGTTGACATTGGTGGTGTTGTTGTTTATTTGACGTTGTTGTTGTTGTTGATTATTTGACATTGTTGTTGTTGTTGACGTTGTTGTTGTTGTTGTTTATTTGACGTTGTTCTTGTATATTTGGCGGTGTTGTTGTTGTTTTTTATTTGACGTTGTTGCTGTTGTTGTTGTTTATTTGACGTTGTTGTTGTTGTTGACGTTGTTGTTGTTGTTTATTTGACGTTGTTGTTGTTGTTGACATAGTTGTTGTTGTTGTTTATTTGACGTTGTTGTTATTGTTGACGTTGTTGTTGTTTATTTGACGTTGTTGTTATTGTTGACGTTGTTGTTGTTTATTTGACGTTGTTGTTGTTGTTGTTGTTCTTGTTGTTGTTTATTTGACGTTGTTGTTGTTGTTGTCGTTGTTTATCTGACGTTGTTGTTGTTGTTGACGTTGTTGTTGTTGTTGACGTTGTTGTTGTTGTTTATTTGACGTTGTTGTTGACGTTGTTGTTGTTGTTTATTTGACGTTGTTGTTGTTGTTGACGTTGTTGTTGTTGTTGTTATTTATTTGACGTTGTTGTTGTTATTGTTTATTTGACGTTGTTGTTGTTGTTGTTTATTTGACGTTGTTGTTGTTGTTGTTTATTTGATGTTGTTGTTGTTTTTGTTGTTTATTTGACGTTGTTGTTATTGTTAACATTGTTGTTGTTGTTTATTTGACATTGTTGTTGTTGTTGTTTATTTGACATTGCTTTTGTTGTTGTTTATTTGACGTTGTTGTTGTTGTTGTTGTTTATTTGACATTGTTGTTGTTGTTGTTGTTGTTTATTTGACGTTGTTGTTGTTGTTGTTGTTGTTGTTGTTTATTTGACATTGTTGTTGTTGTTGTTGTTGTTGTTTATTTGACGTTGTTGTTGTTGTTGTTTATTTGACGTTGTTGTTGTTGTTGTTGTTTATTTGACGTTGTTGTTGTTGTTGTTTATTTGACGTTGTTGACGTTGTTGTTGTTGTTGTTGTTTATTTGATGTTGTTGTTACTTATTTGACGTTGTTGTTGTTGTTGTTGTTGATGTTGTTGTTGTTGTTGTTGTTTATTTGACATTGTTGTTGTTGTTGACATTGTTGTTGTTGTTGTTGTTTATTTGATGTTGTTGTTGTTGTTGTTTATTTGACACTGTTGTTGTTGTTGTTGTTTATTTGACGTTGTTGTTGTTGTTGTTGTTGTTGTTGTTTATTTGACATTGTTGTTGTTGTTGTTGTTTTTGTTATTTATTTGACGTTGTTATTGTTGTTGTTTATTTGACGTTGTTGTTTTTGTTGACGTTGGTGGTGTTGTTATTTATTTGACGTTGTTGTTGTTGATTATTTGACATTGTTGTTGTTGTTGACGTTGTTGTTGTTGTTGTTTATTTGACGTTGTTGTTGTTTATTTGACGGTGTTGTTGTTGTTGTTTATTTGACGTTGTTGTTGTTGTTGTTGTTGTTGTTGTTGACGTTGTTGTTGTTGTTTATTTGACGTTGTTGTTGTTGTTGACATAGTTGTTGTTGTTGTTTATTTGACGTTGTTGTTATTGTTGACGTTGTTGTTGTTGTTCTTGTTTATTTGACGTTGTTGTTGTTGTTGTTGTTGTTTATTTGACGTTGTTGTTGTTGTTGTTTATTTGACGTTGTTGTTGTTGTTGTTGTTGTTTATTTGACGTTGTTGTTGTTGACGTTGTTGTTGTTGTTATCGTTTATTTGATGTTGTTGTTACTTATTTGACGTTGTTGTTGTTGTTGACGTTGTTGTTGTTGTTGTTTATTTGACATTGTTGTTGTTGTTGTTGACGTTGTTGTTGTTGTTATTTATTTGATGTTGTTGTTGTTGTTGTTGTTTATTTGACACTGTTGTTGTTGTTGTTGTTGTTTATTTGACGTTGTTGTTGTTGTTATTGTTGTTGTTGCTGTTGTTTATTTGACGTTGTTATTGTTGTTGTTTTTGTTATTTATTTGACGTTGTTATTGTTGTTGTTTATTTAACGTTGTTGTTTTTGTTGACATTGGTGGTGTTGTTGTTTATTTGACGTTGTTGTTGTTGTTGATTATTTGACATTGTTGTTGTTGTTGACGTTGTTGTTGTTGTTGTTTATTTGACGTTGTTGTTGTATATTTGGCGGTGTTGTTGTTGTTGTTTATTTGACGTTGTTGCTGTTGTTGTTGTTTATTTGACGTTGTTGTTGTTGACGTTGTTGTTGTTGTTTATTTGACGTTGTTGTTGTTGTTGACATAGTTGTTGTTGTTGTTTATTTGACGTTGTTGTTATTGTTGACGTTGTTGTTGTTTATTTGACGTTGTTGTTATTGTTGACGTTGTTGTTGTTTATTTGACGTTGTTGTTGTTGTTGTTCTTGTTGTTGTTTATTTGACGTTGTTGTTGTTGTTGTCGTTGTTTATCTGACGTTGTTGTTGTTGTTGACGTTGTTGTTGTTGTTGACGTTGTTGTTGTTGTTTATTTGACGTTGTTGTTGACGTTGTTGTTGTTGTTTATTTGACATTGTTGTTGTTGTTGACGGTGTTGTTGTTGTTGTTGCTGTTGTTGTTGTTATTTATTTAACGTTGTTGTTGTTGTTGTTGTTTATTTGACGTTGTTGTTGTTGTTTATTTGACGTTGTTGTTGTTGTTGACGTTGTTGTTGTTGTTGACGTTGTTGTTGTTGTTTATTTGACGTTGTTGTTGTTGTTGACGTTGTTGTTGTTATTGTTGTTGTTTATTTGACGTTGTTGTTGACGTTGTTATTGTTATTGTTTATTTGACTTTGTTGTTGTTGTTGACATTGTTGTTGTTGTTGACATTGTTGTTGTTGTTGACGTTGTTGTTGTTGTTTATTTGACGTTGTTGTTGATGTTGTTGTTGTTGTTTATTTGACATTGTTGTTGTTGTTGACGGTGTTGTTGTTGTTGTTAATGTTGTTGTTGTTATTTATTTAACGTTGATGTTGTTGTTGTTGTTTATTTGACGTTGTTGTTGTTGTTGTTGTTTATTTGACGTTGTTGTTGTTGTTGTTTATTTGACGTTGTTGTTGTTGACGTTGTTGTTGTTGTTGTTGTTTATTTGATGTTGTTGTTACTTATTTGACGTTGTTGTTGTTGTTGACGTTGTTGTTGTTGTTGTTGTTTATTTGACATTGTTGTTGTTGTTGTTGACGTTGTTGTTGTTGTTGTTTATTTGATGTTGTTGTTGTTGTTGTTGTTTATTTGACACTGTTGTTGTTGTTGTTGTTGTTTATTTGACGTTGTTGTTGTTGTTATTGTTGTTGTTGCTGTTGTTTATTTGACGTTGTTGTTGTTGTTGTTTTTGTTATTTATTTGACGTTGTTATTGTTGTTGTTTATTTAACGTTGTTGTTTTTGTTGACGTTGGTGGTGTTGTTGTTTATTTGACGTTGTTGTTGTTGTTGATTATTTGACATTGTTGTTGTTGTTGACGTTGTTGTTGTTGTTGTTTATTTGACGTTGTTGTTGTATATTTGGCGGTGTTGTTGTTGTTGTTTATTTGACGTTGTTGCTGTTGTTGTTGTTTATTTGACGTTGTTGTTGTTGTTGACGTTGTTGTTGTTGTTTATTTGACGTTGTTGTTGTTGTTGACATAGTTGTTGTTGTTGTTTATTTGACGTTGTTGTTATTGTTGACGTTGTTGTTGTTTATTTGACGTTGTTGTTATTGTTGACGTTGTTGTTGTTTATTTGACGTTGTTGTTGTTGTTCTTGTTGTTGTTTATTTGATGTTGTTGTTGTTGTTGTCGTTGTTTATCTGACGTTGTTGTTGTTGTTGACGTTGTTGTTGTTGTTGACGTTGTTGTTATTGTTTATTTGACGTTGTTGTTGACGTTGTTGTTGTTGTTTATTTGACATTGTTGTTGTTGTTGACGGTGTTGTTGTTGTTGTTGTTGTTATTTATTTAACGTTGTTGTTGTTGTTGTTGTTTATTTGACGTTGTTGTTGTTGTTTATTTGACGTTGTTGTTGTTGTTGACGTTGCTGTTGTTGTTTATTTGACGTTGTTGTTGTTGTTGACGTTGTTGTTGTTATTGTTGTTGTTTATTTGACGTTGTTGTTGACGTTGTTATTGTTATTGTTTATTTGACTTTGTTGTTGTTGTTGACATTGTTGTTGTTGTTGACGTTGTTGTTGTTGTTGACGTTGTTGTTGTTGTTTATTTGACGTTGTTGTTGATGTTGTTGTTGTTGTTTATTTGACATTGTTGTTGTTGTTGACGGTGTTGTTGTTGTTGTTAATGTTGTTGTTGTTATTTATTTGACGTTGATGTTGTTGTTGTTGTTTATTTGACGTTGTTTTTGTTGTTTATTTGACGTTGTTGTTGTTGTTTATTTGACGTTGCTGTTGTTGACGTTGTTGTTGTTGTTGTTGTTGTTTATTTGACGTTGTTGTTGTTTATTTGACGTAGTTGTTGTTGTTGACGTTGTTGTTGTTGTTGTTGTTGTTGTTGTTTATTTGACGTTGTTGTTGTTGTTTTTTTGACATTGTTGTTGTTGTTGACGTTGTTGTTCTTGTTGTTTATTTGACGTTGTTGTTGTTGACGTTGTTGTTGTTGTTGTTTATTTGACGTTGTTGTTGTTTATTTGACATTGTTGTTGTTGTTCACGTTGTTGTTGTTGTTGTTTATTTGACGTTGTTGTTGTTGTTTTTTTGACATTGTTATTATTGTTGACGTTGTTGTTGTTGTTGTTGTTTATTTGACGTTGTTGTTGTTGTTGACGTTGTTGTTGTTGTTGTTATTTATTTGACGTTGTTGTTGTTGTTATTGTTTATTTGACGTTGTTGTTGTTGTTGTTGTTTATTTGACGTTGTTGTTGTTGTTGTTTATTTGACGTTGTTGTTGTTTTTGTTGTTTATTTGACGTTGTTGTTATTGTTGACGTTGTTGTTGATGTTTATTTGACATTGTTGTTGTTGTTGTTTATTTGACATTGTTTTTGTTGTTGTTTATTTGACGTTGTTGTTGTTGTTGTTGTTGTTGTTTATTTGACGTTGTTGTTGTTGTTGTTGTTGTTTATTTGACGTTGTTGTTGTTGTTTATTTGGCGTTGTTGTTGTTGTTGTTGTTTATTTGACGTTGTTGTTGTTGTTGTTTATTTGACGTTGTTGTTGTTGACGTTGTTGTTATTGTTGTTGTTTATTTGATGTTGTTGTTACTTATTTGACGTTGTTGTTGTTGTTGACGTTGTTGTTGTTGTTGTTTATTTGACATTGTTGTTGTTGTTGTTGACGTTGTTGTTGTTGTTTATTTGATGTTGTTGTTGTTGTTGTTGTTTATTTGACACTGTTGTTGTTGTTGTTGTTGTTTATTTGACGTTGTTGTTGTTGTTGTTTATTTGACATTGTTGTTGTTGTTGATTATTTGACATTGTTGTTGTTGTTGACGTTGTTGTTGTTGTTGTTTATTTGACGTTGTTGTTGTTTATTTGACGGTGTTGTTGTTGTTGTTTATTTGACGTTGTTGCTGTTGTTGTTGTTTATTTGACGTTGTTGTTGTTGTTGTTGACGTTGTTGTTGTTGTTTATTTGACGTTGTTGTTGTTGTTGACATAGTTTATGTTGTTGTTTATTTGACGTTGTTGTTATTGTTGACGTTGTTGTTGTTGTTCTTGTTTATTTGACGTTGTTGTTGTTGTTGTTGTTGTTGTTGTTTATTTGACGTTTTTGTTGTTGTTGTTGTTTATTTGACGTTGTTGTTGTTGTTGTTGTTGTTGTTTATTTGACGTTGTTGTTGTTGTTGTTTATTTGACGTTGTTGTTGTTGACGTTGTTGTTGTTGTTGTTGTTTATTTGATGTTGTTGTTACTTATTTGACGTTGTTGTTGTTGTTGACGTTGTTGTTGTTGTTGTTAATTTGACATTGTTGTTGTTGTTGTTGACGTTGTTGTTGTTGTTGTTGTTTATTTGATGTTGTTGTTGTTGTTTATTTGACACTGTTGTTGTTGTTGTTGTTGTTGTTTATTTGACGTTGTTGTTGTTGTTGTTGTTGTTGTTTATTTGACGTTGTTGTTGTTGTTGTTTTTGTTATTTATTTGACGTTGTTATTGTTCTTGTTTATTTGACGTTGTTGTTTTTGTTGACGTTGGTGGTGTTGTTGTTTATTTGACGTTGTTGTTGTTGATTATTTGACATTGTTGTTGTTGTTGACGTTGTTGTTGTTGTTTATTTGACGTTGTTGTTGTTTATTTGACGGTGTTGTTGTTGTTGTTTATTTGACGTTGTTGCTGTTGTTGTTGTTTATTTGACGTTGTTGTTGTTGTTGTTGACGTTGTTGTTGTTGTTTATTTGACGTTGTTGTTGTTGTTGACATAGTTGTTGTTGTTGTTTATTTGACGTTGTTGTTATTGTTGACGTTGTTGTTGTTTATTTGACGTTGTTGTTGTTCTTGTTGTTGTTTATTTGATGTTGTTGTTGTTGTTGTCGTTGTTTATCTGACGTTGTTGTTGTTGTTGACGTTGTTGTTGTTGTTGACGTTGTTGTTGTTGTTTATGTGACGTTATTGTTGACGTTGTTGTTGTTGTTTATTTGACATTGTTGTTGTTGTTGAAGGTGTTGTTGTTGTTGTTGATGTTGTTGTTGTTACTTATTTAACGTTGTTGTTGTTGTTGTTGTTTATTTGACGTTGTTGTTGTTGTTTATTTGACGTTGTTGTTGTTGTTTATTTGACGTTGCTGTTGTTGACGTTGTTGTTGTTGTTGTTTATTTGACGTTGTTGTTGTTTATTTGACGTAGTTGTTGTTGTTGACGTTGTTGTTGTTGTTGTTGTTGTTTATTTGACGTTGTTGTTGTTGTTGTTTTTTTGACATTGTTGTTGTTGTTGGCGTTGTTGTTCTTGTTGTTTATTTGACGTTGTTGTTGTTGTTGACGTTGTTGTTGTTGTTGTTGTTGTTTATTTGACGTTGTTGTTGTTGTTGTTTATTTGACGTTGTTGTTGTTGTTGTTTATTTGACGTTGTTGTTGTAGTTGTTGACGTTGTTGTTGTTGTTATTTATTTGACGTTGTTGTTGTTGTTATTGTTTATTTGACGTTGTTGTTGTTGTTGTTGTTTATTTGACGTTGTTGTTGTTGTTGTTGTTGTTTTTGTTGTTTATTTGACGTTGTTGTTATTGTTGACGTTGTTGTTGTTGTTTATTTGACATTGTTGTTGTTGTTGTTTATTTGACATTGTTTTTGTTGTTGTTTATTTGACGTTGTTGTTGTTGTTGTTGTTGTTTATTTGACGTTGTTGTTGTTGTTGTCTTTGTTGTTGTTTATTTGACGTTGTTGTTGTTGTTGTTGTTTATTTGAAGTTGTTGTTGTTGTTGTTGTTTATTTGACGTTGTTGTTGTTGTTGTTTATTTGACGTTGTTGTTGTTGACGTTGTTGTTATTTATTTGACGTTGTTGTTTTTGTTGACGTTGGTGGTGTTGTTGTTTATTTGACGTTGTTGTTGTTGACGTTGTTGTTGTTGTTGTTGTTTATTTGACGTTGTTGTTGTTTATTTGACGGATTTGTTGTTGTTGTTTATTTGACGTTGTTGTTGTTGTTGTTGTTGTTTATTTCACGTTGTTGTTGTTGTTGACGTTGTTGTTGTTGTTGTTGTTGTTTATTTGACATTGTTGTTGTTGTTGTTGACATAGTTGTTGTTGTTGTTTATTTGACGGTGTTATTATTGTTGACGTTGTTGTTGTTTATTAGACGTTGTTGTTGTTGTTCTTGTTGTTGTTTATTTGACGTTGTTGTTGTTGTTGTTGTTGTTTATTTGACGTTGTTGTTGTTGTTGTTGACGTTGTTGTTGTTGTTTATTTAACTTTGTTTTTGTTGTTGATGACGTTGTTGTTGTTGTTGACGTTGTTGTTGTTGTTGTTGTTTATTTGACGTTGTTGTTGTTGACGTTGTTGTTGTTGTTTATTTGACATTGTTGTTGTTGACGTTGTTGTTGTTGTTATTTATTTGACGTTGTTGTTGTTGTTGTTTATTTGACATTGTTGTTGTTGTTTATTTGACGTTGTTGTTGTTGTTTATTTGACGTTGTTGTTGTTGTTGTTTTTGTTGTTTATTTGACGTTGTTGTTGTTGTTGTTGTTGTTGACGTTGTTGTTGTTGTTTATTTGATGTTGTTGTTATTTATTTGACATTGTTGTTGTTGTTGTTTATTTGACGTTGTTGTTGTTGTTGTTGTTGTTGTTGTTTATTTGACTTTGTTTTATTGTTTATTTTACGTTGTTGTTGTTGTTGTTGTTTATTTGACGTTGTTGTTGTTGACGTTGTTGTTGTTGTTTATTTGACGTTGTTGTTGTTGTTGACATAGTTGTTGTTTATTTGACGTTGTTGTTGTTGTTGACGTTGTTGTTGTTTATTTAACGTTGTTGTTGTTGTTCTTGTTGTTGTTTATTTGACGTTGTTGTTGTTGTTCTTGTTGTTGTTTATTTGACGTTGTTGTTGTTGTTGTTGTTTATTTGACGTTGTTGTTGTTGTTGTTGTTGACGTTGTTGTTGTTGTTTATTTAACTTTGTTTTTGTTGTTGATGACGTTGTTGTTGTTGTTGACGTTGTTGTTGTTGTTGTTTATTTGACGTTGTTGTTGTTGACGTTGTTGTTGTTGTTTATTTGACATTGTTGTTGTTGACGTTGTTGTTGTTGTTATTTATTTGACGTTGTTGTTGTTGTTGTTGTTGTTTATTTGACATTGTTGTTGTTGTTTATTTGACGTTGTTGTTGTTGTTTATTTGACGTTGTTGTTGTTGTTTTTGTTGTTTATTTGACGTTGTTGTTGTTTTTGTTGTTGACGTTGTTGTTGTTGTTTATTTGATGTTGTTGTTGTTTATTTGACATTGTTGTTGTTGTTGTTGTTTATTTGACGTTGTTGTTGTTGTTGTTGTTGTTGTTTATTTGACTTTGTTTTATTGTTTATTTTACGTTGTTGTTGTTGTTGTTTATTTGACGTTGTTGTTGTTGACGTTGTTGTTGTTGTTTATTTGACGTTGTTGTTGTTGTTGACATAGTTGTTGTTTATTTGACGTTGTTGTTGTTGTTGACGTTGTTGTTGTTGTTGACATAGTTGTTGTTTATTTGACGTTGTTGTTGTTGTTGACGTTGTTGTTGTTTATTTAACGTTGTTGTTGTTGTTCTTGTTGTTGTTTATTTGACGTTGTTGTTGTTATTTATTTGACGTTGTTGTTGTTGACATTGTTGTTGTTGTTTATTTGACGTTGTTGTTGTCGTTGACGTTGTTGTTGTTGTTGTTGTTGTTGTTTATTTGACGTTGTTGTTGACGTTGTTATTGTTATTGTTTATTTGACTTTGTTGTTGTTGTTGACATTGTTGTTGTTGTTGACGTTGTTGTTGTTGTTGACGTTGTTGTTGTTGTTGTTTATTTGACGTTGTTGTTGACGTTGTTGTTGTTGTTTATTTGACATTGTTGTTGTTGTTAACGGTGTTGTTGTTGTTGTTAATGTTGTTTTTGTTATTTATTTAACGTTGATGTTGTTGTTGTTGTTTATTTGACGTTGTTGTTGTTGTTGTTTATTTGACGTTGTTGTTGTTGTTTATTTGACGTTGCTGTTGTTGACGTTGTTGTTGTTGTTGTTGTTGTTTATTTGACGTTGTTGTTGTTTATTTGACGTAGTTGTTGTTGTTGTTGACGTTGTTGTTGTTGTTGTTGTTTATTTGACGTTGTTGTTGTTGTTTTTTTGACATTGTTGTTGTTGACGTTGTTGTTCTTGTTGTTTATTTGACGTTGTTGTTGTTGACGTTGTTGTTGTTGTTGTTTATTTGACGTTGTAGTTGTTTATTTGACATTGTTGTTGTTGTTCACGTTGTTGTTGTTGTTGTTTATTTGACGTTGTTGTTGTTGTTTTTTTGACATTGTTATTGTTGTTGACGTTGTTGTTGTTGTTGTTGTTTATTTGACGTTGTTGTTGTTGTTGTTGACGTTGTTGTTGTTGTTATTTATTTGACGTTGTTGTTGTTGTTATTGTTTATTTGACGTTGTTGTTGTTGTTGTTTATTTGACGTTGTTGTTGTTGTTGTTTATTTGACGTTGTTGTTGTTTTTGTTGTTTATTTGACGTTGTTGTTATTGTTGACGTTGTTGTTGATGTTTATTTGACATTGTTGTTGTTGTTGTTGTTGTTGTTGTTTATTTGACGTTGTTGTTGTTGTTGTTTATTTGGCGTTGTTGTTGTTGTTGTTGTTGTTTATTTGACGTTGTTGTTGTTGTTGTTTATTTGACGTTGTTGTTGTTGACGTTGTTGTTATTGTTGTTGTTTATTTGATGTTGTTGTTACTTATTTGACGTTGTTGTTGTTGTTGACGTTGTTGTTGTTGTTGTTTATTTGACGTTGTTAGTGTTGTTGTTTATTTGACGTTGTTGTTGTTGTTGTTTATTTGACGTTGTTGTTGTTTATTTGACGTAGTTGTTGTTGTTGACGTTGTTGTTGTTGTTGTTGTTGTTTATTTGACGTTGTTGTTGTTGTTGTTTTTTTGACATTGTTGTTGTTGTTGACGTTGTTGTTCTTGTTGTTTATTTGACGTTGTTGTTGTTGTTGACGTTGTTGTTGTTGTTGTTGTTTATTTGACGTTGTTGTTGTTGTTGTTGTTTATTAGACGTTGTTGTTGTTGTTGTTGTTGTTTATTTGACGTTGTTGTTGTAGTTATTGACGTTGTTGTTGTTGTTATTTATTTGACGTTGTTGTTGTTGTTATTGTTTATTTGACGTTGTTGTTGTTGTTGTTGTTTATTTGACGTTGTTGTTGTTGTTGTTCTTGTTGTTGTTGTTTTTGTTGTTTATTTGACGTTGTTGTTATTGTTGACGTTGTTATTGTTGTTTATTTGACATTGTTGTTGTTGTTGTTTATTTGACAAGGTTTTTTGTTGTTGTTTATTTGACGTTGTTGTTGTTGTTTATTTGACGTTGTTGTTGTTGTTGTTGTTGTTGTTGTTTATTTGACGTTGTTGTTGTTGTTGTTGTTTATTTGAAGTTGTTGTTGTTGTTGTTGTTTATTTGACGTTGTTGTTGTTGTTGTTTATTTGACGTTGTTGTTGTTGACGTTGTTATTGTTTATTTGACGTTGTTGTTTTTGTTGACGTTGGTGGTGTTGTTGTTTATTTGACGTTGTTGTTGACGTTGTTGTTGTTGTTGTTGTTTATTTGACGTTGTTGTTGTTTATTTGACGGATTTGTTGTTGTTGTTTATTTGACGTTGTTGCTGTTGTTGTTGTTTATTTGACGTTGTTGTTGTTGTTGACGTTGTTGTTGTTGTTGTTGTTTATTTGACATTGTTGTTGTTGTTGTTGACATAGTTGTTGTTGTTGTTTATTTGACGGTGTTGTTATTGTTGACGTTGTTTTTGTTTATTAGACGTTGTTGTTGTTGTTCTTGTTGTTGTTTATTTGACGTTGTTGTTGTTGTTGTTGTTGTTGTTTATTTGACGTTGTTGTTGTTGTTGTTGTTGACGTTGTTGTTGTTGTTTATTTAACTTTGTTTTTGTTGTTGATGACGTTGTTGTTGTTGTTGACGTTGTTGTTGTTGTTGTTTATTTGACGTTGTTGTTGTTGACGTTGTTGTTGTTGTTTATTTGACATTGTTGTTGTTGACGTTGTTGTTGTTGTTATTTATTTGACGTTGTTGTTGTTGTTGTTGTTGTTTATTTGACATTATTGTTGTTGTTTATTTGACGTTGTTGTTGTTGTTTATTTGACGTTGTTGTTGTTGTTGTTTTTGTTGTTTATTTGACGTTGTTGTTGTTGACGTTGTTGTTGTTGTTTATTTGATGTTGTTGTTGTTTATTTGACATTGTTGTTGTTGTTGTTTATTTGACGTTGTTGTTGTTGTTGTTGTTGTTGTTTATTTGACTTTGTTTTATTGTTTATTTTACGTTGTTGTTGTTGTTGTTTATTTGACGTTGTTGTTGTTGACGTTGTTGTTGTTGTTTATTTGACGTTGTTGTTGTTGTTGACATAGTTGTTGTTTATTTGACGTTGTTGTTGTTGTTGACGTTGTTGTTGTTTATTTAACGTTGTTGTTGTTGTTCTTGTTGTTATTTATTTGACGTTGTTGTTGTTATTTATTTGACGTTGTTGTTGTTGACGTTGTTGTTGTTGTTTATTTGACGTTGTTGTTGTTGTTGACGTGGTTGTTGTTGTTGTTGTTGTTGTTGTTGTTGTTGTTTATTTGACGTTGTTGTTGACGTTGTTATTGTTATTGTTTATTTGACTTTGTTGTTGTTGTTGACATTGTTGTTGTTGTTGACGTTGTTGTTGTTGTTGACGTTGTTGTTGTTGTTTATTTGACGTTGTTGTTGACGTTGTTGTTGTTGTTTATTTGACATTGTTGTTGTTGTTAACGGTGTTGTTGTTGTTGTTGTTGATGTTGTTGTTATTATTTATTTAATGTTGTTGTTGTTCTTGTTTATTTGATGTTGTTGTTGTTGTTTATTTGACGTTGTTGTTGTTGTTTATTTGACGTTGCTGTTGTTGACGTTGTTGTTGTTGTTGTTTATTTGACGTTGTTGTTGTTTATTTGACGTAGTTGTTGTTGTTGATGTTGTTGTTGTTGTTGTTGTTTATTTGACGTTGTTGTTGTTGTTTTTTTGACATTGTTGTTGTTGTTGACGTTGTTGTTCTTGTTGTTTATTTGACGTTGTTGTTGTTGTTGACGTTGTTGTTGTTGTTGCTGTTTATTTGACGTTGTTGTTGTTTATTTGACATTGTTGTTGTTGTTCACGTTGTTGTTGTTGTTGTTTATTTGACGTTGTTGTTGTTGTTGTTTTGACATTGTTATTGTTGTTGACGTTGTTGTTGTTGTTTATTTGACGTTGTTGTTGTTGTTGTTGACGTTGTTATTGTTGTTGTTATTTATTTGACGTTGTTGTTGTTATTGTTTATTTGACGTTGTTGTTGTTGTTGTTTATTTGACGTTGTTGTTGTTGTTTATTTGACGTTGTTGTTGTTGTTGTTGTTGTTGTTGTTGTTTTTGTTGTTTATTTGACGTAGTTGTTATTGTTGACGTTGTTGTTGTTGTTTATTTGACATTGTTGTTGTTGTTGTTTATTTGACATTGTTTTTGTTGTTGTTTATTTGACGTTGTTGTTGTTGTTGTTGTTTATTTGACGTTGTTGTTGTTGTTTATTTGACGTTGTTGTTGTTGTTGTTTAATTGACGTTGTTGTTGTTGTTGTTTATTTGACGTTGTTGTTGTTGTTTATTTGACGTTGTTGTTGTTGACGTTTTTGTTGTTGTTGTTGTTTATTTGATGTTGTTGTTACTTATTTGACGTTGTTGTTGTTGACGTTGTTGTTGTTGTTGTTTATTTGACATTGTTGTTGTTGTTGACGTTGTTGTTGTTGTTGTTTATTTGATGTTGTTGTTGTTGTTGTTTATTTGACACTGTTGTTGTTGTTGTTGTTTATTTGACGTTGTTGTTGTTGTTGTTGTTGTTGTTTATTTGACGTTGTTGTTGTTGTTGTTTTTGTTATTTATTCGACGTTGTTATTGTTGTTGTTTATTTGACGTTGTTGTTTTTGTTGACGTTGGTGGTGTTGTTGTTTATTTAACGTTGTTGTTGTTGATTATTTGACATTGTTGTTGTTGTTGACGTTGTTGTTGTTGTTTATTTGACGTTGTTGTTGTTTATTTGACGGTGTTGTTGTTGTTGTTTATTTGACGTTGTTGATGTTGTTGTTGTTTATTTGACGTTGTTGTTGTTGTTGACGTTGTTGTTGTTGTTGTTTATTTGACGTTGTTGTTGTTGTTGACATAGTTGTTGTTGTTGTTTATTTGACGTTGTTGTTATTGTTGTTGTTGTTGTTGTTTATTTGACGTTGTTGTTGTTGTTGTTGTTGTTGTTGTTGTTTATTTGATGTTGTTGTTGTTGTTTATTTGACATTGTTGTTGTTGTTGTTTATTTGACGTTGTTGTTGTTGTTGTTGTTTATTTGACTTTGTTTTATTGTTTATTTTACGTTGTTGTTGTTGTTGTTTATTTGACGTTGTTGTTGTTGACGTTGTTGTTGTTGTTTATTTGACGTTGTTGTTGTTGTTGACATAGTTGTTGTTTATTTGACGTTGTTGTTGTTGTTTATTTGACGTTGTTGTTGTTGTTCTTGTTGTTGTTTATTTGACGTTGTTGTTGTTGTTTATTTGACGTTGTTGTTGTTGTTGACGTTGTTGTTGTTGTTGTTTATTTGACGTTGTTGTTGTTGTTGACGTTGTTGTTGTTGTTGTTGTTTATTTGACGTTGTTGTTGACGTTGTTATTGTTATTGTTTATTTGACTTTGTTGTTGTTGTTGACATTGGTGTTTTTGTTGACGTTGTTGTTGTTGTTGACGTTGTTGTTGTTGTTTATTTGACGTTGTTGTTTACGTTGTTATTGTTGTTTATTTGACGTTGTTGTTGTTGTTTATTTGACATTGTTGTTGTTGATGTTGTTGTTGTTGTTGTTTATTTGACGTTGTTGTTGTTTATTTGACGTAGTTGTTGTTGTTGACGTTGTTGTTGTTGTTGTTGTTTATTTGACGTTGTTGTTGTTGTTGTTTTGACATTGTTGTTGTTGTTGACGTTGTTGTTCTTGTTGTTTATTTGATGTTGTTGTGGTTGACGTTGTTGTTGTTGTTGTTTATTTGACGTTGTTGTTGTTTATTTGACATTGTTGTTGTTGTTCACGTTGTTGTTGTTGTTGTTGTTTATTTGACGTTGTTGTTGTTGTTTTTTTGACATTGTTATTGTTGTTGACGTTGTTGTTGTTGTTGTTGTTTATTTGACGTTGTTGTTGTTGTTGTTGACGTTGTTGTTGTTGTTGTTATTTATTTGACGTTGTTGTTGTTGTTATTGTTTATTTGACGTTGTTGTTGTTGTTGTTTATTTGACGTTGTTGTTGTTGTTGTTGTTTATTTGACGTTGTTGTTGTTTTTGTTGTTTATTTGACGTTGTTGTTATTGTTAACGTTGTTGTTGTTGTTTATTTGACATTGTTGTTGTTGTTGTTTATTTGACATTGTTTTTGTTGTTGTTTATTTGACGTTGTTGTTGTTGTTGTTGTTTATTTGACGTTGTTGTTGTTGTTGTTGTTTATTTGACGTTGTTGTTGTTGTTGTTTATTTGACGTTGTTGTTGTTGTTGTTGTTGTTGTTTATTTGACGTTGTTGTTGTTGTTGTTTATTTGACGTTGTTGACGTTGTTGTTGTTGTTGTTTATTTGATGTTGTTGTTACTTATTTGACGTTGTTGTTGTTGTTGACGTTGTTGTTGTTGTTGACGTTGTTGTTGTTGTTGTTGTTGTTTATTTGACATTGTTGTTGTTGTTGTTGACATTGTTGTTATTGTTGTTTATTTGATGATGTTGTTGTTGTTGTTGTTTATTTGACACTGTTGTTGTTGTTGTTGTTGTTTATTTGACGTTGTTGTTGTTGTTGTTGTTGTTGTTGTTGTTTATTTGACATTGTTGTTGTTGTTGTTTTTGTTATTTATTTGACGTTGTTATTGTTGTTGATTATTTGACGTTGTTGTTTTTGTTGTTGTTGTTGTTGTTGTTTATTTGATGTTGTTGTTGTTGTTTATTTGACATTGTTGTTGTTGTTGTTTATTTGACGTTGTTGTTGTTGTTGTTTATTTGACTTTGTTTTATTGTTTATTTTACGTTGTTGTTGTTGTTGTTTATTTGACGTTGTTGTTGTTGACGTTGTTGTTGTTGTTGTTTATTTGACGTTGTTGTTGTTGTTGACATAGTTGTTGTTTATTTGACGTTGTTGTTGTTGTTGACGTTGTTGTTGTTTATTTAACGTTGTTGTTGTTGTTGTTGTTGTTTATTTGACGTTGTTGTTGTTGTTTATTTGACGTTGTTGTTGTTGTTGACGTTGTTGTTGTTGTTGTTTATTTGACGTTGTTGTTGTTGTTGACGTTGTTGTTGTTGTTGTTTATTTGACGTTGTTGTTGACGTTGTTATTGTTATTGTTTATTTGACTTTGTTGTTGTTGTTGACATTGGTGTTGTTGTTGACGTTGTTGTTGTTGTTGACGTTGTTGTTGTTGTTTATTTGACGTTGTTGTTAACGTTGTTATTGTTGTTTATTTGACGTTGTTGTTGTTGTTTATTTGACATTGATGTTGTTGACGTTGTTGTTGTTGTTGTTGTTTATTTGACGTTGTTGTTGTTTATTTGACGTAGTTGTTGTTGTTGACGTTGTTGTTGTTGTTGTTGTTTATTTGACGTTGTTGTTGTTGTTGTTGTTTTGACATTGTTGTTGTTGTTGACGTTGTTGTTCTTGTTGTTTATTTGACGTTGTTGTTGTTGACGTTGTTGTTGTTGTTGTTTATTTGACGTTGTTGTTGTTTATTTGACATTGTTGTTGTTGTTCACGTTGTTGTTGTTGTTTAATTAAAGTTGTTGTTGTTGTTTTTTTGACATTGTTATTGTTGTTGACGTTGTTGTTGTTGTTGTTGTTTATTTGACGTTGTTGTTGTTGTTGTTGACGTTGTTGTTGTTGTTGTTATTTATTTGACGTTGTTGTTGTTGTTATTGTTTATTTGACGTTGTTGTTGTTGTTGTTTATTTGACGTTGTTGTTGTTGTTGTTTATTTGACGTTGTTGTTGTTTTTGTTGTTTATTTGACGTTGTTGTTATTGTTAACGTTGTTGTTGTTGTTTATTTGACATTGTTGTTGTTGTTGTTTATTTGACATTGTTTTTGTTGTTGTTTATTTGACGTTGTTATTGTTGTTGTTCTTTATTTGACGTTGTTGTTGTTGTTGTTGTTGTTGTTGTTTATTTGACCTTGTTGTTGTTGTTGTTTATTTGACGTTGTTGTTGTTGTTGTTGTTGTTTATTTGACGTTGTTGTTGTTGTTGTTTATTTGACGTTGTTGTTGTTTATTTGACGTTGTTGACGTTGTTGTTGTTGTTGTTGTTTATTTGATGTTGTTGTTACTTATTTGACGTTGTTGTTGTTGTTGACGTTGTTGTTGTTGTTGTTGTTGTTTATTTGACATTGTTGTTGTTGTTGTTGACATTGTTGTTGTTGTTTATTTGATGTTGTTGTTGTTGTTGTTTATTTGACACTGTTGTTGTTGTTGTTGTTGTTGTTTATTTGACGTTGTTGTTGTTGTTGTTGTTGTTGTTTATTTGACATTGTTGTTGTTGTTGTTTTTGTTATTTATTTGACGTTGTTATTGTTGTTGATTATTTGACGTTGTTGTTTTTGTTGACGTTGGTGGTGTTGTTGTTTATTTGACGTTGTTGTTGTTGATTATTTGACATTGTTGTTGTTGTTGACGTTGTTGTTGTTGTTGTTTATTTGACGTTGTTGTTGTTTATTTGACGGTGTTATTGTTGTTGTTTATTTGACGTTGTTGCTGTTGTTGTTGTTGTTGTTGACGTTGTTGTTGTTGTTTATTTGACGTTGTTGTTGTTGTTGACATAGTTGTTGTTGTTGTTTATTTGACGTTGTTGTTATTGTTGACGTTGTTGTTGTTGTTCTTGTTTATTTGACGTTGTTGTTGTTGTTGTTTTGACATTGTTATTGTTGTTGACGTTGTTGTTGTTGTTTATTTGACGTTGTTGTTGTTGTTGTTGACGTTGTTATTGTTGTTGTTATTTATTTGACGTTGTTGTTGTTGTTATTGTTTATTTGACGTTGTTGTTGTTGTTGTTTATTTGACGTTGTTGTTGTTGTTTATTTGACGTTGTTGTTGTTGTTGTTGTTTTTGTTGTTTATTTGACGTAGTTGTTATTGTTGACGTTGTTGTTGTTGTTTATTTGACATTGTTGTTGTTGTTGTTTATTTGACATTGTTTTTGTTGTTGTTTATTTGACGTTGTTGTTGTTGTTGTTTATTTGACGTTGTTGTTGTTGTTTATTTGACGTTGTTGTTGTTGTTGTTTAATTGACGTTGTTGTTGTTGTTGTTTATTTGACGTTGTTGTTGTTGTTTATTTGACGTTGTTGTTGTTGACGTTTTTGTTGTTGTTGTTGTTTATTTGATGTTGTTGTTACTTATTTGACGTTGTTGTTGTTGACGTTGTTGTTGTTGTTGTTGTTTATTTGACATTGTTGTTGTTGTTGACGTTGTTGTTGTTGTTGTTTATTTGATGTTGTTGTTGTTGTTGTTTATTTGACACTGTTGTTGTTGTTGTTGTTTATTTGACGTTGTTGTTGTTGTTGTTGTGGTTGTTTATTTGACGTTGTTGTTGTTGTTGTTTTTGTTATTTATTCGACGTTGTTATTGTTGTTGTTTATTTGACGTTGTTGTTTTTGTTGACGTTGGTGGTGTTGTTGTTTATTTAACGTTGTTGTTGTTGATTATTTGACATTGTTGTTGTTGTTGACGTTGTTGTTGTTGTTTATTTGACGTTGTTGTTGTTGTTCTTGTTGTTGTTTATTTGACGTTGTTGTTGTTGTTTATTTGACGTTGTTGTTGTTGTTGACGTTGTTGTTGTTGTTGTTTATTTGACGTTGTTGTTGTTGTTGACGTTGTTGTTGTTGTTGTTGTTTATTTGACGTTGTTGTTGACGTTGTTATTGTTATTGTTTATTTGACTTTGTTGTTGTTGTTGACATTGGTGTTTTTGTTGACGTTGTTGTTGTTGTTGACGTTGTTGTTGTTGTTTATTTGACGTTGTTGTTTACGTTGTTATTGTTGTTTATTTGACGTTGTTGTTGTTGTTTATTTGACATTGTTGTTGTTGATGTTGTTGTTGTTGTTGTTTATTTGACGTTGTTGTTGTTTATTTGACGTAGTTGTTGTTGTTGACGTTGTTGTTGTTGTTGTTGTTTATTTGACGTTGTTGTTGTTGTTGTTTTGACATTGTTGTTGTTGTTGACGTTGTTGTTCTTGTTGTTTATTTGATGTTGTTGTGGTTGACGTTGTTGTTGTTGTTGTTTATTTGACGTTGTTGTTGTTTATTTGACATTGTTGTTGTTGTTCACGTTGTTGTTGTTGTTGTTGTTTATTTGACGTTGTTGTTGTTGTTTTTTTGACATTGTTATTGTTGTTGACGTTGTTGTTGTTGTTGTTGTTTATTTGACGTTGTTGTTGTTGTTGTTGACGTTGTTGTTGTTGTTGTTATTTATTTGACGTTGTTGTTGTTGTTATTGTTTATTTGACGTTGTTGTTGTTGTTGTTTATTTGACGTTGTTGTTGTTGTTGTTGTTTATTTGACGTTGTTGTTGTTTTTGTTGTTTATTTGACGTTGTTGTTATTGTTAACGTTGTTGTTGTTGTTTATTTGACATTGTTGTTGTTGTTGTTTATTTGACATTGTTTTTGTTGTTGTTTATTTGACGTTGTTGTTGTTGTTGTTGTTTATTTGACGTTGTTGTTGTTGTTGTTGTTTATTTGACGTTGTTGTTGTTGTTGTTTATTTGACGTTGTTGTTGTTGTTGTTGTTGTTGTTTATTTGACGTTGTTGTTGTTGTTGTTTATTTGACGTTGTTGACGTTGTTGTTGTTGTTGTTTATTTGATGTTGTTGTTACTTATTTGACGTTGTTGTTGTTGTTGACGTTGTTGTTGTTGTTGACGTTGTTGTTGTTGTTGTTGTTGTTTATTTGACATTGTTGTTGTTGTTGTTGACATTGTTGTTATTGTTGTTTATTTGATGATGTTGTTGTTGTTGTTGTTTATTTGACACTGTTGTTGTTGTTGTTGTTGTTTATTTGACGTTGTTGTTGTTGTTGTTGTTGTTGTTGTTGTTTATTTGACATTGTTGTTGTTGTTGTTTTTGTTATTTATTTGACGTTGTTATTGTTGTTGATTATTTGACGTTGTTGTTTTTGTTGTTGTTGTTGTTGTTGTTTATTTGATGTTGTTGTTGTTGTTTATTTGACATTGTTGTTGTTGTTGTTTATTTGACGTTGTTGTTGTTGTTGTTTATTTGACTTTGTTTTATTGTTTATTTTACGTTGTTGTTGTTGTTGTTTATTTGACGTTGTTGTTGTTGACGTTGTTGTTGTTGTTGTTTATTTGACGTTGTTGTTGTTGTTGACATAGTTGTTGTTTATTTGACGTTGTTGTTGTTGTTGACGTTGTTGTTGTTTATTTAACGTTGTTGTTGTTGTTGTTGTTGTTTATTTGACGTTGTTGTTGTTGTTTATTTGACGTTGTTGTTGTTGTTGACGTTGTTGTTGTTGTTGTTTATTTGACGTTGTTGTTGTTGTTGACGTTGTTGTTGTTGTTGTTTATTTGACGTTGTTGTTGACGTTGTTATTGTTATTGTTTATTTGACTTTGTTGTTGTTGTTGACATTGGTGTTGTTGTTGACGTTGTTGTTGTTGTTGACGTTGTTGTTGTTGTTTATTTGACGTTGTTGTTAACGTTGTTATTGTTGTTTATTTGACGTTGTTGTTGTTGTTTATTTGACATTGATGTTGTTGACGTTGTTGTTGTTGTTGTTGTTTATTTGACGTTGTTGTTGTTTATTTGACGTAGTTGTTGTTGTTGACGTTGTTGTTGTTGTTGTTGTTTATTTGACGTTGTTGTTGTTGTTGTTGTTTTGACATTGTTGTTGTTGTTGACGTTGTTGTTCTTGTTGTTTATTTGACGTTGTTGTTGTTGACGTTGTTGTTGTTGTTGTTTATTTGACGTTGTTGTTGTTTATTTGACATTGTTGTTGTTGTTCACGTTGTTGTTGTTGTTTAATTAAAGTTGTTGTTGTTGTTTTTTTGACATTGTTATTGTTGTTGACGTTGTTGTTGTTGTTGTTGTTTATTTGACGTTGTTGTTGTTGTTGTTGACGTTGTTGTTGTTGTTGTTATTTATTTGACGTTGTTGTTGTTGTTATTGTTTATTTGACGTTGTTGTTGTTGTTGTTTATTTGACGTTGTTGTTGTTGTTGTTTATTTGACGTTGTTGTTGTTTTTGTTGTTTATTTGACGTTGTTGTTATTGTTAACGTTGTTGTTGTTGTTTATTTGACATTGTTGTTGTTGTTGTTTATTTGACATTGTTTTTGTTGTTGTTTATTTGACGTTGTTATTGTTGTTGTTCTTTATTTGACGTTGTTGTTGTTGTTGTTGTTGTTGTTGTTTATTTGACCTTGTTGTTGTTGTTGTTTATTTGACGTTGTTGTTGTTGTTGTTGTTGTTTATTTGACGTTGTTGTTGTTGTTGTTTATTTGACGTTGTTGTTGTTTATTTGACGTTGTTGACGTTGTTGTTGTTGTTGTTGTTTATTTGATGTTGTTGTTACTTATTTGACGTTGTTGTTGTTGTTGACGTTGTTGTTGTTGTTGTTGTTGTTTATTTGACATTGTTGTTGTTGTTGTTGACATTGTTGTTGTTGTTTATTTGATGTTGTTGTTGTTGTTGTTTATTTGACACTGTTGTTGTTGTTGTTGTTGTTGTTTATTTGACGTTGTTGTTGTTGTTGTTGTTGTTGTTTATTTGACATTGTTGTTGTTGTTGTTTTTGTTATTTATTTGACGTTGTTATTGTTGTTGATTATTTGACGTTGTTGTTTTTGTTGACGTTGGTGGTGTTGTTGTTTATTTGACGTTGTTGTTGTTGATTATTTGACATTGTTGTTGTTGTTGACGTTGTTGTTGTTGTTGTTTATTTGACGTTGTTGTTGTTTATTTGACGGTGTTATTGTTGTTGTTTATTTGACGTTGTTGCTGTTGTTGTTGTTGTTGTTGACGTTGTTGTTGTTGTTTATTTGACGTTGTTGTTGTTGTTGACATAGTTGTTGTTGTTGTTTATTTGACGTTGTTGTTATTGTTGACGTTGTTGTTGTTGTTCTTGTTTATTTGACGTTGTTGTTGTTGTTGTTTTGACATTGTTATTGTTGTTGACGTTGTTGTTGTTGTTTATTTGACGTTGTTGTTGTTGTTGTTGACGTTGTTATTGTTGTTGTTATTTATTTGACGTTGTTGTTGTTGTTATTGTTTATTTGACGTTGTTGTTGTTGTTGTTTATTTGACGTTGTTGTTGTTGTTTATTTGACGTTGTTGTTGTTGTTGTTGTTTTTGTTGTTTATTTGACGTAGTTGTTATTGTTGACGTTGTTGTTGTTGTTTATTTGACATTGTTGTTGTTGTTGTTTATTTGACATTGTTTTTGTTGTTGTTTATTTGACGTTGTTGTTGTTGTTGTTTATTTGACGTTGTTGTTGTTGTTTATTTGACGTTGTTGTTGTTGTTGTTTAATTGACGTTGTTGTTGTTGTTGTTTATTTGACGTTGTTGTTGTTGTTTATTTGACGTTGTTGTTGTTGACGTTTTTGTTGTTGTTGTTGTTTATTTGATGTTGTTGTTACTTATTTGACGTTGTTGTTGTTGACGTTGTTGTTGTTGTTGTTGTTTATTTGACATTGTTGTTGTTGTTGACGTTGTTGTTGTTGTTGTTTATTTGATGTTGTTGTTGTTGTTGTTTATTTGACACTGTTGTTGTTGTTGTTGTTTATTTGACGTTGTTGTTGTTGTTGTTGTGGTTGTTTATTTGACGTTGTTGTTGTTGTTGTTTTTGTTATTTATTCGACGTTGTTATTGTTGTTGTTTATTTGACGTTGTTGTTTTTGTTGACGTTGGTGGTGTTGTTGTTTATTTAACGTTGTTGTTGTTGATTATTTGACATTGTTGTTGTTGTTGACGTTGTTGTTGTTGTTTATTTGACGTTGTTGTTGTTTATTTGACGGTGTTGTTGTTGTTGTTTATTTGACGTTGTTGATGTTGTTGTTGTTTATTTGACGTTGTTGTTGTTGTTGACGTTGTTGTTGTTGTTGTTTATTTGACGTTGTTGTTGTTGTTGACATAGTTGTTGTTGTTGTTTATTTGACGTTGTTGTTATTGTTGTTGTTGTTGTTGTTTATTTGACGTTGTTGTTGTTGTTGTTGTTGTTGTTGTTTATTTGATGTTGTTGTTGTTGTTTATTTGACATTGTTGTTGTTGTTGTTTATTTGACGTTGTTGTTGTGGTTGTTGTTTATTTGACTTTGTTTTATTGTTTATTTTACGTTGTTGTTGTTGTTGTTTATTTGACGTTGTTGTTGTTGACGTTGTTGTTGTTGTTTATTTGACGTTGTTGTTGTTGTTGACATAGTTGTTGTTTATTTGACGTTGTTGTTGTTGTTGACGTTGTTGTTGTTTATTTAACGTTGTTGTTGTTGTTCTTGTTGTTGTTTATTTGACGTTGTTGTTGTTGTTTATTTGACGTTGTTGTTGTTGTTGACGTTGTTGTTGTTGTTGTTTATTTGACGTTGTTGTTGTTGTTGACGTTGTTGTTGTTGTTGTTGTTTATTTGACGTTGTTGTTGACGTTGTTATTGTTATTGTTTATTTGACTTTGTTGTTGTTGTTGACATTGGTGTTTTTGTTGACGTTGTTGTTGTTGTTGACGTTGTTGTTGTTGTTTATTTGATGTTGTTGTTTACGTTGTTATTGTTGTTTATTTGACGTTGTTGTTGTTGTTTATTTGACATTGTTGTTGTTGACGTTGTTGTTGTTGTTGTTGTTTATTTGACGTTGTTGTTGTTTATTTGACGTAGTTGTTGTTGTTGACGTTGTTGTTGTTGTTGTTGTTTATTTGACGTTGTTGTTGTTGTTGTTTTGACATTGTTGTTGTTGTTGACGTTGTTGTTCTTGTTGTTTATTTGATGTTGTTGTGGTTGACGTTGTTGTTGTTGTTGTTTATTTGACGTTGTTGTTGTTTATTTGACATTGTTGTTGTTGTTCACGTTGTTGTTGTTGTTGTTGTTTATTTGACGTTGTTGTTGTTGTTTTTTTGACATTGTTATTGTTGTTGACGTTGTTGTTGTTGTTGTTGTTTATTTGACGTTGTTGTTGTTGTTGTTGACGTTGTTGTTGTTGTTGTTATTTATTTGACGTTGTTGTTGTTGTTATTGTTTATTTGACGTTGTTGTTGTTGTTGTTTATTTGACGTAGTTGTTGTTGTTGTTGTTTATTTGACGTTGTTGTTGTTTTTGTTGTTTATTTGACGTTGTTGTTATTGTTAACGTTGTTGTTGTTGTTTATTTGACATTGTTGTTGTTGTTGTTTATTTGACATTGTTTTTGTTGTTGTTTATTTGACGTTGTTGTTGTTGTTGTTGTTTATTTGACGTTGTTGTTGTTGTTGTTGTTGTTTATTTGACGTTGTTGTTGTTGTTGTTGTTTATTTGACGTTGTTGTTGTTGTTGTTGTTGTTTATTTGACGTTGTTGTTGTTGTTGTTTATTTGACGTTGTTGACGTTGTTGTTGTTGTTGTTTATTTGATGTTGTTGTTACTTATTTGACGTTGTTGTTGTTGTTGACGTTGTTGTTGTTGTTGACGTTGTTGTTGTTGTTGTTGTTTATTTGACATTGTTGTTGTTGTTGTTGACATTGTTGTTGTTGTTGTTTATTTGATGATGTTGTTGTTGTTGTTGTTTATTTGACACTGTTGTTGTTGTTGTTGTTGTTTATTTGACGTTGTTGTTGTTGTTGTTGTTGTTGTTGTTGTTGTTTATTTGACATTGTTGTTGTTGTTGTTTTTGTTATTTATTTGACGTTGTTATTGTTGTTGATTATTTGACGTTGTTGTTTTTGTTGTTGTTGTTGTTGTTTATTTGATGTTGTTGTTGTTGTTTATTTGACATTGTTGTTGTTGTTGTTTATTTGACGTTGTTGTTGTTGTTGTTGTTGTTTATTTGACTTTGTTTTATTGTTTATTTTACGTTGTTGTTGTTGTTGTTTATTTGACGTTGTTGTTGTTGACGTTGTTGTTGTTGTTGTTTATTTGACGTTGTTGTTGTTGTTGACATAGTTGTTGTTTATTTGACGTTGTTGTTGTTGTTGACGTTGTTGTTGTTTATTTAACGTTGTTGTTGTTGTTCTTGTTGTTGTTTATTTGACGTTGTTGTTGTTGTTTATTTGACGTTGTTGTTGTTGTTGACGTTGTTGTTGTTGTTGTTGTTTATTTGACGTTGTTGTTGTTGACGTTGTTGTTGTTGTTGTTTATTTGACGTTGTTGTTGACGTTGTTATTGTTATTGTTTATTTGACTTTGTTGTTGTTGTTGACATTGGTGTTGTTGTTGACGTTGTTGTTGTTGTTGACGTTGTTGTTGTTGTTTATTTGACGTTGTTGTTAACGTTGTTATTGTTGTTTATTTGACGTTGTTGTTGTTGTTTATTTGACATTGATGTTGTTGACGTTGTTGTTGTTGTTGTTGTTTATTTGACGTTGTTGTTGTTTATTTGACGTAGTTGTTGTTGTTGACGTTGTTGTTGTTGTTGTTGTTTATTTGACGTTGTTGTTGTTGTTGTTGTTTTGACATTGTTGTTGTTGTTGACGTTGTTGTTCTTGTTGTTTATTTGGAGTTGTTGTTGTTGACGTTGTTGTTGTTGTTGTTTATTTGACGTTGTTGTTGTTTATTTGACATTGTTGTTGTTGTTCACGTTGTTGTTGTTGTTTAATTAAAGTTGTTGTTGTTGTTTTTTTGACATTGTTATTGTTGTTGACGTTGTTGTTGTTGTTGTTTATTTGACGTTGTTGTTGTTGTTGTTGACGTTGTTGTTGTTGTTGTTATTTATTTGACGTTGTTGTTGTTGTTATTGTTTATTTGACGTTGTTGTTGTTGTTGTTTATTTGACGTTGTTGTTGTTGTTGTTTATTTGACGTTGTTGTTGTTTTTGTTGTTTATTTGACGTTGTTGTTATTGTTAACGTTGTTGTTGTTGTTTATTTGACATTGTTGTTGTTGTTGTTTATTTGACATTGTTTTTGTTGTTGTTTATTTGACGTTGTTATTGTTGTTGTTCTTTATTTGACGTTGTTGTTGTTGTTGTTGTTGTTTATTTGACCTTGTTGTTGTTGTTGTTTATTTGACGTTGTTGTTGTTGTTGTTGTTGTTTATTTGACGTTGTTGTTGTTGTTGTTTATTTGACGTTGTTGTTGTTGTTGTTTATTTGACGTTGTTGACGTTGTTGTTGTTGTTGTTGTTTATTTGATGTTGTTGTTACTTATTTGACGTTGTTGTTGTTGTTGTTGACGTTGTTGTTGTTGTTGTTGTTTATTTGACATTGTTGTTGTTGTTGTTGACATTGTTGTTGTTGTTTATTTGATGTTGTTGTTGTTGTTGTTTATTTGACACTGTTGTTGTTGTTTATTTGACGTTGTTGTTGTTGTTGTTGTTGTTGTTGTTGTTTATTTGACATTGTTGTTGTTGTTGTTTTTGTTATTTATTTGACGTTGTTATTGTTGTTGATTATTTGACGTTGTTGTTTTTGTTGACGTTGGTGGTGTTGTTGTTTATTTGACGTTGTTGTTGTTGATTATTTGACATTGTTGTTGTTGTTGACGTTGTTGTTGTTGTTGTTTATTTGACGTTGTTGTTGTTTATTTGACGGTGTTATTGTTGTTGTTTATTTGACGTTGTTGCTGTTGTTGTTGTTGTTGTTGTTGACGTTGTTGTTGTTGTTTATTTGACATTGTTGTTGTTGTTGACATAGTTGTTGTTGTTGTTTATTTGACGTTGTTGTTATTGTTGACGTTGTTGTTGTTGTTCTTGTTTATTTGACGTTGTTGTTGTTGTTGTTGTTTATTTGACGTTGTTGTTGTTGTTGTTTATTTGACGTTGTTGTTGTTGTTGTTTATTTGACGTTGTTGTTGTTGTTGTTTATTTGACGTTGTTGTTGTTGACGTTGTTGTTGTTGTTGTTGTTTATTTGATGTTGTTGTTACTTATTTGACGTTGTTGTTGTTGTTGACGTTGTTGTTGTTGTTTATTTGACATTGTTGTTGTTGTTGTTGACGTTGTTGTTGTTGTTGTTTATTTGATGTTGTTGTTGTTGTTGTTTATTTGACACTGTTGTTGTTGTTGTTGTTGTTGTTTATTTGACGTTGTTGTTGTTGTTATTGTTGTTGTTGTTGTTTATTTGACGTTGTTGTTGTTGTTGTTTTTGTTATTTATTTGACGTTGTTATTGTTGTTGTTTATTTAACGTTGTTGTTTTTGTTGACGTTGGTGGTGTTGTTGTTTATTTGACGTTGTTGTTGTTGTTGATTATTTGACATTGTTGTTGTTGTTGACGTTGTTGTTGTTGTTGTTTATTTGACGTTGTTGTTGTATATTTGGCGGTGTTGTTGTTGTTGTTTATTTGACGTTGTTGCTGTTGTTGTTGTTTATTTGACGTTGTTATTGTTGTTGACGTTGTTGTTGTTGTTTATTTGACGTTGTTGTTGTTGTTGACATAGTTGTTGTTGTTGTTTATTTGACGTTGTTGTTATTGTTGACGTTGTTGTTGTTTATTTGACGTTGTTGTTATTGTTGACGTTGTTGTTGTTTATTTGACGTTGTTGTTGTTGTTCTTGTTGTTGTTTATTTGATGTTGTTGTTGTTGTTATCGTTGTTTATCTGACGTTGTTGTTGTTGACGTTGTTGTTGTTGTTGACGTTGTTGTTGTTGATTATTTGACGTTGTTGTTGACGTTGTTGTTGTTGTTTATTTGACATTGTTGTTGTTGTTGACGGTGTTGTTGTTATTGTTGCTGTTGTTGTTGTTATTTATTTAACGTTGTTGTTGTTGTTGTTGTTTATTTGACGTTGTTGTTGTTGTTTATTTGACGTTGTTGTTGTTGTTGACGTTGTTGTTGTTGTTGTTTATTTGACGTTGTTGTTGTTGTTGATGTTGTTGTTGTTATTGTTGTTGTTTATTTGACGTTGTTATTGTTATTGTTTATTTGACTTTGTTGTTATTGTTGACATTGTTGTTGTTGTTGACGTTGTTGTTGTTGTTGACGTTGTTGTTGTTGTTTATTTGACGTTGTTGTTGATGTTGTTGTTGTTGTTTATTTGACATTGTTGTTGTTGTTGACGGTGTTGTTGTTGTTAATGTTGTTGTTGTTATTTATTTAACGTTGATGTTGTTGTTTATTTGACGTTGTTGTTGTTGTTGTTGTTTATTTGACGTTGTTGTTGTTGTTGTTTATTTGACGTTGTTGTTGTTGACGTTGTTGTTGTTGTTGTTGTTTATTTGATGTTGTTGTTACTTATTTGACGTTGTTGTTGTTGTTGACGTTGTTGTTGTTGTTGTTGTTGTTTATTTGACATTGTTGTTGTTGTTGTTGACGTTGTTGTTGTTGTTTATTTGATGTTGTTGTTGTTGTTGTTGTTTATTTGACACTGTTGTTGTTGTTGTTGTTGTTTATTTGACGTTGTTGTTGTTGTTTATTTGATGTTGTTGTTGTTGTTGTTTATTTGACACTGTTGTTGTTGTTGTTGTTTATTTGACGTTGTTGTTGTTGTTGTTATTGTTGTTGTTGTTGTTGTTTATTTGACGTTGTTGTTGTTGTTGTTTTTGTTATTTATTTGACGTTGTTATTGTTGTTGTTTATTTAACGTTGTTGTTTTTGTTGACGTTGGTGGTGTTGTTGTTTATTTGACGTTGTTGTTGTTGTTGATTATTTGACATTATTGTTGTTGTTGACGTTGTTGTTGTTGTTGTTTATTTGACGTTGTTGTTGTATATTTGGCGGTGTTGTTGTTGTTGTTTATTTGACGTTGTTGCTGTTGTTGTTGTTTATTTGACGTTGTTGTTGTTGTTGACGTTGTTGTTGTTGTTTATTTCACGCTGTTGTTGTTGTTGACATAGTTGTTGCTGTTGTTTATTTGACGTTGTTGTTATTGTTGACGTTGTTGTTGTTTATTTGACGTTGTTGTTATTGTTGACGTTGTTGTTGTTTATTTGACGTTGTTGTTGTTGTTCTTGTTGTTGTTTATTTGATGTTGTTGTTGTTGTTGTCGTTGTTTATCTGACGTTGTTGTTATTGTTGACGTTGTTGTTGTTGTTGACGTTGTTGTTGTTGTTTATTTGACGTTGTTGTTGACGTTGTTGTTGTTGTTTATTTGACATTGTTGTTGTTGTTGACGGTGTTGCTGTTGTTGTTGTTTATTTGACGTTGTTGTTGTTGTTGACGTTGTTGTTGTTATTTATTTGACGTTGTTGTTGTTGTTGACGTTGTTGTTGTTATTGTTGTTGTTTATTTGACGTTGTTGTTGACATTGTTATTGTTATTGTTTATTTGACTTTGTTGTTGTTGTTGACATTGTTGTTGTTATTGACGTTGTTGTTGTTGTTGACGTTGTTGTTGTTGTTTATTTGACGTTGTTGTTGATGTTGTTGTTGTTGTTTATTTGACATTGTTGTTGTTGTTGACGGTGTTGTTGTTGTTGTTAATGTTGTTGTTGTTATTTATTTAACGTTGATGTTGTTGTTGTTGTTTATTTGACGTTGTTGTTGTTTTTTATTTGACGTTGTTGTTGTTGTTTATTTGACGTTGCTGTTGTTGACGTTGTTGTTGTTGTTGTTGTTTATTTGACGTTGTTGTTGTTTATTTGACGTAGTTGTTGTTGTTGACGTTGTTGTTGTTGTTGTTGTTTATTTGACGTTGTTGTTGTTGTTTTTTTGACATTGTTGTTGTTGTTGACGTTGTTGTTCTTGTTGTTTATTTGACGTTGTTGTTGTTGACGTTGTTGTTGTTGTTGTTGTTGTTTATTTGACGTTGTTGTTGTTTATTTGACATTGTTGTTGTTGTTGTTGTTGTTTATTTGACGTTGTTGTTGTTGTTTTTTTGACATTGTTATTGTTGTTGACGTTGTTGTTGTTGTTGTTTATTTGACGTTGTTGTTGTTGTTGTTGACGTTGTTGTTGTTGTTGTTATTTATTTGACGTTGTTGTTGTTGTTATTGTTTATTTGACGTTGTTGTTGTTGTTGTTTATTTGACGTTGTTGTTGTTGTTGTTTATTTGACGTTGTTGTTGTTTTTGTTGTTTATTTGACGTTGTTGTTATTGTTGACGTTGTTGTTGATGTTTATTTGACATTGTTGTTGTTGTTGTTTATTTGACATTGTTTTTGTTGTTGTTTATTTGACGTTGTTGTTGTTGTTGTTGTTTATTTGACGTTGTTGTTGTTGTTGTTGTTGTTGTTTATTTGACGTTGTTGTTGTTGTTGTTTATTTGACGTTGTTGTTGTTGTTGTTGTTGTTTATTTGACGTTGTTGTTGTTGTTGTTTATTTGACGTTGTTGTTGTTGTTGTTGTTTATTTGACGTTGTTGTTGTTGTTGTTGTTTTGACATTGTTGTTGTTGTTGACGTTGTTGTTCTTGTTGTTTATTTGACGTTGTTGTTGTTGACGTTGTTGTTGTTGTTGTTTATTTGACGTTGTTGTTGTTTATTTGACATTGTTGTTGTTGTTCACGTTGTTGTTGTTGTTTAATTAAAGTTGTTGTTGTTGTTTTTTTGACATTGTTATTGTTGTTGACGTTGTTGTTGTTGTTGTTTATTTGACGTTGTTGTTGTTGTTGTTGACGTTGTTGTTGTTGTTGTTATTTATTTGACGTTGTTGTTGTTGTTATTGTTTATTTGACGTTGTTGTTGTTGTTGTTTATTTGACGTTGTTGTTGTTGTTGTTTATTTGACGTTGTTGTTGTTTTTGTTGTTTATTTGACGTTGTTGTTATTGTTAACGTTGTTGTTGTTGTTTATTTGACATTGTTGTTGTTGTTGTTTATTTGACATTGTTTTTGTTGTTGTTTATTTGACGTTGTTATTGTTGTTGTTCTTTATTTGACGTTGTTGTTGTTGTTGTTGTTGTTTATTTGACCTTGTTGTTGTTGTTGTTTATTTGACGTTGTTGTTGTTGTTGTTGTTGTTTATTTGACGTTGTTGTTGTTGTTGTTGTTTATTTGACGTTGTTGTTGTTGTTGTTTATTTGACGTTGTTGACGTTGTTGTTGTTGTTGTTGTTTATTTGATGTTGTTGTTACTTATTTGACGTTGTTGTTGTTGTTGTTGACGTTGTTGTTGTTGTTGTTGTTTATTTGACATTGTTGTTGTTGTTGTTGACATTGTTGTTGTTATTTATTTGATGTTGTTGTTGTTGTTGTTTATTTGACACTGTTGTTGTTGTTTATTTGACGTTGTTGTTGTTGTTGTTGTTGTTGTTGTTGTTGTTTATTTGACATTGTTGTTGTTGTTGTTTTTGTTATTTATTTGACGTTGTTATTGTTGTTGATTATTTGACGTTGTTGTTTTTGTTGACGTTGGTGGTGTTGTTGTTTATTTGACGTTGTTGTTGTTGATTATTTGACATTGTTGTTGTTGTTGACGTTGTTGTTGTTGTTGTTTATTTGACGTTGTTGTTGTTTATTTGACGGTGTTATTGTTGTTGTTTATTTGACGTTGTTGCTGTTGTTGTTGTTGTTGTTGACGTTGTTGTTGTTGTTTATTTGACATTGTTGTTGTTGTTGACATAGTTGTTGTTGTTGTTTATTTGACGTTGTTGTTATTGTTGACGTTGTTGTTGTTGTTCTTGTTTATTTGACGTTGTTGTTGTTGTTGTTGTTTATTTGACGTTGTTGTTGTTGTTGTTTATTTGACGTTGTTGTTGTTGTTGTTGTTTATTTGACGTTGTTGTTGTTGTTGTTTATTTGACGTTGTTGTTGTTGACGTTGTTGTTGTTGTTGTTGTTTATTTGATGTTGTTGTTACTTATTTGACGTTGTTGTTGTTGTTGACGTTGTTGTTGTTGTTTATTTGACATTGTTGTTGTTGTTGTTGACGTTGTTGTTGTTGTTGTTTATTTGATGTTGTTGTTGTTGTTGTTTATTTGACACTGTTGTTGTTGTTGTTGTTGTTGTTTATTTGACGTTGTTGTTGTTGTTATTGTTGTTGTTGTTGTTTATTTGACGTTGTTGTTGTTGTTGTTTTTGTTATTTATTTGACGTTGTTATTGTTGTTGTTTATTTAACGTTGTTGTTTTTGTTGACGTTGGTGGTGTTGTTGTTTATTTGACGTTGTTGTTGTTGTTGATTATTTGACATTGTTGTTGTTGTTGACGTTGTTGTTGTTGTTGTTTATTTGACGTTGTTGTTGTATATTTGGCGGTGTTGTTGTTGTTGTTTATTTGACGTTGTTGCTGTTGTTGTTGTTTATTTGACGTTGTTATTGTTGTTGACGTTGTTGTTGTTGTTTATTTGACGTTGTTGTTGTTGTTGACATAGTTGTTGTTGTTGTTTATTTGACGTTGTTGTTATTGTTGACGTTGTTGTTGTTTATTTGACGTTGTTGTTATTGTTGACGTTGTTGTTGTTTATTTGACGTTGTTGTTGTTGTTCTTGTTGTTGTTTATTTGATGTTGTTGTTGTTGTTATCATTGTTTATCTGACGTTGTTGTTGTTGACGTTGTTGTTGTTGTTGACGTTGTTGTTGTTGATTATTTGACGTTGTTGTTGACGTTGTTGTTGTTGTTTATTTGACATTGTTGTTGTTGTTGACGGTGTTGTTGTTATTGTTGCTGTTGTTGTTGTTATTTATTTAACGTTGTTGTTGTTGTTGTTGTTTATTTGACGTTGTTGTTGTTGTTTATTTGACGTTGTTGTTGTTGTTGACGTTGTTGTTGTTGTTGTTTATTTGACGTTGTTGTTGTTGTTGATGTTGTTGTTGTTATTGTTGTTGTTTATTTGACGTTGTTATTGTTATTGTTTATTTGACTTTGTTGTTGTTGTTGACATTGTTGTTGTTGTTGACGTTGTTGTTGTTGTTGACGTTGTTGTTGTTGTTTATTTGACGTTGTTGTTGATGTTGTTGTTGTTGTTTATTTGACATTGTTGTTGTTGTTGACGGTGTTGTTGTTGTTAATGTTGTTGTTGTTATTTATTTAACGTTGATGTTGTTGTTTATTTGACGTTGTTGTTGTTGTTGTTGTTTATTTGACGTTGTTGTTGTTGTTGTTTATTTGACGTTGTTGTTGTTGACGTTGTTGTTGTTGTTGTTGTTTATTTGATGTTGTTGTTACTTATTTGACGTTGTTGTTGTTGTTGACGTTGTTGTTGTTGTTGTTGTTGTTGTTTATTTGACATTGTTGTTGTTGTTGTTGACGTTGTTGTTGTTGTTTATTTGATGTTGTTGTTGTTGTTGTTGTTTATTTGACACTGTTGTTGTTGTTGTTGTTGTTTATTTGACGTTGTTGTTGTTGTTTATTTGATGTTGTTGTTGTTGTTGTTTATTTGACACTGTTGTTGTTGTTGTTGTTTATTTGACGTTGTTGTTGTTGTTGTTATTGTTGTTGTTGTTGTTGTTTATTTGACGTTGTTGTTGTTGTTGTTTTTGTTATTTATTTGACGTTGTTATTGTTGTTGTTTATTTAACGTTGTTGTTTTTGTTGACGTTGGTGGTGTTGTTGTTTATTTGACGTTGTTGTTGTTGTTGATTATTTGACATTATTGTTGTTGTTGACGTTGTTGTTGTTGTTGTTTATTTGACGTTGTTGTTGTATATTTGGCGGTGTTGTTGTTGTTGTTTATTTGACGTTGTTGCTGTTGTTGTTGTTTATTTGACGTTGTTGTTGTTGTTGACGTTGTTGTTGTTGTTTATTTCACGCTGTTGTTGTTGTTGACATAGTTGTTGCTGTTGTTTATTTGACGTTGTTGTTATTGTTGACGTTGTTGTTGTTTATTTGACGTTGTTGTTATTGTTGACGTTGTTGTTGTTTATTTGACGTTGTTGTTGTTGTTCTTGTTGTTGTTTATTTGATGTTGTTGTTGTTGTTGTCGTTGTTTATCTGACGTTGTTGTTATTGTTGACGTTGTTGTTGTTGTTGACGTTGTTGTTGTTGTTTATTTGACGTTGTTGTTGACGTTGTTGTTGTTGTTTATTTGACATTGTTGTTGTTGTTGACGGTGTTGTTGTTGTTGTTGCTGTTGTTGTTGTTATTTATTTAACGTTGTTGTTGTTGTTGTTGTTTATTTGACGTTGTTGTTGTTGTTGACGTTGTTGTTGTTATTTATTTGACGTTGTTGTTGTTGTTGACGTTGTTGTTGTTATTGTTGTTGTTTATTTGACGTTGTTGTTGACATTGTTATTGTTATTGTTTATTTGACTTTGTTGTTGTTGTTGACATTGTTGTTGTTGTTGACGTTGTTGTTGTTGTTGACGTTGTTGTTGTTGTTTATTTGACGTTGTTGTTGATGTTGTTGTTGTTGTTTATTTGACATTGTTGTTGTTGTTGACGGTGTTGTTGTTGTTGTTAATGTTGTTGTTGTTATTTATTTAACGTTGATGTTGTTGTTGTTTATTTGACGTTGTTGTTGTTTTTTATTTGACGTTGTTGTTGTTGTTTATTTGACGTTGCTGTTGTTGACGTTGTTGTTGTTGTTGTTGTTTATTTGACGTTGTTGTTGTTTATTTGACGTAGTTGTTGTTGTTGACGTTGTTGTTGTTGTTGTTGTTTATTTGACGTTGTTGTTGTTGTTTTTTTGACATTGTTGTTGTTGTTGACGTTGTTGTTCTTGTTGTTTATTTGACATTGTTGTTGTTGACGTTGTTGTTGTTGTTGTTGTTTATTTGACGTTGTTGTTGTTTATTTGACATTGTTGTTGTTGTTGTTGTTGTTTATTTGACGTTGTTGTTGTTGTTTTTTTGACATTGTTATTGTTGTTGACGTTGTTGTTGTTGTTGTTGTTTATTTGACGTTGTTGTTGTTGTTGTTGACGTTGTTGTTGTTGTTGTTATTTATTTGACGTTGTTGTTGTTGTTATTGTTTATTTGACGTTGTTGTTGTTGTTGTTTATTTGACGTTGTTGTTGTTGTTGTTTATTTGACGTTGTTGTTGTTTTTGTTGTTTATTTGACGTTGTTGTTATTGTTGACGTTGTTGTTGATGTTTATTTGACATTGTTGTTGTTGTTGTTTATTTGACATTGTTTTTGTTGTTGTTTATTTGACGTTGTTGTTGTTGTTGTTGTTTATTTGACGTTGTTGTTGTTGTTGTTGTTGTTGTTTATTTGACGTTGTTGTTGTTGTTGTTTATTTGACGTTGTTGTTGTTGTTGTTGTTGTTGTTTATTTGACGTTGTTGTTGTTGTTGTTTATTTGACGTTGTTGTTGTTGACATTGTTGTTATTGTTGTTGTTTATTTGATGTTGTTGTTACTTATTTGACGTTGTTGTTGTTGTTGACGTTGTTGTTGTTGTTGTTTATTTGACATTGTTGTTGTTGTTGTTGACGTTGTTGTTGTTGTTGTTTATTTGATGTTGTTGTTGTTGTTGTTGTTTATTTGACACTGTTGTTGTTGTTGTTGTTTATTTGACGTTGTTGTTGTTGTTGTTGTTTATTTGACATTGTTGTTGTTGTTGTTTTTGTTATTTATTTGACGTTGTTATTGTTGTTGTTTATTTGACGTTGTTGTTTTTGTTGACGTTGGTGGTGTTGTTGTTTATTTGACGTTGTTGTTGTTGATTATTTGACATTGTTGTTGTTGTTATCGTTGTTGTTGTTGTTGTTTATTTGACGTTGTTGTTGTTTATTTGACGTTGTTGTTGTTGTTGTTTATTTGACGTTGTTGCTGTTGTTGTTGTTGTTGTTGTTGACGTTGTTGTTGTTGTTTATTTGACGTTGTTGTTGTTGTTGACATAGTTGTTGTTGTTGTTTATTTGACGTTGTTGTTATTGTTGACGTTGTTGTTGTTGTTCTTGTTTATTTGATGTTGTTGTTGTTGTTGTTGTTTATTTGACGTTGTTGTTGTTGTTGTTTATTTGACGTTGTTGTTGTTGTTGTTTATTTGACGTTGTTGTTGTTGTTGTTTATTTGACGTTGTTGTTATTGACGTTGTTGTTGTTGTTGTTGTTTATTTGATGTTGTTGTTGTTACTTATTTGACGTTGCTGTTGTTGTTCACGTTGTTGTTGTTGTTGTTTATTTGACATTGTTGTTGTTGTTGTTGACGTTGTTGTTGTTGACGTTGTTGTTGTTGTTGTTTATTTGATGTTGTTGTTGTTGTTGTTGTTTATTTGACACTGTCGTTGTTGTTGTTGTTGTTTATTTGACGTTGTTGTTGTTGTTGTTGTTGTTTATTTGACGTTGTTGTTGTTGTTGTTTTTGTTATTTATTTGACGTTCTTATTGTTGTTGTTTATTTGACGTTGTTGTTTTTGTTGACGTTGGTGGTGTTGTTGTTTATTTGACGTTGTTGTTGTTGTTGATTATTTGACATTGTTGTTGTTGTTGACGTTGTTGTTGTTGTTGTTTATTTGACGTTGTTGTTGTTTGTTTGACGGTGTTGTTGTTGTATATTTGACGTTGTTGCTGTTGTTGTTGTTTATTTGACGTTGTTGTTGTTGTTGACGTTGTTGTTGTTGTTTATTTGACGTTGTTGTTGTTGACATAGTTGTTGTTGTTGTTTATTTGACGTTGTTGTTATTGTTGACGTTGTTGTTGTTTATTTGACGTTGTTGTTGTTGTTCTTGTTGTTGTTTATTTGATGTTGTTGTTGTTGTCGTTGTTTATCTGACGTTGTTGTTGTTGTTGACGTTGTTGTTGTTGTTGACGTTGTTGTTGTTGTTTATTTGACGTTGCTGTTGTTGACGTTGTTGTTGTTGTTGTTGTTGTTGTTTATTTGACGTTGTTGTTGTTTATTTGACGTTGTTGTTGTTGACGTTGTTGTTGTTGTTGTTTATTTGACGTTGTTGTTGTTGTTATTTTTTTGACATTGTTGTTGTTGTTGACGTTGTTGTTCTTGTTGTTTATTTGACGTTGTTGTTGTTGACGTTGTTGTTGTTGTTGTTGTTTATTTGACGTTGTTGTTGTTTATTTGACATTGTTGTTGTTGTTCACGTTGTTGTTGTTGTTGTTTATTTGACGTTGTTGTTGTTGTTTTTTTGACATTGTTATTGTTGTTGACGTTGTTGTTGTTGTTGTTGTTTATTTGACGTTGTTGTTGTTGTTGTTGACGTTGTTGTTGTTGTTGTTATTTATTTGACGTTGTTGTTATTGTTATTGTTTATTTGACGTTGTTGTTGTTGTTGTTTATTTGACGTTGTTCTTGTTGTTGTTTATTTGACGTTGTTGTTGTTTTTGTTGTTTAATTAACGTTGTTGTTATTGTTGACGTTGTTGTTGATGTTTATTTGACATTGTTGTTGTTGTTGTTGTTTATTTGACATTGTTTTTGTTGTTGTTTATTTGACGTTGTTGTTGTTGTTGTTGTTGTTGTTTATTTGACGTTGTTGTTGTTGTTGTTGTTGTTTATTTGACGTTGTTGTTGTTGTTGTTTATTTGACGTTGTTGTTGTTGTTGTTTATTTGACGTTGTTGTTGTTGTTGTTTATTTGACGTTATTGTTGTTGACGTTGTTGTTATTGTTGTTGTTTATTTGATGTTGTTGTTACTTATTTGACGTTGTTGTTGTTGTTGACGTTGTTGTTGTTGTTGTTTATTTGACATTGTTGTTGTTGTTGTTGACGTTGTTGTTGTTGTTGTTTATTTGATGTTGTTGTTGTTGTTGTTGTTTATTTGACAATGTTGTTGTTGTTGTTGTTGTTGTTTATTTGACGTTGTTGTTGTTGTTATTGTTGTTGTTTATTTGACATTGTTGTTTTTGTTGTTTTTGTTATTTATTTGACGTTGTTATTGTTGTTGTTTATTTGACGTTGTTGTTTTTGTTGACGTTGGTGGTGTTGTTGTTTATTTGACGTTGTTGTTGTTGATTATTTGACATTGTTGTTGTTGTTGTCGTTGTTGTTGTTGTTGTTTATTTGACGTTGTTGTTGTTTATTTGACGGTGTTGTTGTTGTTGTTTATTTGACGTTGTTGCTGTTGTTGTTGTTGTTGTTGTTGACGTTGTTGTTGTTGTTTATTTGACGTTGTTGTTGTTGTTGACATAGTTGTTGTTGTTGTTTATTTGACGTTGTTGTTATTGTTGACGTTGCTGTTGTTGTTCTTGTTTATTTGACGTTGTTGTTGTTGTTGTTTATTTGACGTTGTTGTTGTTGTTTATTTGACGTTGTTGTTGTTGTTGTTGTTTATTTGACGTTGTTGTTGTTGTTGTTGTTTATTTGACGTTATTGTTGTTGACGTTGTTGTTGTTGTTGTTGTTTATTTGATGTTGTTGTTACTTATTTGAAGTTGTTGTTGTTGTCGACGTTGTTGTTGTTGTTGTTGTTTATTTGACATTGTTGTTGTTGTTGTTGACGTTGTTGTTGTTGACGTTGTTGTTGTTGTTGTTTATTTGATGTTGTTGTTGTTGTTGTTGTTGTTTATTTGACACTGTCGTTGTTGTTGTTGTTGTTTATTTGACGTTGTTGTTGTTGTTGTTGTTGTTTATTTGACGTTGTTGTTGTTGTTGTTTTTGTTATTTATTTGACGTTCTTATTGTTGTTGTTTATTTGACGTTGTTGTTTTTGTTGACGTTGGTGGTGTTGTTGTTTATTTGACGTTGTTGTTGTTGTTGATTATTTGACATTGTTGTTGTTGTTGACGTTGTTGTTGTTGTTGTTTATTTGACGTTGTTGTTGTTTGTTTGACGGTGTTGTTGTTGTTGTATATTTGACGTTGTTGCTGTTGTTGTTGTTTATTTGACGTTGTTGTTGTTGTTGACATTGTTGTTGTTGTTTATTTGACGTTGTTGTTGTTGTTGACATAGTTGTTGTTGTTGTTTATTTGACGTTGTTGTTACTGTTGACGTTGTTGTTGTTTATTTGACGTTGTTGTTGTTGTTCTTGTTGTTGTTTATTTGATGTTGTTGTTGTTGTCGTTGTTTATCTGACGTTGTTGTTGTTGTTGACGTTGTTGTTGTTGTTGACGTTGTTGTTGTTGTTTATTTGACGTTGCTGTTGTTGACGTTGTTGTTGTTGTTGTTGTTGTTTATTTGACGTTGTTGTTGTTTATTTGACGTTGTTGTTGTTGACGTTGTTGTTGTTGTTGTTGTTTATTTGACGTTGTTGTTGTTGTTATTTTTTTGACATTGTTGTTGTTGTTGACGTTGTTGTTCTTGTTGTTTATTTGACGTTGTTGTTGTTGACGTTGTTGTTGTTGTTGTTGTTTATTTGACGTTGTTGTTGTTTATTTGACATTGTTGTTGTTGTTCACGTTGTTGTTGTTGTTGTTTATTTGACGTTGTTGTTGTTGTTTTTTTGACATTGTTATTGTTGTTGACGTTGTTGTTGTTGTTGTTGTTTATTTGACGTTGTTGTTGTTGTTGTTGACGTTGTTGTTGTTGTTGTTATTTATTTGACGTTGTTGTTATTGTTATTGTTTATTTGACGTTGTTGTTGTTGTTGTTTATTTGACGTTGTTCTTGTTGTTGTTTATTTGACGTTGTTGTTGTTTTTGTTGTTTAATTAACGTTGTTGTTATTGTTGACGTTGTTGTTGATGTTTATTTGACATTGTTGTTGTTGTTGTTGTTTATTTGACATTGTTTTTGTTGTTGTTTATTTGACGTTGTTGTTGTTGTTGTTGTTGTTGTTTATTTGACGTTGTTGTTGTTGTTGTTGTTGTTTATTTGACGTTGTTGTTGTTGTTTATTTGACGTTGTTGTTGTTGTTGTTTATTTGACGTTATTGTTGTTGACGTTGTTGTTATTGTTGTTGTTTATTTGATGGTGTTGTTACTTATTTGACGTTGTTGTTGTTGTTGACGTTGTTGTTGTTGTTGTTTATTTGACATTGTTGTTGTTGTTGTTGTCGTTGTTGTTGTTGTTGTTTATTTGATGTTGTTGTTGTTGTTGTTGTTTATTTGACAATGTTGTTGTTGTTGTTGTTTATTTGACATTGTTGTTGTTGTTGTTGTTGTTGTTTATTTGACATTGTTGTTGTTGTTGTTTTTGTTATTTATTTGACGTTGTTATTGTTGTTGTTTATTTGACGTTGTTGTTTTTGTTGACGTTGGTGGTGTTGTTGTTTATTTGACGTTGTTGTTGTTGATTATTTGACATTGTTGTTGTTGTTGTCGTTGTTGTTGTTGTTGTTTATTTGACGTTGTTGTTGTTTATTTGACGGTGTTGTTGTTGTTGTTTATTTGACGTTGTTGCTGTTGTTGTTGTTGTTGTTGTTGACGTTGTTGTTGTTGTTTATTTGACGTTGTTGTTGTTGTTGACATAGTTGTTGTTGTTGTTTATTTGACGTTGTTGTTATTGTTGACGTTGTTGTTGTTGTTCTTGTTTATTTGACGTTGTTGTTGTTGTTGTTTATTTGACGTTGTTGTTGTTGTTTATTTGACGTTGTTGTTGTTGTTGTTGTTTATTTGACGTTGTTGTTGTTGTTTATTTGACGTTGTTGTTGTTGACGTTGTTGTTGTTGTTGTTGTTTATTTGATGTTGTTGTTACTTATTTGACGTTGTTGTTGTTGTCGACGTTGTTGTTGTTGTTGTTGTTTATTTGACATTGTTGTTGTTGTTGTTGACGTTGTTGTTGTTGTTATTTATTTGATGTTGTTGTTGTTGTTGTTGTTTATTTGACACTGTTGTTGTTGTTGTTGTTGTTTATTTGACGTTGTTGTTGTTGTTGTTGTTGTTTATTTGACGTTGTTGTTGTTGTTGTTTTTGTTATTTATTGACGTTGTTATTGTTGTTGTTTATTTGACGTTGTTGTTTTTGTTGACGTTGGTGGTGTTGTTGTTTATTTGACGTTGTTGTTATTGTTGATTATTTGACATTGTTGTTGTTGTTGACGTTGTTGTTGTTGTTTATTTGACGTTGTTGTTGTTTATTTGACGGTGTTATTGTTGTTCTTTATTTGACGTTATTGCTGTTGTTGTTGTTTATTTGACGTTGTTGTTGACGTTGTTGTTGTTGTTTATTTGACGTTGTTGTTGTTGACATAGTTGTTGTTGTTGTTTATTTGACGTTGTTGTTATTGTTGACGTTGTTGTTGTTTATTTGACGTTGTTGTTGTTGTTCTTGTTGTTGTTTATTTGATGTTGCTGTTGTTGTTGTCGTTGTTTATCTGACGTTGTTGTTGTTGTTGACGTTGTTGTTGTTGTTGACGTTGTTGTTGTTGTTTATTTGACGTTGTTGTTGATGTTGTTGTTGTTGTTTATTTGACATTGTTGTTGTTGTTGACGATGTTGTTGTTGTTGTTGCTGTTGTTGTTGTTATTTATTTAACGTTGTTGTTGTTGTTGTTGTTTATTTGACGTTGTTGTTGTTGTTTATTTGACGTTGTTGTTGTTGTTTATTTGACGTTGCTGTTGTTGACGTTGTTGTTGTTGTTGTTGTTTATTTGACGTTGTTGTTGTTTATTTGACGTAGTTGTTGTTGTTGACGTTGTTGTTGTTGTTGTTGTTGTTTATTTGACGTTGTTGTTGTTGTTGTTTTTTTGACATTGTTGTTGTTGTTGACGTTGTTGTTCTTGTTGTTTATTTGACGTTGTTGTTGTTGTTGACGTTGTTGTTGTTGTTGTTGTTGTTTATTTGACGTTGTTGTTGTTGTTGTTTATTTGACGTTGTTGTTGTTGTTTTTTTGACATTTTTATTGTTGTTGACGTTGTTGTTGTTGTTGTTGTTTATTTGACGTTGTTGTTGTAGTTGTTGACGTTGTTGTTGTTGTTGTTGTTGTTATTTACTTGACGTTGTTGTTGTTGTTATTGTTTATTTAACGTTGTTGTTGTTGTTGTTTATTTGACGTTGTTGTTGTTGTTGTTGTTGTTGCTGTTGTTTTTGTTGTTTATTTGACGTTGTTGTTATTGTTGACGTTGTTGTTGTTGTTTATTTGACATTGTTGTTGTTGTTGTTTATTTGACATTGTTTTTGTTGTTGTTTATTTGACGTTGTTGTTGTTGTTGTTGTTTATTTGACGTTGTTGTTGTTGTTGTTGTTGTTTATTTGACGTTGTTGTTGTTGTTGTTGTTTATTTGACGTTGTTGTTGTTGTTTATTTGACGTTGTTGTTGTTGACGTTGTTGTTATTGTTGTTGTTTATTTGATGTTGTTGTTACTTATTTGGCGTTGTTGTTGTTGTTGTTGTTGTTGTTGTTGTTGTTTATTTGACATTGTTGTTGTTGTTGACGTTGTTGTTGTTGTTGTTTATTTGATGTTGTTGTTGTTGTTGTTTATTTGACACTGTTGTTGTTGTTGTTGTTGTTGTTTATCTGACGTTGTTGTTGTTGTTGTTGTTGTTTATTTGACATTGTTGTTGTTGTTGTTTTTGTTATTTATTTGACGTTGTTATTGTTGTTGTTTATTTGACGTTGTTGTTTTTGTTGACGTTGGTGGTGTTGTTGTTTATTTGACGTTGTTGTTGTTGTTGATTATTTGACATTGTTGTTGTTGTTATCGTTGTTGTTGTTGTTGTTTATTTGACGTTGTTGTTGTTTATTTGAAGGTGTTGTTGTTGTTGTTTATTTGACGTTGTTGCTGTTGTTGTTGTTGTTGTTCTTGTTTATTTGACGTTGTTGTTGTTGTTGTTGTTGTTTATTTGACGTTGTTGTTGTTGTTGTTTATTTGACGTTGTTGTTGTTGTTGTTGTTTATTTGACGTTGTTGTTGTTGTTGTTGTTTATTTGACGTTGTTGTTGTTGACGTTGTTGTTGTTGTTGTTTATTTGATGTTGTTGTTACTTATTTGACGTTGTTGTTGTTGTTGACGTTGTTGTTGTTGTTGTTGTTTATTTGACATTGTTGTTGTTGTTGTTGACGTTGTTGTTGTTGTTGTTGTTGTTGTTGTTGTTGTTGTTTATTTGACGTTGTTGTTGTTGTTGTTTTTGTTATTTATTTGACGTTGTTATTGTTGTTGTTTATTTGACGTTGTTGTTTTTGTTGACGTTGGTGGTGTTGTTGTTTATTTGACGTTGTTGTTGTTGTTGATTATTTGACATTGTTGTTGTTGTTGACGTTGTTGTTGTTGTTTATTTGACGTTGTTGTTGTTTATTTGACGGTGTTGTTGTTGTTTATTTGACGTTGTTGCTGTTGTTGTTGTTTATTTGACGTTGTTGTTGTTGTTGACGTTGTTGTTGTTGTTTATTTGACGTTGTTGTTGTTGACATAGTTGTTGTTGTTGTTTATTTGACGTTGTTGTTATTGTTGACGTTGTTGTTGTTTATTTGACGTTGTTGTTGTTGTTCTTGTTGTTGTTTATTTGATGTTGCTGTTGTTGTTGTCGTTGTTTATCTGACGTTGTTATTGTTGTTGACGTTGTTGTTGTTGTTGACGTTGTTGTTGTTGTTTATTTGACGTTGTTGTTGACGTTGTTGTTGTTGTTTATTTGACATTGTTGTTGTTGTTGACGGTGTTGTTGTTGTTGTTGTTGTTGTTGTTGTTATTTATTTAACGTTGTTGTTGTTGTTGTTTATTTAACGTTGTTGTTGTTGTTTATTTGACGTTGTTGTTGTTGTTTATTTGACGTTGTTGTTGTTGTTTATTTGACGTTGCTGTTGTTGACGTTGTTGTTGTTGTTGTTGTTTATTTGACGTTGTTGTTGTTTATTTTACGTAGTTGTTGTTGTTGACGTTGTTGTTGTTGTTGTTGTTGTTTATTTGACGTTGTTGTTGTTTTTTTGACATTGTTGTTGTTGTTGACGTTGTTGTTCTTGTTGTTTATTTGACGTTGTTGTTGTTGTTGACGTTGTTTTTGTTGTTGTTGTTTATTTGATGTTGTTGTTGTTGTTGTTTATTTGACGTTGTTGTTGTTGTTTTTTTGACATTTTTATTGTTGTTGACGTTGTTGTTGTTGTTGTTGTTGTTTATTTGACGTTGTTGTTGTAGTTGTTGACGTTGTTGTTGTTGTTGTTGTTATTTACTTGACGTTGTTGTTGTTGTTATTGTTTATTTAACGTTGTTGTTGTTGTTGTTGTTTATTTGACGTTGTTGTTGTTGTTGTTGTTGTTTTTGTTGTTTATTTGACGTTGTTGTTATTGTTGACGTTGTTGTTGTTGTTTATTTGACATTGTTGTTGTTGTTGTTTATTTGACATTGTTTTTGTTGTTGTTTATTTGACGTTGTTGTTGTTGTTGTTGTTGTTGTTGTTGTTTATTTGACATTGTTGTTGTTGTTGTTGTTTATTTGCCGTTGTTGTTGTTGTTGTTTATTTGACGTTGTTGTTGTTGACGTTGTTGTTGTTGTTGTTGTTTATTTGATATTGTTGTTACTTATTTGACGTTGTTGTTGTTGTCGACGTTGTTGTTGTTGTTGTTGTTTATTTGACATTGTTGTTGTTGTTGACGTTGTTGTTGTTGTTATTTAATTGATGTTGTTGTTATTGTTGTTGTTTATTTGACACTGTTGTTGTTGTTGTTGTTTATTTGATGTTGTTGTTGTTGTTGTTGTTGTTGTTTATTTGACGTTGTTGTTGTTGTTGTTTTTGTTATTTATTTGACGTTGTTATTGTTGTTGTTTATTTGACGTTGTTGTTTTTGTTGACGTTGGTGGTGTTGTTGTTTATTTGACGTTGTTGTTGTTGTTGATTATTTGACATTGTTGTTGTTGTTGACGTTGTTGTTGTTGTTTATTTGACGTTGTTGTTGTTTATTTGACGGTGTTGTTGTTGTTGTTTATTTGACGTTATTGCTGTTGTTGTTGTTGTTTATTTGACGTTGTTGTTGTTGTTGACGTTGTTGTTGTTGTTTATTTGACGTTGTTGTTATTGACATAGTTGTTGTTGTTGTTTATTTGACGTTGTTGTTATTGTTGACGTTGTTGTTGTTTATTTGACGTTGTTGTTGTTGTTCTTGTTGTTGTTTATTTGATGTTGTTGTTGTTGTTGTCGTTGTTTATCTGACGTTGTTGTTGTTGTTGACGTTGTTGTTGACGTTGTTGTTGTTGTTTATTTGACGTTGTTGTTGACGTTGTTGTTGTTGTTTATTTGACATTGTTGTTGTTGTTGACGGTGTTGTTGTTGTTGTTGTTGTTGTTGTTATTTATTTAACGTTGTTGTTGTTGTTGTTTATTTGACGTTGTTGTTGTTGTTTATTTGACGTTGTTGTTGTTGTTTATTTGACGTTGCTGTTGTTGACGTTGTTGTTGTTGTTGTTTATTTGACGTTGTTGTTGTTTATTTGACGTAGTTGTTGTTGTGGACGTTGTTGTTGTTGTTGTTGTTGTTGTTTATTTGACGTTGTTGTTGTTGTTGTTTTTTTGACATTGTTGTTGTTGTTGACGTTGTTGTTGTTGTTGTTTATTTGACGTTGTTGTTGTTGTTGACGTTGTTGTTGTTGTTGTTGTTGTTTATTTGACGTTGTTGTTGTTTATTTGACGTTGTTGTTGTTGTTTTTTTGACATTTTTATTGTTGTTGACGTTGTTGTTGTTGTTGTTGTTGTTGTTGTTTATTTGACGTTGTTGTTGTAGTTGTTGACGTTGTTGTTGTTGTTGTTATTTACTTGACGTTGTTGTTGTTGTTATTGTTTATTTAACGTTGTTGTGATTGTTGTTGTTTATTTGACGTTGTTGTTGTTGTTGTTGTTGTTTTTGTTGTTTATTTGACGTTGTTGTTATTGTTGACGTTGTTGTTGTTGTTTATTTGACATTGTTGTTGTTGTTGTTTATTTGACATTGTTTTTGTTGTTGTTTATTTGACGTTGTTGTTGTTGTTGTTGTTTATTTGACGTTGTTGTTGTTGTTGTTGTTTATTTGACGTTGTTGTTGTTGTTGTTTATTTGACGTTGTTGTTGTTGTTTATTTGACGTTGTTGTTGTTGTTTATTTGACGTTGTTGTTGTTGACGTTGTTGTTATTGTTGTTGTTTATTTGATGTTGTTGTTACTTATTTGGCGTTGTTGTTGTTGTTGACATTGTTGTTGTTGTTGTTTATTTGACATTGTTGTTGTTTGTGTTGACGTTGTTGTTGTTGTTGTTTATTTGATGTTGTTGTTGTTGTTGTTTATTTGACACTGTTGTTGTTGTTGTTGTTGTTGTTTATTTGACGTTGTTGTTGTTGTTGTTGTTTATTTGACATTGTTGTTGTTGTTGTTGTTTTTGTTATTTATTTGACGTTGTTATTGTTGTTGTTTATTTGACGTTGTTGTTTTTGTTGACGTTGGTGGTGTTGTTGTTTATTTGACGTTGTTGTTGTTGATTATTTGACATTGTTGTTGTTGTTGTCGTTGTTGTTGTTGTTGTTTATTTTACGTTGTTGTTGTTTATTTGACGGTGTTGTTGTTGTTGTTTATTTGACGTTGTTGCTGATGTTGTTGTTGTTGTTGACGTTGTTGTTGTTGTTTATTTGACGTTGTTGTTGTTGTTGACATAGTTGTTGTTGTTGTTTATTTGACGTTGTTGTTATTGTTGATGTTGTTGTTGTTGTTCTTGTTTATTTGACGTTGTTGTTGTTGTTGTTGTTTATTTGACGTTGTTGTTGTTGTTTATTTGACGTTGTTGTTGTTGTTGTTGTTTATTTGACGTTGTTGTTGTTGTTGTTTATTTGACGTTGTTGTTGTTGACGTTGTTGTTGTTGTTGTTGTTTATTTGATGTTGTTGTTACTTATTTGACGTTGTTGTTGTTGTCGACGTTGTTGTTGTTGTTGTTGTTTATTTGACATTGTTGTTGTTGTTGTTGACGTTGTTGTTGTTGTTATTTATTTGATGTTGTTGTTGTTTATTTGACACTGTTGCTGTTGTTGTTGTTGTTTATTTGACGTTGTTGTTGTTGTTGTTGTTGTTGTTGTTTATTTGACGTTGTTGTTGTTTTTGTTATTTATTTGACGTTGTTATTGTTGTTGTTTATTTGACGTTGTTGTTTTTGTTGACGTTGGTTGTGTTGTTGTTTATTTGACGTTGTTGTTGTTGTTGATTATTTGACATTGTTGTTGTTGTTGACGTTGTTGTTGTTGTTTATTTGACGTTGTTGTTGTTTATTTGACGGTGTTGTTGTTGTTGTATATTTGACGTTGTTGCTGTTGTTGTTGTTTATTTGACGTTGTTGTTGTTGTTGACGTTGTTGTTGTTTATTTGACGTTGTTGTTGTTGACATAGTTGTTGTTGTTGTTTATTTGACGTTGTTGTTATTGTTGACGTTGTTGTTGTTTATTTGACGTTGTTGTTGTTGTTCTTGTTGTTGTTTATTTGATGTAGTTGTTGTTGTTGTCGTTGTTTATCTGACGTTGTTATTGTTGTTGACGTTGTTGTTGTTGTTGACGTTGTTGTTGTTGTTTATTTGACGTTGTTGTTGACGTTGTTGTTGTTGTTTATTTGACATTGTTGTTGTTGTTGACGGTGTTGTTGTTGTTGTTGCTGTTGTTGTTGTTATTTATTTAACGTTGTTGTTGTTGTTGTTTATTTGACGTTGTTGTTGTTGATGTTGTTGTTGTTGTTGTTTATTTGACGTTGTTGTTGTTTATTTTACGTAGTTGTTGTTGTTGACGTTGTTGTTGTTGTTGTTTATTTGACGTTGTTGTTGTTTTTTTGACATTGTTGTTGTTGTTGTTGACGTTGTTGTTCTTGTTGTTTATTTGACGTTGTTGTTGTTGTTGACGTTGTTGTTGTTGTTGTTGTTGTTTATTTGACGTTGTTGTTGTTGTTGTTTTTTTGACGTTGTTGTTGTTGTTTTTTTGACATTTTTATTGTTGTTGACGTTGTTGTTGTTGTTGTTTATTTGACGTTGTTGTTGTAGTTGTTGACGTTGTTGTTGTTGTTGTTGTTATTTACTTGACGTTGTTGTTGTTGTTATTGTTTATTTAACGTTGTTGTTGTTGTTGTTGTTTATTTGACGTTGTTGTTGTTGTTGTTGTTTTTGTTGTTTATTTGACGTTGTTGTTATTGTTGACGTTGTTGTTGTTGTTTATTTGACATTGTTGTTGTTGTTGTTTATTTGACATTGTTTTTGTTGTTGTTTATTTGACGTTGTTGTTGTTGTTGTTGTTGTTGTTTATTTGACGTTGTTGTTGTTGTTGTTGTTTATTTGACGTTGTTGTTGTTGTTGTTTATTTGACGTTGTTGTTGTTGACGTTGTTGTTGTTGTTGTTGTTTATTTGATGTTGTTGTTACTTATTTGACGTTGTTGTTGTTGTCGACGTTGTTGTTGTTGTTGTTGTTTATTTGACATTGTTGTTGTTGTTGTTGACGTTGTTGTTGTTGTTATTTATTTGATGTTGTTGTTGTTGTTGTTGTTTATTTGACACTGTTGTTGTTGTTGTTGTTTATTTGACGTTGTTGTTGTTGTTGTTGTTGTTTATTTGACGTTGTTGTTGTTGTTGTTTTTGTTATTTATTTGACGTTGTTATTGTTGTTGTTTATTTGACGTTGTTGTTTTTGTTGACGTTGGTGGTGTTGTTGTTTATTTGACGTTGTTGTTGTTGTTGATTATTTGACATTGTTGTTGTTGTTGACGTTGTTGTTGTTGTTTATTTGACGTTGTTGTTGTTTATTTGACGGTGTTGTTGTTGTTGTTTATTTGACGTTATTGCTGTTGTTGTTGTTTATTTGACGTTGTTGTTGTTGTTGACGTTGTTTTTGTTGTTTATTTGACGTTGTTGTTGTTGACATAGTTGTTGTTGTTGTTTATTTGACGTTGTTGTTATTGTTGACGTTGTTGTTGTTTATTTGACGTTGTTGTTGTTGTTCTTGTTGTTGTTTATTTGATGTTGCTGTTGTTGTTGTCGTTGTTTATCTGACGTTGTTGTTGTTGTTGACGTTGTTGTTGTTGTTGACGTTGTTGTTGTTGTTTATTTGACGTTGTTGTTGACGTTGTTGTTGTTGTTTATTTGACATTGTTGTTGTTGTTGACGGTGTTGTTGTTGTTGTTGCTGTTGTTGTTGTTATTTATTTAACGTTGTTGTTGTTGTTGTTTATTTGACGTTGTTGTTGTTGTTTATTTGACGTTGTTGTTGTTGTTTATTTGACGTTGTTGTTGTTGACGTTGTTGTTGTTGTTGTTTATTTGACGTTGTTGTTGTTTATTTGACGTAGTTGTTGTTGTTGACGTTGTTGTTGTTGTTGTTGTTGTTTATTTGACGTTGTTGTTGTTGTTTTTTTGACATTGTTGTTGTTGTTGACGTTGTTGTTCTTGTTGTTTATTTGACGTTGTTGTTGTTGTTGACGTTGTTGTTGTTGTTGTTGTTGTTTATTTGACGTTGTTGTTGTTGTTTATTTGACGTTGTTGTTGTTGTTTTTTTGACATTTTTATTGTTGTTGACGTTGTTGTTGTTGTTGTTGTTGTTGTTGTTGTTGTTTATTTGACGTTGTTGTTGTAGTTGTTGACGTTGTTGTTGTTGTTGTTATTTACTTGACGTTGTTGTTGTTGTTATGTTTTATTTAACGTTGTTGTTGTTGTTGTTGTTTATTTGACGTTGTTGTTGTTGTTGTTGTTGTTGTTGTTTTTGTTGTTTATTTGACGTTGTTGTTATTGTTGACGTTGTTGTTGTTGTTTATTTGACATTGTTGTTGTTGTTGTTTATTTGACATTGTTTTTGTTGTTGTTTATTTGACGTTGTTGTTGTTGTTGTTGTTGTTTATTTGACGTTGTTGTTGTTGTTGTTGTTTATTTGACGTTGTTGTTGTTGTTGTTGTTTATTTGACGTTGTTGTTGTTGTTGTTGTTTATTTGACGTTGTTGTTGTTGTTTATTTGACGTTGTTGTTGTTGACGTTGTTGTTATTGTTGTTGTTTATTTGATGTTGTTGTTACTTATTTGGCGTTGTTGTTGTTGTTGACGTTGTTGTTGTTGTTGTTTATTTGACATTGTTGTTGTTGTTGTTGACGTTGTTGTTGTTGTTTATTTGATGTTGTTGTTGTTGTTGTTTATTTGACACTGTTGTTGTTGTTGTTGTTGTTGTTGTTTATTTGACGTTGTTGTTGTTGTTGTTGTTTATTTGACATTGTTGTTGTTGTTGTTTTTGTTATTTATTTGACGTTGTTATTGTTGTTGTTTATTTGACGTTGTTGTTTTTGTTGACGTTGGTGGTGTTGTTGTTTATTTGACGTTGTTGTTGTTGATTATTTGACATTGTTGTTGTTGTTGTCGTTGTTGTTGTTGTTGTTTATTTGACGTTGTTGTTGTTTATTTGACGGTGTTGTTGTTGTTGTTTATTTGACGTTGTTGTTGTTGTTGTTGTTGTTGTTGACGTTGTTGTTGTTGTTTATTTGACGTTGTTGTTGTTGTTGACATAGTTGTTGTTGTTGTTTATTTGACGTTGTTGTTATTGTTGACGTTGTTGTTGTTGTTCTTGTTTATTTGACGTTGTTGTTGTTGTTGTTGTTTATTTGACGTTGTTGTTGTTGTTTATTTGACGTTGTTGTTGTTGTTGTTGTTTATTTGACGTTGTTGTTGTTGTTGTTTATTTGACGTTGTTGTTGTTGACGTTGTTGTTGTTGTTGTTGTTGTTTATTTGATGTTGTTGTTACTTATTTGACGTTGTTGTTGTTGTCGACGTTGTTGTTGTTGTTGTTGTTGTTTATTTGACAGTGTTGTTGTTGTTGTTGACGTTGTTGTTGTTGTTATTTATTTGATGTTGTTGTTGTTGTTGTTGTTTATTTGACACTGTTGTTGTTGTTGTTGTTTATTTGACGTTGTTGTTGTTGTTGTTGTTGTTGTTGTTTATTTGACGTTGTTGTTGTTGTTGTTTTTGTTATTTATTTGACGTTGTTATTGTTGTTGTTTATTTGACGTTGTTGTTTTTGTTGACAATGGTGGTGTTGTTGTTTATTTGACGTTGTTGTTGTTGTTGATTATTTGACATTGTTGTTGTTGTTGACGTTGTTGTTGTTGTTTATTTGACGTTGTTGTTGTTTATTTGACGGTGTTGTTGTTGTTGTTTATTTGACGTTATTGCTGTTGTTGTTGTTTATTTGACGTTGTTGTTGTTGTTGACGTTGTTGTTGTTGTTTATTTGACGTTGTTGTTGTTGACATAGTTGTTGTTGTTGTTTATTTGACGTTGTTGTTATTGTTGACGTTGTTGTTGTTTATTTGACGTTGTTGTTGTTGTTCTTGTTGTTGTTTATTTGATGTTGTTGTTGTTGTTGTCGTTGTTTATCTGACGTTGTTATTGTTGTTGACGTTGTTGTTGTTGTTGACGTTGTTGTTGTTGTTTATTTGACGTTGTTGTTGACGTTGTTGTTGTTGTTTATTTGACATTGTTGTTGTTGTTGACGGTGTTGTTGTTGTTGTTGCTGTTGTTGTTGTTATTTATTTAACGTTGTTGTTGTTGTTGTTTATTTGACGTTGTTGTTGTTGATGTTGTTGTTGTTGTTGTTTATTTGACGTTGTTGTTGTTTATTTTACGTAGTTGTTGTTGTTGACGTTGTTGTTGTTGTTGTTTATTTGACGTTGTTGTTGTTTTTTTGACATTGTTGTTGTTGTTGTTGACGTTGTTGTTCTTGTTGTTTATTTGACGTTGTTGTTGTTGTTGACGTTGTTGTTGTTGTTGTTGTTGTTTATTTGACGTTGTTGTTGTTGTTGTTTTTTTGACGTTGTTGTTGTTGTTTTTTTGACATTTTTATTGTTGTTGACGTTGTTGTTGTTGTTGCTTATTTGACGTTGTTGTTGTAGTTGTTGACGTTGTTGTTGTTGTTGTTGTTATTTACTTGACGTTGTTGTTGTTGTTATTGTTTATTTAACGTTGTTGTTGTTGTTGTTGTTTATTTGACGTTGTTGTTGTTGTTGTTGTTTTTGTTGTTTATTTGACGTTGTTGTTATTGTTGACGTTGTTGTTGTTGTTTATTTGACATTGTTGTTGTTGTTGTTTATTTGACATTGTTTTTGTTGTTGTTTATTTGACGTTGTTGTTGTTGTTGTTGTTTATTTGACGTTGTTGTTGTTGTTGTTGTTTATTTGACGTTGTTGTTGTTGTTGTTTATTTGACGTTGTTGTTGTTGACGTTGTTGTTGTTGTTGTTGTTTATTTGATGTTGTTGTTACTTATTTGACGTTGTTGTTGTTGTCGACGTTGTTGTTGTTGTTGTTGTTTATTTGACATTGTTGTTGTTGTTGTTGACGTTGTTGTTGTTGTTATTTATTTGATGTTGTTGTTGTTGTTGTTGTTTATTTGACACTGTTGTTGTTGTTGTTGTTTATTTGACGTTGTTGTTGTTGTTGTTGTTGTTTATTTGACGTTGTTGTTGTTGTTGTTTTTGTTATTTATTTGACGTTGTTATTGTTGTTGTTTATTTGACGTTGTTGTTTTTGTTGACGTTGGTGGTGTTGTTGTTTATTTGACGTTGTTGTTGTTGTTGATTATTTGACATTGTTGTTGTTGTTGACGTTGTTGTTGTTGTTTATTTGACGTTGTTGTTGTTTATTTGACGGTGTTGTTGTTGTTGTTTATTTGACGTTATTGCTGTTGTTGTTGTTTATTTGACGTTGTTGTTGTTGTTGACGTTGTTTTTGTTGTTTATTTGACGTTGTTGTTGTTGTTGTTTTTTTGACGTTGTTGTTGTTGTTTTTTTGACATTTTTATTGTTGTTGACGTTGTTGTTGTTGTTGCTTATTTGACGTTGTTGTTGTAGTTGTTGACGTTGTTGTTGTTGTTGTTGTTATTTACTTGACGTTGTTGTTGTTGTTATTGTTTATTTAACGTTGTTGTTGTTGTTGTTGTTTATTTGACGTTGTTGTTGTTGTTGTTGTTTTTGTTGTTTATTTGACGTTGTTGTTATTGTTGACGTTGTTGTTGTTGTTTATTTGACATTGTTGTTGTTGTTGTTTATTTGACATTGTTTTTGTTGTTGTTTATTTGACGTTGTTGTTGTTGTTGTTGTTTATTTGACGTTGTTGTTGTTGTTGTTGTTTATTTGACGTTGTTGTTGTTGTTGTTTATTTGACGTTGTTGTTGTTGACGTTGTTGTTGTTGTTGTTGTTTATTTGATGTTGTTGTTACTTATTTGACGTTGTTGTTGTTGTCGACGTTGTTGTTGTTGTTGTTGTTTATTTGACATTGTTGTTGTTGTTGTTGACGTTGTTGTTGTTGTTATTTATTTGATGTTGTTGTTGTTGTTGTTGTTTATTTGACACTGTTGTTGTTGTTGTTGTTTATTTGACGTTGTTGTTGTTGTTGTTGTTGTTTATTTGACGTTGTTGTTGTTGTTGTTTTTGTTATTTATTTGACGTTGTTATTGTTGTTGTTTATTTGACGTTGTTGTTTTTGTTGACGTTGGTGGTGTTGTTGTTTATTTGACGTTGTTGTTGTTGTTGATTATTTGACATTGTTGTTGTTGTTGACGTTGTTGTTGTTGTTTATTTGACGTTGTTGTTGTTTATTTGACGGTGTTGTTGTTGTTGTTTATTTGACGTTATTGCTGTTGTTGTTGTTTATTTGACGTTGTTGTTGTTGTTGACGTTGTTTTTGTTGTTTATTTGACGTTGTTGTTGTTGTTGTTTTTTTGACGTTGTTGTTGTTGTTTTTTTGACATTTTTATTGTTGTTGACGTTGTTGTTGTTGTTGCTTATTTGACGTTGTTGTTGTAGTTGTTGACGTTGTTGTTGTTGTTGTTGTTATTTACTTGACGTTGTTGTTGTTGTTATTGTTTATTTAACGTTGTTGTTGTTGTTGTTGTTTATTTGACGTTGTTGTTGTTGTTGTTGTTTTTGTTGTTTATTTGACGTTGTTGTTATTGTTGACGTTGTTGTTGTTGTTTATTTGACATTGTTGTTGTTGTTGTTTATTTGACATTGTTTTTGTTGTTGTTTATTTGACGTTGTTGTTGTTGTTGTTGTTTATTTGACGTTGTTGTTGTTGTTGTTGTTTATTTGACGTTGTTGTTGTTGTTGTTTATTTGACGTTGTTGTTGTTGACGTTGTTGTTGTTGTTGTTGTTTATTTGATGTTGTTGTTACTTATTTGACGTTGTTGTTGTTGTCGACGTTGTTGTTGTTGTTGTTGTTTATTTGACATTGTTGTTGTTGTTGTTGACGTTGTTGTTGTTGTTATTTATTTGATGTTGTTGTTGTTGTTGTTGTTTATTTGACACTGTTGTTGTTGTTGTTGTTTATTTGACGTTGTTGTTGTTGTTGTTGTTGTTTATTTGACGTTGTTGTTGTTGTTGTTTTTGTTATTTATTTGACGTTGTTATTGTTGTTGTTTATTTGACGTTGTTGTTTTTGTTGACGTTGGTGGTGTTGTTGTTTATTTGACGTTGTTGTTGTTGTTGATTATTTGACATTGTTGTTGTTGTTGACGTTGTTGTTGTTGTTTATTTGACGTTGTTGTTGTTTATTTGACGGTGTTGTTGTTGTTGTTTATTTGACGTTATTGCTGTTGTTGTTGTTTATTTGACGTTGTTGTTGTTGTTGACGTTGTTTTTGTTGTTTATTTGACGTTGTTGTTGTTGACATAGTTGTTGTTGTTGTTTATTTGACGTTGTTGTTATTGTTGACGTTGTTGTTGTTTATTTGACGTTGTTGTTGTTGTTCTTGTTGTTGTTTATTTGATGTTGCTGTTGTTGTTGTCGTTGTTTATCTGACGTTGTTGTTGTTGTTGACGTTGTTGTTGTTGTTGACGTTGTTGTTGTTGTTTATTTGACGTTGTTGTTGACGTTGTTGTTGTTGTTTATTTGACATTGTTGTTGTTGTTGACGGTGTTGTTGTTGTTGTTGCTGTTGTTGTTGTTATTTATTTAACGTTGTTGTTGTTGTTGTTTATTTGACGTTGTTGTTGTTGTTTATTTGACGTTGTTGTTGTTGTTTATTTGACGTTGTTGTTGTTGACGTTGTTGTTGTTGTTGTTGTTTATTTGACGTTGTTGTTGTTTATTTGACGTAGTTGTTGTTGTTGACGTTGTTGTTGTTGTTGTTGTTGTTTATTTGACGTTGTTGTTGTTGTTTTTTTGACATTGTTGTTGTTGTTGACGTTGTTGTTCTTGTTGTTTATTTGACGTTGTTGTTGTTGTTGACGTTGTTGTTGTTGTTGTTGTTGTTTATTTGACGTTGTTGTTGTTGTTTATTTGACGTTGTTGTTGTTGTTTTTTTGACATTTTTATTGTTGTTGACGTTGTTGTTGTTGTTGTTGTTGTTGTTGTTGTTTATTTGACGTTGTTGTTGTAGTTGTTGACGTTGTTGTTGTTGTTGTTATTTACTTGACGTTGTTGTTGTTGTTATGTTTTATTTAACGTTGTTGTTGTTGTTGTTGTTTATTTGACGTTGTTGTTGTTGTTGTTGTTGTTGTTGTTTTTGTTGTTTATTTGACGTTGTTGTTATTGTTGACGTTGTTGTTGTTGTTTATTTGACATTGTTGTTGTTGTTGTTTATTTGACATTGTTTTTGTTGTTGTTTATTTGACGTTGTTGTTGTTGTTGTTGTTGTTTATTTGACGTTGTTGTTGTTGTTGTTGTTTATTTGACGTTGTTGTTGTTGTTGTTGTTTATTTGACGTTGTTGTTGTTGTTGTTGTTTATTTGACGTTGTTGTTGTTGTTTATTTGACGTTGTTGTTGTTGACGTTGTTGTTATTGTTGTTGTTTATTTGATGTTGTTGTTACTTATTTGGCGTTGTTGTTGTTGTTGACGTTGTTGTTGTTGTTGTTTATTTGACATTGTTGTTGTTGTTGTTGACGTTGTTGTTGTTGTTTATTTGATGTTGTTGTTGTTGTTGTTTATTTGACACTGTTGTTGTTGTTGTTGTTGTTTATTTGACGTTGTTGTTGTTGTTGTTGTTTATTTGACATTGTTGTTGTTGTTGTTTTTGTTATTTATTTGACGTTGTTATTGTTGTTGTTTATTTGACGTTGTTGTTTTTGTTGACGTTGGTGGTGTTGTTGTTTATTTGACGTTGTTGTTGTTGATTATTTGACATTGTTGTTGTTGTTGTCGTTGTTGTTGTTGTTGTTTATTTGACGTTGTTGTTGTTTATTTGACGGTGTTGTTGTTGTTGTTTATTTGACGTTGTTGTTGTTGTTGTTGTTGTTGTTGACGTTGTTGTTGTTGTTTATTTGACGTTGTTGTTGTTGTTGACATAGTTGTTGTTGTTGTTTATTTGACGTTGTTGTTATTGTTGACGTTGTTGTTGTTGTTCTTGTTTATTTGACGTTGTTGTTGTTGTTGTTGTTTATTTGACGTTGTTGTTGTTGTTTATTTGACGTTGTTGTTGTTGTTGTTGTTTATTTGACGTTGTTGTTGTTGTTGTTTATTTGACGTTGTTGTTGTTGACGTTGTTGTTGTTGTTGTTGTTTATTTGATGTTGTTGTTACTTATTTGACGTTGTTGTTGTTGTCGACGTTGTTGTTGTTGTTGTTGTTGTTTATTTGACAGTGTTGTTGTTGTTGTTGACGTTGTTGTTGTTGTTATTTATTTGATGTTGTTGTTGTTGTTGTTGTTGTTTATTTGACACTGTTGTTGTTGTTGTTGTTTATTTGACGTTGTTGTTGTTGTTGTTGTTGTTGTTGTTTATTTGACGTTGTTGTTGTTGTTGTTTTTGTTATTTATTTGACGTTGTTATTGTTGTTGTTTATTTGACGTTGTTGTTTTTGTTGACAATGGTGGTGTTGTTGTTTATTTGACGTTGTTGTTGTTGTTGATTATTTGACATTGTTGTTGTTGTTGACGTTGTTGTTGTTGTTTATTTGACGTTGTTGTTGTTTATTTGACGGTGTTGTTGTTGTTGTTGTTTATTTGACGTTATTGCTGTTGTTGTTGTTTATTTGACGTTGTTGTTGTTGTTGACGTTGTTGTTGTTGTTTATTTGACGTTGTTGTTGTTGACATAGTTGTTGTTGTTGTTTATTTGACGTTGTTGTTATTGTTGACGTTGTTGTTGTTTATTTGACGTTGTTGTTGTTGTTCTTGTTTGAGTTTATTTGATGTTGTTGTTGTTGTCGTTGTTTATCTGACGTTGTTGTTGTTGTTGACGTTGTTGTTGTTGTTGACGTTGTTGTTGTTGTTTATTTGACGTTGTTGTTGACGTTGTTGTTGTTGTTTATTTGACATTGTTGTTGTTGTTGACGGTGTTGTTGTTGTTGTTGCTGTTGTTGTTGTTATTTATTTAACGTTGTTGTTGTTGTTGTTTATTTGACGTTGTTGTTGTTGTTTATTTGACGTTGTTGTTGTTGTTTATTTGACGTTGCTGTTGTTGACGTTGTTGTTGTTGTTGTTGTTTATTTGACGTTGTTGTTGTTTATTTGACGTAGTTGTTGTTGTTGACGTTGTTGTTGTTGTTGTTGTTTATTTGACGTTGTTGTTGTTGTTGTTGTTTTTTTGACATTGTTGTTGTTGTTGACGTTGTTGTTCTTGTTGTTTATTTGACGTTGTTGTTGTTGACGTTGTTGTTGTTGTTGTTGTTGTTTTTTTGACGTTGTTGTTGTTGTTGTTGTTTATTTGACGTTGTTGTTGTTGTTGTTTTGACATTTTTATTGTTGTTGACGTTGTTGTTGTTGTTGTTGTTGTTGTTGTTGTTTATTTGACGTTGTTGTTGTAGTTGTTGACGTTGTTGTTGTTGTTGTTATTTACTTGACGTTGTTGTTGTTGTTATTGTTTATTTAACGTTGTTGTTGTTGTTGTTGTTTATTTGACGTTGTTGTTGTTGTTGTTGTTGTTGTTATTGTTGTTTATTTGACGTTGTTGTTATTGTTGACGTTGTTGTTGTTGTTTATTTGACATTGTTGTTGTTGTTGTTTATTTGACATTGTTTTTGTTGTTGTTTATTTGACGTTGTTGTTGTTGTTGTTGTTGTTTATTTGACGTTATTGTTGTTGTTGTTGTTTATTTGACGTTGTTGTTGTTGTTGTTTATTTGACGTTGTTGTTGTTGTTGTTGTTTATTTGACGTTGTTGTTGTTGTTTATTTGACGTTGTTGTTGTTGACGTTGTTGTTATTGTTGTTGTTTATTTGATGTTGTTGTTACTTATTTGGCGTTGTTGTTGTTGTTGACGTTGTTGTTGTTGTTGTTTATTTGACATTGTTGTTGTTGTTGTTGACGTTGTTGTTGTTGTTGTTTATTTGATGTTGTTGTTGTTGTTGTTGTTGTTTATTTGACACTGTTGTTGTTGTTGTTGTTGTTGTTTATTTGACGTTGTTGTTGTTGTTGTTGTTGTTTATTTGACATTGTTGTTGTTGTTGTTTTTGTTATTTATTTGACGTTGTTATTGTTGTTGTTTATTTGACGTTGTTGTTTTTGTTGACGTTGGTGGTGTTGTTGTTTATTTGACGTTGTTGTTGTTGATTATTTGACATTGTTGTTGTTGTTATCGTTGTTGTTGTTGTTTATTTGACGTTGTCGTTGTTTATTTGAAGGTGTTGTTGTTGTTATTTATTTGACGTTGTTGCTGTTGTTGTTGTTGTTGTTGACGTTGTTGTTGTTGTTATTTATTTGACGTTGTTGTTGTTGTTGACATAGTTGTTGTTGTTGTTTATTTGACGTTGTTGTTATTGTTGACGTTGTTGTTGTTGTTCTTGTTTATTTGACGTTGTTGTTGTTGTTGTTGTTGTTGTTTATTTGACGTTGTTGTTGTTGTTTATTTGACGTTGTTGTTGTTGTTGTTGTTTATTTGACGTTGTTGTTGTTGTTGTTTATTTGACGTTGTTGTTGTTGACGTTGTTGTTGTTGTTGTTGTTTATTTGATGTTGTTGTTACTTATTTGACGTTGTTGTTGTTGTTGTTGACGTTGTTGTTGTTGTTGTTGTTGTTTATTTGACATTGTTGTTGTTGTTGTTGACGTTGTTGTTGTTGTTGTTTATTTGATGTTGTTGTTGTTGTTGTTGTTTATTTGACATTGTTGTTGTTGTTGTTGTTTATTTGACGTTGTTGTTGTTGTTGTTGTTGTTGTTGTTGTTTATTTGACGTTGTTGTTGTTGTTGTTGTTGTTTTTGTTATTTATTTGACGTTGTTATTGTTGTTGTTTATTTGACGTTGTTGTTTTTGTTGACGTTGGTGGTGTTGTTCTTTATTTGACGTTGTTGTTGTTGTTGATTATTTGACATTGTTGTTGTTGTTGACGTTGTTGTTGTTGTTTATTTGACGTTGTTGTTGTTTATTTGACGGTGTTGTTGTTGTTTATTTGACGTTGTTGCTGTTGTTGTTGTTTAGTTGACGTTGTTGTTGTTGTTGACGTTGTTGTTGTTGTTTATTTGACGTTGTTGTTGTTGACATAGTTGTTGTTGTTGTTTATTTGACGTTGTTGTTATTGTTGACGTTGTTGTTGTTTATTTGACGTTGTTGTTGTTGTTCTTGTTGTTGTTTATTTGATGTTGCTGTTGTTGTTGTCGTTGTTTATCTGACGTTGTTATTGTTGTTGACGTTGTTGTTGTTGTTGACGTTGTTGTTGTTGTTTATTTGACGTTGTTGTTGACGTTGTTGTTGTTGTTTATTTGACATTGTTGTTGTTGTTGACGGTGTTGTTGTTGTTGTTGCTGTTGTTGTTGTTATTTATTTAACGTTGTTGTTGTTGTTGTTTATTTGACGTTGTTGTTGTTGTTTATTTGACGTTGTTGTTGTTGTTTATTTGACGTTGTTGTTGTTGTTTATTTGACGTTGCTGTTGTTGACGTTGTTGTTGTTGTTGTTGTTGTTTATTTGACGTTGTTGTTGTTTATTTTACGTAGTTGTGGTTGTTGACGTTGTTGTTGTTGTTGTTGTTGTTTATTTGACGTTGTGTTGTTGTTTTTTTGACATTGTTGTTGTTGTTGACGTTGTTGTTCTTGTTGTTTATTTGACGTTGTTGTTCTTGTTGACGTTGTTGTTGTTGTTGTTGTTGTTGTTTATTTGACGTTGTTGTTGTTGTTTATTTGACGTTGTTGTTGTTGTTTTTTTGACATTTTTATTGTTGTTGACGTTGTTGTTGTTGTTGTTGTTGTTTATTTGACGTTGTTGTTGTAGTTGTTGACGTTGTTGTTGTTGTTGTTGTTATTTACTTGACGTTGTTGTTGTTGTTATTGTTTATTTAACGTTGTTGTTGTTGTTGTTGTTGTTTATTTGACGTTGTTGTTGTTGTTGTTGTTGTTGTTGTTGTTGTTTTTGTTGTTTATTTAACGTTGTTGTTATTGTTGACGTTGTTGTTGTTGTTTATTTGTCATTGTTGTTGTTGTTGTTTATTTGACATTGTTTTTGTTGTTGTTTATTTGACGTTGTTGTTGTTGTTGTTGTTGTTTATTTGACGTTGTTGTTGTTGTTGTTGTTTATTTGAAGTTGTTGTTGTTGTTGTTTATTTGACGTTGTTGTTGTTGACGTTGTTGTTGTTGTTGTTTATTTGATGTTGTTGTTACTTATTTGACGTTGTTGTTGTTGTCGACGTTGTTGTTGTTGTTGTTGTTTATTTGACATTGTTGTTGTTGTTGTTGACGTTGTTGTTGTTGTTATTTATTTGATGTTGTTGTTGTTGTTGTTGTTGTTTATTTGACACTGTTGTTGTTGTTGTTGTTGTTGTTTATTTGACGTTGTTGTTGTTGTTGTTGTTGTTTATTTGACGTTGTTGTTGTTGTTTTTGTTATTTATTTGACGTTGTTATTGTTGTTGTTTATTTGACGTTGTTGTTTTTGTTGACGTTGGTGGTGTTGTTGTTTATTTGACGTTGTTGTTGTTGTTGATTATTTGACATTGTTGTTGTTGTTGACGTTGTTGTTGTTGTTTATTTGACGTTGTTGTTGTTTATTTGACGGTGTTGTTGTTGTTGTTTATTTGACGTTATTGCTGTTGTTGTTGTTTATTTGACGTTGTTGTTGTTGTTGACGTTGTTGTTGTTGTTTATTTGACGTTGTTGTTGTTGACATAGTTGTTGTTGTTGTTTATTTGACGTTGTTGTTATTGTTGACGTTGTTGTTGTTTATTTGACGTTGTTGTTGTTGTTCTTGTTGTTGTTTATTTGATGTTGCTGTTGTTGTTGTCGTTGTTTATCTGACGTTGTTGTTGTTGTTGACGTTGTTGTTGTTGTTGACGTTGTTGTTGTTGTTTATTTGACGTTGTTGTTGACGTTGTTGTTGTTGTTTATTTGACATTGTTGTTGTTGTTGACGGTGTTGTTGTTGTTGTTGCTGTTGTTGTTGTTATTTATTTAACGTTGTTGTTGTTGTTGTTGTTTATTTGACGTTGTTGTTGTTGTTTATTTGACGTTGTTGTTGTTGTTTATTTGACGTTGCTGTTGTTGACGTTGTTGTTGTTGTTGTTGTTTATTTGACGTTGTTGTTGTTTATTTGACGTAGTTGTTGTTGTTGACGTTGTTGTTGTTGTTGTTGTTGTTTATTTGACGTTGTTGTTGTTGTTGTTTTTTTGACATTGTTGTTGTTGTTGACGTTGTTGTTCTTGTTGTTTATTTGACGTTGTTGTTGTTGTTGACGTTGTTGTTGTTGTTGTTGTTTATTTGACGTTGTTGTTGTTGTTTATTTGACGTTGTTTTTTTGACATTTTTATTGTTGTTGACGTTGTTGTTGTTGTTGTTGTTGTTGTTGTTACTTATTTGGCGTTGTTGTTGTTGTTGACGTTGTTGTTGTTGTTGTTTATTTGACATTGTTGTTGTTGTTGTTGACGTTGTTGTTGTTGTTGTTTATTTGATGTTGTTGTTGTTGTTGTTGTTTATTTGACACTGTTGTTGTTGTTGTTGTTGTTGTTTATTTGACGTTGTTGTTGTTGTTGTTGTTGTTTATTTGACATTGTTGTTGTTGTTGTTTTTGTTATTTATTTGACGTTGTTATTGTTGTTGTTTATTTGACGTTGTTGTTTTTGTTGACGTTGGTGGTGTTGTTGTTTATTTGACGTTGTTGTTGTTGATTATTTGACATTGTTGTTGTTGTTATCGTTGTTGTTGTTGTTTATTTGACGTTGTTGTTGTTTATTTGAAGGTGTTGTTGTTGTTATTTATTTGACGTTGTTGCTGTTGTTGTTGTTGTTGTTGACGTTGTTGTTGTTGTTATTTATTTGACGTTGTTGTTGTTGTTGACATAGTTGTTGTTGTTGTTTATTTGACGTTGTTGTTATTGTTGACGTTGTTGTTGTTGTTCTTGTTTATTTGACGTTGTTGTTGTTGTTGTTGTTGTTGTTTATTTGACGTTGTTGTTGTTGTTTATTTGACGTTGTTGTTGTTGTTGTTGTTTATTTGACGTTGTTGTTGTTGTTGTTTATTTGACGTTGTTGTTGTTGACGTTGTTGTTGTTGTTGTTGTTTATTTGATGTTGTTGTTACTTATTTGACGTTGTTGTTGTTGTTGACGTTGTTGTTGTTGTTGTTGTTGTTTATTTGACATTGTTGTTGTTGTTGTTGACGTTGTTGTTGTTGTTGTTTATTTGATGTTGTTGTTGTTGTTGTTGTTTATTTGACATTGTTGTTGTTGTTGTTGTTTATTTGACGTTGTTGTTGTTGTTGTTGTTGTTGTTGTTGTTTATTTGACGTTGTTGTTGTTGTTGTTGTTTTTGTTATTTATTTGACGTTGTTATTGTTGTTGTTTATTTGACGTTGTTGTTTTTGTTGACGTTGGTGGTGTTGTTCTTTATTTGACGTTGTTGTTGTTGTTGATTATTTGACATTGTTGTTGTTGTTGACGTTGTTGTTGTTGTTTATTTGACGTTGTTGTTGTTTATTTGACGGTGTTGTTGTTGTTTATTTGACGTTGTTGCTGTTGTTGTTGTTTAGTTGACGTTGTTGTTGTTGTTGACGTTGTTGTTGTTGTTTATTTGACGTTGTTGTTGTTGACATAGTTGTTGTTGTTGTTTATTTGACGTTGTTGTTATTGTTGACGTTGTTGTTGTTTATTTGACGTTGTTGTTGTTGTTCTTGTTGTTGTTTATTTGATGTTGCTGTTGTTGTTGTCGTTGTTTATCTGACGTTGTTATTGTTGTTGACGTTGTTGTTGTTGTTGACGTTGTTGTTGTTGTTTATTTGACGTTGTTGTTGACGTTGTTGTTGTTGTTTATTTGACATTGTTGTTGTTGTTGACGGTGTTGTTGTTGTTGTTGCTGTTGTTGTTGTTATTTATTTAACGTTGTTGTTGTTGTTGTTTATTTGACGTTGTTGTTGTTGTTTATTTGACGTTGTTGTTGTTGTTTATTTGACGTTGTTGTTGTTGTTTATTTGACGTTGCTGTTGTTGACGTTGTTGTTGTTGTTGTTGTTGTTTATTTGACGTTGTTGTTGTTTATTTTACGTAGTTGTGGTTGTTGACGTTGTTGTTGTTGTTGTTGTTGTTTATTTGACGTTGTGTTGTTGTTTTTTTGACATTGTTGTTGTTGTTGACGTTGTTGTTCTTGTTGTTTATTTGACGTTGTTGTTCTTGTTGACGTTGTTGTTGTTGTTGTTGTTGTTGTTTATTTGACGTTGTTGTTGTTGTTTATTTGACGTTGTTGTTGTTGTTTTTTTGACATTTTTATTGTTGTTGACGTTGTTGTTGTTGTTGTTGTTGTTTATTTGACGTTGTTGTTGTAGTTGTTGACGTTGTTGTTGTTGTTGTTGTTATTTACTTGACGTTGTTGTTGTTGTTATTGTTTATTTAACGTTGTTGTTGTTGTTGTTGTTTATTTGACGTTGTTGTTGTTGTTGTTGTTGTTGTTGTTGTTTTTGTTGTTTATTTAACGTTGTTGTTATTGTTGACGTTGTTGTTGTTGTTTATTTGTCATTGTTGTTGTTGTTGTTTATTTGACATTGTTTTTGTTGTTGTTTATTTGACGTTGTTGTTGTTGTTGTTGTTGTTTATTTGACGTTGTTGTTGTTGTTGTTGTTTATTTGAAGTTGTTGTTGTTGTTGTTTATTTGACGTTGTTGTTGTTGACGTTGTTGTTGTTGTTGTTTATTTGATGTTGTTGTTACTTATTTGACGTTGTTGTTGTTGTCGACGTTGTTGTTGTTGTTGTTGTTTATTTGACATTGTTGTTGTTGTTGTTGACGTTGTTGTTGTTGTTATTTATTTGATGTTGTTGTTGTTGTTGTTGTTGTTTATTTGACACTGTTGTTGTTGTTGTTGTTGTTTATTTGACGTTGTTGTTGTTGTTGTTGTTGTTTATTTGACGTTGTTGTTGTTGTTTTTGTTATTTATTTGACGTTGTTATTGTTGTTGTTTATTTGACGTTGTTGTTTTTGTTGACGTTGGTGGTGTTGTTGTTTATTTGACGTTGTTGTTGTTGTTGATTATTTGACATTGTTGTTGTTGTTGACGTTGTTGTTGTTGTTTATTTGACGTTGTTGTTGTTTATTTGACGGTGTTGTTGTTGTTGTTTATTTGACGTTATTGCTGTTGTTGTTGTTTATTTGACGTTGTTGTTGTTGTTGACGTTGTTGTTGTTGTTTATTTGACGTTGTTGTTGTTGACATAGTTGTTGTTGTTGTTTATTTGACGTTGTTGTTATTGTTGACGTTGTTGTTGTTTATTTGACGTTGTTGTTGTTGTTCTTGTTGTTGTTTATTTGATGTTGCTGTTGTTGTTGTCGTTGTTTATCTGACGTTGTTGTTGTTGTTGACGTTGTTGTTGTTGTTGACGTTGTTGTTGTTGTTTATTTGACGTTGTTGTTGACGTTGTTGTTGTTGTTTATTTGACATTGTTGTTGTTGTTGACGGTGTTGTTGTTGTTGTTGCTGTTGTTGTTGTTATTTATTTAACGTTGTTGTTGTTGTTGTTGTTTATTTGACGTTGTTGTTGTTGTTTATTTGACGTTGTTGTTGTTGTTTATTTGACGTTGCTGTTGTTGACGTTGTTGTTGTTGTTGTTGTTTATTTGACGTTGTTGTTGTTTATTTGACGTAGTTGTTGTTGTTGACGTTGTTGTTGTTGTTGTTGTTGTTTATTTGACGTTGTTGTTGTTGTTGTTTTTTTGACATTGTTGTTGTTGTTGACGTTGTTGTTCTTGTTGTTTATTTGACGTTGTTGTTGTTGTTGACGTTGTTGTTGTTGTTGTTGTTTATTTGACGTTGTTGTTGTTGTTTATTTGACGTTGTTTTTTTGACATTTTTATTGTTGTTGACGTTGTTGTTGTTGTTGTTGTTGTTGTTGTTTATTTGACGTTGTTGTTGTAGTTGTTGACGTTGTTGTTGTTGTTGTTATTTACTTGACGTTGTTGTTGTTGTTATTGTTTATTTAACGTTGTTGTTGTTGTTGTTGTTTATTTGACGTTGTTGTTGTTGTTGTTGTTGTTTTTGTTGTTTATTTGACGTTGTTGTTATTGTTGACGTTGTTGTTGTTGTTTATTTGACATTGTTGTTGTTGTTGTTTATTTGACATTGTTTTTGTTGTTGTTTATTTGACGTTGTTGTTGTTGTTGTTGTTTATTTGACGTTGTTGTTGTTGTTGTTTATTTGACGTTGTTGTTGTTGTTGTTTATTTGACGTTGTTGTTGTTGTTGTTGTTTATTTGACGTTGTTGTTGTTGTTTATTTGACGTTGTTGTTATTGACGTTGTTGTTATTGTTGTTGTTTATTTGATGTTGTTGTTACTTATTTGGCGTTGTTGTTGTTGTTGACGTTGTTGTTGTTGTTGTTTATTTGACATTGTTGTTGTTGTTGTTGACGTTGTTGTTGTTGTTGTTTATTTGATGTTGTTGTTGTTGTTGTTGTTTATTTGACACTGTTGTTGTTGTTGTTGTTGTTGTTGTTTATTTGACGTTGTTGTTGTTGTTGTTGTTTATTTGACATTGTTGTTGTTGTTGTTTTTGTTATTTATTTGACGTTGTTATTGTTGTTGTTTATTTGACGTTGTTGTTTTTGTTGACGTTGGTGGTGTTGTTGTTTATTTGACGTTGTTGTTGTTGATTATTTGACATTGTTGTTGTTGTTATCGTGGTTGTTGTTATTGTTTATTTGACGTTGTTGTTGTTTATTTGAAGGTGTTGTTGTTGTTGTTTATTTGACGTTGTTGCTGTTGTTGTTGTTGTTGACGTTGTTGTTGTTGTTATTTATTTGACGTTGTTGTTGTTGTTGACATAGTTGTTGTTGTTGTTTATTTGACGTTGTTGTTATTGTTGACGTTGTTGTTGTTGTTCTTGTTTATTTGATGTTGTTGTTGTTGTTGTTGTTGTTGTTTATTTGACGTTGTTGTTGTTGTTTATTTGACGTTGTTGTTGTTGTTGTTGTTTATTTGACGTTGTTGTTGTTGTTGTTTATTTGACGTTGTTGTTGTTGACGTTGTTGTTGTTGTTGTTGTTGTTTATTTGATGTTGTTGTTACTTATTTGACGTTGTTGTTGTTGTTGACGTTGTTGTTGTTGTTGTTGTTGTTGTTTATTTGACATTGTTGTTGTTGATGTTGACGTTGTTGTTGTTGTTGTTTATTTGATGTTGTTGTTGTTGTTGTTGTTGTTGTTTATTTGACATTGTTGTTGTTGTTGTTGTTTATTTGACGTTGTTGTTGTTGTTGTTGTTGTTGTTGTTGTTTATTTGACGTTGTTGTTGTTGTTGTTTTTGTTATTTATTTAACGTTGTTATTGTTGTTGTTGTTTTTGTTGACGTTGGTGGTGTTGTTGTTTATTTGACGTTGTTGTTGTTGTTGATTATTTGACATTGTTGTTGTTGTTGACGTTGTTGTTGTTGTTTATTTGACGTTGTTGTTGTTTATTTGACGGTGTTGTTGTTGTTGTTTATTTGACGTTGTTGCTGTTGTTGTTGTTTATTTGACGTTGTTGTTGTTGTTGACGTTGTTGTTGTTGTTTATTTGACGTTGTTGTTGTTGACATAGTTGTTGTTGTTGTTTATTTGACGTTGTTGTTGTTGTTTATTTGACGTTGTTGTTGTTGTTTTTTTGACATTTTTATTGTTGTTGACGTTGTTGTTGTTGTTGTTGTTGTTGTTGTTGTTGTTTATTTGACGTTGTTGTTGTAGTTGTTGACGTTGTTGTTGTTGTTGTTATTTACTTGACATTGTTGTTGTTGTTATTGTTTATTTAACGTTGTTGTTGTTGTTGTTGTTTTTGTTGTTTATTTGACGTTGTTGTTATTGTTGACGTTGTTGTTGTTGTTTATTTGACATTGTTGTTGTTGTTGTTTATTTGACATTGTTTTTGTTGTTGTTTATTTGACGTTGTTGTTGTTGTTGTTGTTGTTTATTTGACGTTGTTGTTGTTGTTGTTGTTTATTTGACGTTGTTGTTGTTGTTGTTTATTTGACGTTGTTGTTGTTGTTGTTGTTTATTTGACGTTGTTGTTGTTGTTTATTTGACGTTGTTGTTGTTGATGTTGTTGTTATTGTTGTTGTTTATTTGATGTTGTTGTTACTTATTTGGCGTTGTTGTTGTTGTTGACGTTGTTGTTGTTGTTGTTTATTTGACATTGTTGTTGTTGTTGTTGACGTTGTTGTTGTTGTTGTTGTTTATTTGATGTTGTTGTTGTTGTTGTTGTTTATTTGACACTGTTGTTGTTGTTGTTGTTGTTGTTTATTTGACGTTGTTGTTGTTGTTGTTGTTTATTTGACATTGTTGTTGTTGTTGTTTTTGTTATTTATTTGACGTTGTTATTGTTGTTGTTTATTTGACGTTGTTGTTTTTGTTGACGTTGGTGGTGTTGTTGTTTATTTGACGTTGTTGTTGTTGATTATTTGACATTGTTGTTGTTGTTATCGTTGTTGTTGTTGTTGTTTATTTGACGTTGTTGTTGTTTATTTGAAGGTGTTGTTGTTGTTGTTTATTTGACGTTGTTGCTGTTGTTGTTGTTGTTGTTGACATTGTTGTTGTTGTTATTTATTTGACGTTGTTGTTGTTGTTGACATAGTTGTTGTTGTTGTTTATTTGACGTTGTTGTTATTTTTGACGTTGTTGTTGTTCTTGTTTATTTGACGTTGTTCTTTTTGTTGTTGTTGTTTATTTGACGTTGTTGTTGTTGTTTATTTGACGTTGTTGTTGTTGTTTATTTGACGTTGTTGTTGTTGTTGTTGTTTATTTGACGTTGTTGTTGTTGTTTATTTGACGTTGTTGTTGTTGACGTTGTTGTTGTTGTTTATTTGATGTTGTTGTTACTTATTTGACGTTGTTGTTGTTGTTGACGTTGTGGTTGTTGTTGTTGTTTATTTGACATTGTTGTTGTTGTTGTTGACGTTGTTGTTGTTGTTGTTTATTTGATGTTGTTGTTGTTGTTGTTGTTTATTTGACATTGCTGTTGTTGTTGTTGTTTATTTGACGTTGTTGTTGTTGTTGTTGTTGTTGTTGTTGTTGTTGTTGTTTATTTGACGTTGTTGTTGTTGTTGTTTTTGTTATTTATTTGACGTTGTTATTGTTGTTGTTTATTTGACGTTGTTGTTTTTGTTGACGTTGGTGGTGTTGTTGTTTATTTGACGTTGTTGTTGTTGTTGATTATTTGACATTGTTGTTGTTGTTGACGTTGTTGTTGTTGTTTATTTGACGTTGTTGTTGTTTATTTGACGGTGTTGTTGTTGTTGTTTATTTGACGTTGTTGCTGTTGTTGTTGTTTATTTGACGTTGTTGTTGTTGACGTTGTTGTTGTTGTTTATTTGACGTTGTTGTTGTTGACATAGTTGTTGTTGTTGTTTATTTGACGTTGTTGTTATTGTTGACGTTGTTGTTGTTTATTTGACGTTGTTGTTGTTGTTCTTGTTGTTGTTTATTTGATGTTGCTGTTGTTGTTGTCGTTGTTTATCTGACGTTGTTGTTGTTGTTGACGTTGTTGTTGTTGTTGACGTTGTTGTTGTTGTTTATTTGACGTTGTTGTTGACGTTGTTGTTGTTGTTTATTTGACATTGTTGTTGTTGTTGACGGTGTTGTTGTTGTTGTTGCTGTTGTTGTTGTTATTTATTTAACGTTGTTGTTGTTGTTGTTTATTTGACGTTGTTGTTGTTGTTTATTTGACGTTGTTGTTGTTGTTTATTTGACGTTGTTGTTGTTGTTTATTTGACGTTGCTGTTGTTGACGTTGTTGTTGTTGTTGTTTATTTGACGTTGTTGTTTATTTGACGTAGTTGTTGTTGTTGACGTTGTTGTTGTTGTTGTTGTTTATTTGACGTTGTTGTTGTTGTTTTTTTGACATTGTTGTTGTTGTTGACGTTGTTGTTCTTGTTGTTTATTTGACGTTGTTGTTGTTGTTGACATTGTTGTTGTTGTTGTTGTTTATTTGACGTTGTTGTTGTTGTTGTTTATTTGACGTTGTTGTTGTTGTTTTTTTGACATTTTTATTGTTGTTGACGTTGTTGTTGTTGTTGTTGTTGTTTATTTGACGTTGTTGTTGTTGTAGTTGTTGACGTTGTTGTTGTTGTTGTTGTTATTTACTTGACGTTGTTGTTGTTGTTATTGTTTATTTAACGTTGTTGTTGTTGTTGTTGTTTATTTGACATTGTTGTTGTTGTTGTTGTTGTTGTTTTTGTTGTTTATTTGACGTTGTTGTTATTGTTGACGTTGTTGTTGTTGTTTATTTGACATTGTTGTTGTTGTTGTTTATTTGACATTGTTTTTGTTGTTGTTTATTTGACGTTGTTGTTGTTGTTGTTGTTTATTTGACGTTGTTGTTGTTGTTGTTTATTTGACGTTGTTGTTGTTGTTGTTGTTTATTTGACGTTGTTGTTGTTGTTGTTGTTGTTTATTTGACGTTGTTGTTGTTGTTGTTTATTTGACGTTGTTGTTATTGTTGTTGTTTATTTGATGTTGTTGTTACTTATTTGGCGTTGTTGTTGTTGTTGACGTTGTTGTTGTTGTTGTTTATTTGACATTGTTGTTGTTGTTGTTGACGTTGTTGTTGTTGTTGTTGTTTATTTGATGTTGTTGTTGTTGTTGTTGTTTATTTGACACTGTTGTTGTTGTTGTTGTTTATTTGACGTTGTTGTTGTTGTTGTTGTTGTTGTTGTTTATTTGACATTGTTGTTGTTATTGTTTTTGTTATTTATTTGACGTTGTTATTGTTGTTGTTTATTTGACGTTGTTGTTTTTGTTGACGTTGGTGGTGTTGTTGTTTATTTGACGTTGTTGTTGTTGATTATTTGACATTGTTGTTGTTGTTATCGTTGTTGTTGTTGTTGTTTATTTGACGTTGTTGTTGTTTATTTGAAGGTGTTGTTATTGTTGTTTATTTGACGTTGTTGCTGTTGTTGTTGTTGTTGACGTTGTTGTTGTTGTTATTTATTTGACGTTGTTGTTGTTGTTGACATAGTTGTTGTTGTTGTTTATTTGACGTTGTTGTTATTGTTGACGTTGTTGTTGTTGTTCTTGTTTATTTGACGTTGTTGTTGTTGTTGTTGTTTATTTGACGTTGTTGTTGTTGTTTATTTGACGTTGTTGTTGTTGTTGTTGTTTATTTGACGTTGTTGTTGTTGTTGTTTATTTGACGTTGTTGTTGTTGACGTTGTTGTTGTTGTTGTTGTTTATTTGATGTTGTTGTTACTTATTTGACGTTGTTGTTGTTGTTGACGTTGTTGTTGTTGTTGTTTATTTGACATTGTTGTTGTTGTTGTTGACATTGTTGTTGTTGTTGTTTATTTGATGTTGTTGTTGTTGTTGTTGTTTATTTGACATTGTTGTTAATGTTGTTGTTTATTTGACGTTGTTGTTGTTGTTGTTGTTGTTGTTGTTGTTGTTTATTTGACGTTGTTGTTGTTGTTGTTTTTGTTATTTATTTGACGTTGTTATTGTTGTTGTTTATTTGACGTTGTTGTTTTTGTTGACGTTGGTGGTGTTGTTGTTTATTTGACGTTGTTGTTGTTGTTGATTAATTGACATTGTTGTTGTTGTTGACGTTGTTGTTGTTGTTGTTTATTTGACGTTGTTGTTGTTTATTTGACGGTGTTGTTGTTGTTGTATATTTGACATTGTTGATGTTGTTGTTGTTTATTTGACGTTGTTGTTGTTGTTGACGTTATTGTTGTTTATTTGACGTTGTTGTTGTTGTTGACATAGTTGTTGTTGTTGTTTATTTGACGTTGTTGTTATTGTTGACGTTGTTGTTGTTTATTTGACGTTGTTGTTGTTGTTCTTGTTGTTGTTTATTTGATGTTGTTGTTGTTGTTGCCGTTGTTTATCTGACGTTGTTGTTGTTGTTGACGTTGTTGTTGTTGTTGACGTTGTTGTTGTTGTTTATTTGACGTTGCTGTTGTTGACGTTGTTGTTGTTGTTGTTGTTTATTTGACACTGTTGTTGTTGTTGTTGTTGTTGTTTATTTGACGTTGTTGTTGTTTATTTGACATTGTTGTTGTTGTTTATTTGACATTGTTGTTGTTGTTGTTTTTGTTATTTATTTGACGTTGTTATTGTTGTTGTTTATTTGACGTTGTTGTTTTTGTTGACGTTGGTGGTGTTGTTGTTTATTTGACGTTGTTGTTGTTGATTATTTGACATTGTTGTTGTTGTTATCGTTGTTGTTGTTGTTGTTTATTTGACGTTATTGTTGTTTATTTGACGGTATTGTTGTTGTTGTTTATTTGACGTTGTTGTTGTTGTTGTTGTTGTTGTTGTTGTTGACGTTGTTGTTGTTGTTTATTTGACGTTGTTGTTGTTGTTGACATAGTTGTTGTTGTTGTTTATTTGACGTTGTTGTTATTGTTGACGTTGTTGTTGTTGTTCTTGTTTATTTGATGTTGTTGTTGTTGTTTATTTGACGTTGTTGTTGTTGTTGTTTATTTGACGTTGTTGTTGTTGTTGTTGTTTATTTGACGTTGTTGTTGTTTATTTGACGGTGTTGTTGTTGTTGTATATTTGACGTTGTTGCTGTTGTTGTTGTTGTTTATTTGACGTTATTGTTGTTGTTGACGTTGTTGTTGTTGTTTATTTGACGTTGTTAGTGTTGTTGACATAGTTGTTGTTGTTGTTTATTTGACGTTGTTGTTATTGTTGACGTTGTTGTTGTTTATTTGACTTTGTTGTTGTTGTTCTTGTTGTTGTTTATTTGATGTTGTTGTTGTTGTCGTTGTTTATCTGACGTTGTTGTTGTTGTTGTTGACGTTGTTGTTGTTGTTGACGTTGTTGTTGTTGTTTATTTGACGTTGCTGTTGTTGACGTTGTTGTTGTTGTTGTTGTTTATTTGACGTTGTTGTTGTTTATTTGACGTTGTTGTTGTTGTTGACGTTGTTGTTGTTGTTGTTGTTTATTTGACGTTGTTGTTGTTGTTATTTTTTTGACATTGTTGTTGTTGTTGACGTTGTTGTTCTTGTTGTTTATTTGACGTTGTTGTTGTTGTTGTTGTTTATTTGACGTTGTTGTTGTTTATTTGACGTTGTTGTTGTTTATTTGACATTGTTGTTGTTGTTCACGTTGTTGTTGTTGTTGTTTATTTGACGTTGTTGTTGTTGTTTTTTTGACATTGTTATTGTTGTTGACGTTGTTGTTGTTGTTGTTGTTGTTGTTTATTTGACGTTGTTGTTGTTGTTGTTTTTGTTATTTATTTGACGTTGTTATTGTTGTTGTTTATTTGACGTTGTTGTTTTTGTTGACGTTGGTGGTGTTGTTGTTTATTTGACGTTGTTGTTGTTGTTGATTATTTGACATTGTTGTTGTTGTTGACGTTGTTGTTGTTGTTTATTTGACGTTGTTGTTGTTTATTTGACGGTGTTGTTGTTGTTGTTTATTTGACGTTGTTGCTGTTGTTGTTGTTTATTTGACGTTGTTGTTGTTGACGTTGTTGTTGTTGTTTATTTGACGTTGTTGTTGTTGACATAGTTGTTGTTGTTGTTTATTTGACGTTGTTGTTATTGTTGACGTTGTTGTTGTTTATTTGACGTTGTTGTTGTTGTTCTTGTTGTTGTTTATTTGATGTTGCTGTTGTTGTTGTCGTTGTTTATCTGACGTTGTTGTTGTTGTTGACGTTGTTGTTGTTGTTGACGTTGTTGTTGTTGTTTATTTGACGTTGTTGTTGACGTTGTTGTTGTTGTTTATTTGACATTGTTGTTGTTGTTGACGGTGTTGTTGTTGTTGTTGCTGTTGTTGTTGTTATTTATTTAACGTTGTTGTTGTTGTTGTTTATTTGACGTTGTTGTTGTTGTTTATTTGACGTTGTTGTTGTTGTTTATTTGACGTTGTTGTTGTTGTTTATTTGACGTTGCTGTTGTTGACGTTGTTGTTGTTGTTGTTTATTTGACGTTGTTGTTTATTTGACGTAGTTGTTGTTGTTGACGTTGTTGTTGTTGTTGTTGTTGTTTATTTGACGTTGTTGTTGTTGTTTTTTTGACATTGTTGTTGTTGTTGACGTTGTTGTTCTTGTTGTTTATTTGACGTTGTTGTTGTTGTTGACGTTGTTGTTGTTGTTGTTGTTTATTTGACGTTGTTGTTGTTGTTGTTTATTTGACGTTGTTGTTGTTGTTTTTTTGACATTTTTATTGTTGTTGACGTTGTTGTTGTTGTTGTTGTTGTTTATTTGACGTTGTTGTTGTAGTTGTTGACGTTGTTGTTGTTGTTGTTGTTATTTACTTGACGTTGTTGTTGTTGTTATTGTTTATTTAACGTTGTTGTTGTTGTTGTTGTTTATTTGACATTGTTGTTGTTGTTGTTGTTGTTGTTTTTGTTGTTTATTTGATGTTGTTGTTATTGTTGACGTTGTTGTTGTTGTTTATTTGACATTGTTGTTGTTGTTGTTTATTTGACATTGTTTTTGTTGTTGTTTATTTGACGTTGTTGTTGTTGTTGTTGTTGTTGTTTATTTGACGTTGTTGTTGTTGTTGTTTATTTGACGTTGTTGTTGTTGTTGTTGTTTATTTGACGTTGTTGTTGTTGTTGTTGTTGTTTATTTGACGTTGTTGTTGTTGTTGTTTATTTGACGTTGTTGTTATTGTTGTTGTTTATTTGATGTTGTTGTTACTTATTTGGCGTTGTTGTTGTTGTTGACGTTGTTGTTGTTGTTGTTTATTTGACATTGTTGTTGTTGTTGTTGACGTTGTTGTTGTTGTTGTTGTTTATTTGATGTTGTTGTTGTTGTTGTTGTTTATTTGACACTGTTGTTGTTGTTGTTGTTTATTTGACGTTGTTGTTGTTGTTGTTGTTGTTGTTGTTTATTTGACATTGTTGTTGTTATTGTTTTTGTTATTTATTTGACGTTGTTATTGTTGTTGTTTATTTGACGTTGTTGTTTTTGTTGACGTTGGTGGTGTTGTTGTTTATTTGACGTTGTTGTTGTTGATTATTTGACATTGTTGTTGTTGTTATCGTTGTTGTTGTTGTTGTTTATTTGACGTTGTTGTTGTTTATTTGAAGGTGTTGTTATTGTTGTTTATTTGACGTTGTTGCTGTTGTTGTTGTTGTTGTTGACGTTGTTGTTGTTGTTATTTATTTGACGTTGTTGTTGTTGTTGACATAGTTGTTGTTGTTGTTTATTTGACGTTGTTGTTATTGTTGACGTTGTTGTTGTTGTTCTTGTTTATTTGACGTTGTTGTTGTTGTTGTTGTTGTTTATTTGACGTTGTTGTTGTTGTTGTTTATTTGACGTTGTTGTTGTTGTTGTTGTTTATTTGACGTTGTTGTTGTTGTTGTTTATTTGACGTTGTTGTTGTTGACGTTGTTGTTGTTGTTGTTGTTTATTTGATGTTGTTGTTACTTATTTGACGTTGTTGTTGTTGTTGACGTTGTTGTTGTTGTTGTTTATTTGACATTGTTGTTGTTGTTGTTGACATTGTTGTTGTTGTTGTTTATTTGATGTTGTTGTTGTTGTTGTTGTTTATTTGACATTGTTGTTAATGTTGTTGTTTATTTGACGTTGTTGTTGTTGTTGTTGTTGTTGTTGTTGTTTATTTGACGTTGTTGTTGTTGTTGTTTTTGTTATTTATTTGACGTTGTTATTGTTGTTGTTTATTTGACGTTGTTGTTTTTGTTGACGTTGGTGGTGTTGTTGTTTATTTGACGTTGTTGTTGTTGTTGATTAATTGACATTGTTGTTGTTGTTGACGTTGTTGTTGTTGTTGTTTATTTGACGTTGTTGTTGTTTATTTGACGGTGTTGTTGTTGTTGTATATTTGACATTGTTGATGTTGTTGTTGTTTATTTGACGTTGTTGTTGTTGTTGACGTTATTGTTGTTTATTTGACGTTGTTGTTGTTGTTGACATAGTTGTTGTTGTTGTTTATTTGACGTTGTTGTTATTGTTGACGTTGTTGTTGTTTATTTGACGTTGTTGTTGTTGTTCTTGTTGTTGTTTATTTGATGTTGTTGTTGTTGTTGTCGTTGTTTATCTGACGTTGTTGTTGTTGTTGACGTTGTTGTTGTTGTTGACGTTGTTGTTGTTGTTTATTTGACGTTGCTGTTGTTGACGTTGTTGTTGTTGTTGTTGTTTATTTGACACTGTTGTTGTTGTTGTTGTTGTTGTTTATTTGACGTTGTTGTTGTTTATTTGACATTGTTGTTGTTGTTTATTTGACATTGTTGTTGTTGTTGTTGTTTTTGTTATTTATTTGACGTTGTTATTGTTGTTGTTTATTTGACGTTGTTGTTTTTGTTGACGTTGGTGGTGTTGTTGTTTATTTGACGTTGTTGTTGTTGATTATTTGACATTGTTGTTGTTGTTATCGTTGTTGTTGTTGTTGTTTATTTGACGTTATTGTTGTTTATTTGACGGTATTGTTGTTGTTGTTTATTTGACGTTGTTGTTGTTGTTGTTGTTGTTGTTGTTGTTGACGTTGTTGTTGTTGTTTATTTGACGTTGTTGTTGTTGTTGACATAGTTGTTGTTGTTGTTTATTTGACGTTGTTGTTATTGTTGACGTTGTTGTTGTTGTTCTTGTTTATTTGATGTTGTTGTTGTTGTTTATTTGACGTTGTTGTTGTTGTTGTTTATTTGACGTTGTTGTTGTTGTTGTTGTTTATTTGACGTTGTTGTTGTTTATTTGACGGTGTTGTTGTTGTTGTATATTTGACGTTGTTGCTGTTGTTGTTGTTGTTTATTTGACGTTATTGTTGTTGTTGACGTTGTTGTTGTTGTTTATTTGACGTTGTTAGTGTTGTTGACATAGTTGTTGTTGTTGTTTATTTGACGTTGTTGTTATTGTTGACGTTGTTGTTGTTTATTTGACTTTGTTGTTGTTGTTCTTGTTGTTGTTTATTTGATGTTGTTGTTGTTGTCGTTGTTTATCTGACGTTGTTGTTGTTGTTGTTGACGTTGTTGTTGTTGTTGACGTTGTTGTTGTTGTTTATTTGACGTTGCTGTTGTTGACGTTGTTGTTGTTGTTGTTGTTTATTTGACGTTGTTGTTGTTTATTTGACGTTGTTGTTGTTGTTGACGTTGTTGTTGTTGTTGTTGTTTATTTGACGTTGTTGTTGTTGTTATTTTTTTGACATTGTTGTTGTTGTTGACGTTGTTGTTCTTGTTGTTTATTTGACGTTGTTGTTGTTGTTGTTGTTTATTTGACGTTGTTGTTGTTTATTTGACGTTGTTGTTGTTTATTTGACATTGTTGTTGTTGTTCACGTTGTTGTTGTTGTTGTTTATTTGACGTTGTTGTTGTTGTTTTTTTGACATTGTTATTGTTGTTGACGTTGTTGTTGTTGTTGTTGTTGTTGTTTATTTGACGTTGTTGTTGTTGTTGTTTTTGTTATTTATTTGACGTTGTTATTGTTGTTGTTTATTTGACGTTGTTGTTTTTGTTGACGTTGGTGGTGTTGTTGTTTATTTGACGTTGTTGTTGTTGTTGATTATTTGACATTGTTGTTGTTGTTGACGTTGTTGTTGTTGTTTATTTGACGTTGTTGTTGTTTATTTGACGGTGTTGTTGTTGTTGTTTATTTGACGTTGTTGCTGTTGTTGTTGTTTATTTGACGTTGTTGTTGTTGACGTTGTTGTTGTTGTTTATTTGACGTTGTTGTTGTTGACATAGTTGTTGTTGTTGTTTATTTGACGTTGTTGTTATTGTTGACGTTGTTGTTGTTTATTTGACGTTGTTGTTGTTGTTCTTGTTGTTGTTTATTTGATGTTGCTGTTGTTGTTGTCGTTGTTTATCTGACGTTGTTGTTGTTGTTGACGTTGTTGTTGTTGTTGACGTTGTTGTTGTTGTTTATTTGACGTTGTTGTTGACGTTGTTGTTGTTGTTTATTTGACATTGTTGTTGTTGTTGACGGTGTTGTTGTTGTTGTTGTTGCTGTTGTTGTTGTTATTTATTTAACGTTGTTGTTGTTGTTGTTTATTTGACGTTGTTGTTGTTGTTTATTTGACGTTGTTGTTGTTGTTTATTTGACGTTGTTGTTGTTGTTTATTTGACGTTGCTGTTGTTGACGTTGTTGTTGTTGTTGTTTATTTGACGTTGTTGTTTATTTGACGTAGTTGTTGTTGTTGACGTTGTTGTTGTTGTTGTTGTTGTTGTTTATTTGACGTTGTTGTTGTTGTTTTTTTGACATTGTTGTTGTTGTTGACGTTGTTGTTCTTGTTGTTTATTTGACGTTGTTGTTGTTGTTGACGTTGTTGTTGTTGTTGTTGTTGTTTATTTGACGTTGTTGTTGTTGTTGTTTATTTGACGTTGTTGTTGTTGTTTTTTTGACATTTTTATTGTTGTTGACGTTGTTGTTGTTGTTGTTGTTGTTTATTTGACGTTGTTGTTGTAGTTGTTGACGTTGTTGTTGTTGTTGTTGTTATTTACTTGACGTTGTTGTTGTTGTTATTGTTTATTTAACGTTGTTGTTGTTGTTGTTGTTTATTTGACATTGTTGTTGTTGTTGTTGTTGTTGTTTTTGTTGTTTATTTGACGTTGTTGTTATTGTTGACGTTGTTGTTGTTGTTTATTTGACATTGTTGTTGTTGTTGTTTATTTGACATTGTTTTTGTTGTTGTTTATTTGACGTTGTTGTTGTTGTTGTTGTTGTTTATTTGACGTTGTTGTTGTTGTTGTTTATTTGACGTTGTTGTTGTTGTTGTTGTTTATTTGACGTTGTTGTTGTTGTTGTTGTTTATTTGACGTTGTTGTTGTTGTTGTTTATTTGACGTTGTTGTTATTGTTGTTGTTTATTTGATATTGTTGTTACTTATTTGGCGTTGTTGTTGTTGTTGACGTTGTTGTTGTTGTTGTTTATTTGACATTGTTGTTGTTGTTGTTGACGTTGTTGTTGTTGTTGTTTATTTGATGTTGTTGTTGTTGTTGTTGTTTATTTGACACTGTTGTTGTTGTTGTTGTTTATTTGACGTTGTTGTTGTTGTTGTTGTTGTTTATTTGACATTGTTGTTGTTATTGTTTTTGTTATTTATTTGACGTTGTTATTGTTGTTGTTTATTTGACGTTGTTGTTTTTGTTGACATTGGTGGTGTTGTTGTTTATTTGACGTTGTTGTTGTTGATTATTTGACATTGTTGTTGTTGTTATCGTTGTTGTTGTTGTTGTTTATTTGACGTTGTTGTTGTTTATTTGAAGGTGTTGTTATTGTTGTTTATTTGACGTTGTTGCTGTTGTTGTTGTTGTTGTTGACGTTGTTGTTGTTGTTATTTATTTGACGTTGTTGTTGTTGTTGACATAGTTGTTGTTGTTGTTTATTTGACGTTGTTGTTATTGTTGACGTTGTTGTTGTTGTTCTTGTTTATTTGACGTTGTTGTTGTTGTTGTTGTTGTTGTTTATTTGACGTTGTTGTTGTTGTTTATTTGACGTTGTTGTTGTTGTTGTTGTTTATTTGACGTTGTTGTTGTTGTTGTTTATTTGACGTTGTTGTTGTTGACGTTGTTGTTGTTGTTGTTGTTTATTTGATGTTGTTGTTACTTATTTGACGTTGTTGTTGTTGTTGACGTTGTTGTTGTTGTTGTTTATTTGACATTGTTGTTGTTGTTGTTGACATTGTTGTTGTTGTTGTTTATTTGATGTTGTTGTTGTTGTTGTTGTTTATTTGACATTGTTGTTAATGTTGTTGTTTATTTGACGTTGTTGTTGTTGTTGTTGTTGTTGTTGTTGTTTATTTGACGTTGTTGTTGTTGTTGTTTTTGTTATTTATTTGACGTTGTTATTGTTGTTGTTTATTTGACGTTGTTGTTTTTGTTGACGTTGGTGGTGTTGTTGTTTATTTGACGTTGTTGTTGTTGTTGATTAATTGACATTGTTGTTGTTGTTGACGTTGTTGTTGTTGTTGTTTATTTGACGTTGTTGTTGTTTATTTGACGGTGTTGTTGTTGTTGTATATTTGACATTGTTGATGTTGTTGTTGTTTATTTGACGTTGTTGTTGTTGTTGACGTTATTGTTGTTTATTTGACGTTGTTGTTGTTGTTGACATAGTTGTTGTTGTTGTTTATTTGACGTTGTTGTTATTGTTGACGTTGTTGTTGTTTATTTGACGTTGTTGTTGTTGTTCTTGTTGTTGTTTATTTGATGTTGTTGTTGTTGTTGTCGTTGTTTATCTGACGTTGTTGTTGTTGTTGACGTTGTTGTTGTTGTTGACGTTGTTGTTGTTGTTTATTTGACGTTGCTGTTGTTGACGTTGTTGTTGTTGTTGTTGTTTATTTGACACTGTTGTTGTTGTTGTTGTTGTTGTTTATTTGACGTTGTTGTTGTTTATTTGACATTGTTGTTGTTGTTTATTTGACATTGTTGTTGTTGTTGTTTTTGTTATTTATTTGACGTTGTTATTGTTGTTGTTTATTTGACGTTGTTGTTTTTGTTGACGTTGGTGGTGTTGTTGTTTATTTGACGTTGTTGTTGTTGATTATTTGACATTGTTGTTGTTGTTATCGTTGTTGTTGTTGTTGTTTATTTGACGTTATTGTTGTTTATTTGACGGTATTGTTGTTGTTGTTTATTTGACGTTGTTGTTGTTGTTGTTGTTGTTGTTGTTGTTGTTGACGTTGTTGTTGTTGTTTATTTGACGTTGTTGTTGTTGTTGACATAGTTGTTGTTGTTGTTTATTTGACGTTGTTGTTATTGTTGACGTTGTTGTTGTTGTTCTTGTTTATTTGATGTTGTTGTTGTTGTTTATTTGACGTTGTTGTTGTTGTTGTTGTTTATTTGACGTTGTTGTTGTTGTTGTTGTTTATTTGACGTTGTTGTTGTTTATTTGACGGTGTTGTTGTTGTTGTATATTTGACGTTGTTGCTGTTGTTGTTGTTGTTTATTTGACGTTATTGTTGTTGTTGACGTTGTTGTTGTTGTTTATTTGACGTTGTTAGTGTTGTTGACATAGTTGTTGTTGTTGTTTATTTGACGTTGTTGTTATTGTTGACGTTGTTGTTGTTTATTTGACTTTGTTGTTGTTGTTCTTGTTGTTGTTTATTTGATGTTGTTGTTGTTGTCGTTGTTTATCTGACGTTGTTGTTGTTGTTGTTGACGTTGTTGTTGTTGTTGACGTTGTTGTTGTTGTTTATTTGACGTTGCTGTTGTTGACGTTGTTGTTGTTGTTGTTGTTTATTTGACGTTGTTGTTGTTTATTTGACGTTGTTGTTGTTGTTGACGTTGTTGTTGTTGTTGTTGTTTATTTGACGTTGTTGTTGTTGTTATTTTTTTGACATTGTTGTTGTTGTTGACGTTGTTGTTCTTGTTGTTTATTTGACGTTGTTGTTGTTGTTGTTGTTTATTTGACGTTGTTGTTGTTTATTTGACGTTGTTGTTGTTTATTTGACATTGTTGTTGTTGTTCACGTTGTTGTTGTTGTTGTTTATTTGACGTTGTTGTTGTTGTTTTTTTGACATTGTTATTGTTGTTGACGTTGTTGTTGTTGTTGTTGTTGTTGTTTATTTGACGTTGTTGTTGTTGTTGACGTTGTTGTTGTTGTTGTTATTTATTTGACGTTGTTGTTATTGTTATTGTTTATTTGACGTTGTTGTTGTTGTTGTTTATTTGACGTTGTTGTTGTTGTTGTTTATTTGACGTTGTTGTTGTTTTTGTTGTTTATTTGACATTGTTGTTATTGTTGACGTTGTTGTTGATGTTTATTTGACATTGTTGTTGTTGTTGTTTATTTGACATTGTTTTTGTTGTTGTTTATTTGACGTTGTTGTTGTTGTTGTTGTTGTTGTTGTTGTTTATTTGACGTTGTTGTTGTTGTTGTTGTTGTTTATTTGACGTTGTTGTTGTTGTTGTTTATTTGACGTTGTTGTTGTTGTTGTTGTTTATTTGACGTTGTTGTTGTTGTTGTTGTTGTTGTTGTTTATTTGACGTTATTGTTGTTGACGTTGTTGTTATTGTTGTTGTTTATTTGATGTTGTTGTTACTTATTTGACGTTGTTGTTGTTGTTGACGTTGTTGTTGTTGTTGTTTATTTGACATTGTTGTTGTTGTTGTTGACGTTGTTGTTGTTGTTGTTTATTTGATGTTGTTGTTATTGTTGTTGTTTATTTGACAATGTTGTTGTTGTTGTTGTTGTTGTTGTTTATTTGACGTTGTTGTTGTTGTTGTTGTTGTTTATTTGACATTGTTGTTGTTGTTGTTTTTGTTATTTATTTGACGTTTTTATTGTTGTTGTTTATTTGACGTTTTTGTTTTTGTTGACGTTGGTGGTGTTGTTGTTTATTTGACGTTGTTGTTGTTGATTATTTGACATTGTTGTTGTTGTTGTCGTTGTTGTTGTTGTTGTTTATTTGACGTTGTTGTTGTTTATTTGACGGTGTTGTTGTTGTTGTTTATTTGACGTTGTTGCTGTTGTTGTTGTTGTTGTTGACGTTGTTGTTGTTGTTTATTTGACGTTGTTGTTGTTGTTGATATAGTTGTTGTTGTTGTTTATTTGACGTTGTTGTTATTGTTGACGTTGTTGTTGTTGTTCTTGTTTATTTGATGTTGTTGTTGTTGTTGTTGTTTATTTGACGTTGTTGTTGTTGTTATTTATTTGACGTTGTTGTTGTTGACGTTGTTGTTGTTGTTGTTGTTTATTTGATGTTGTTGTTACTTATTTGACGTTGTTGTTGTTGTCGACGTTGTTGTTGTTGTTGTTGTTTATTTGACATTGTTGTTGTTGTTGTTGACGTTGTTGTTGTTGTTATTTATTTGATGTTGTTGTTGTTGTTGTTGTTTATTTGACACTGTTGTTGTTGTTGTTGTTGTTTATTTGACGTTGTTGTTGTTGTTGTTGTTGTTGTTGTTTATTTGACGTTGTTGTTGTTGTTGTTTTTGTTATTTATTTGACGTTGTTATTGTTGTTGTTTATTTGACGTTGTTGTTTTTGTTGACGTTGGTGGTGTTGTTGTTTATTTGACGTTGTTGTTGTTGTTGATTATTTGACATTGTTGTTGTTGTTGACGTTGTTGTTGTTGTTTATTTGACGTTGTTGTTGTTTATTTGACGGTGTTGTTGTTGTTGTTTATTTGACGTTGTTGCTGTTGTTGTTGTTTATTTGACGTTGTTGTTGTTGTTGACGTTGTTGTTGTTGTTTATTTGACGTTGTTGTTGTTGTTGACATAGTTGTTGTTGTTGTTTATTTGACGTTGTTGTTATTGTTGACGTTGTTGTTGTTTATTTGACGTTGTTGTTGTTGTTCTTGTTGTTGTTTATTTGATGTTGCTGTTGTTGTTGTCGTTGTTTATCTGACGTTGTTGTTGTTGTTGACGTTGTTGTTGTTGTTGTTTATTTGACGTTGTTGTTGACGTTGTTGTTGTTGTTTATTTGACATTGTTGTTGTTGTTGACGGTGTTGTTGTTGTTGTTGCTGTTGTTGTTGTTATTTATTTAACGTTGTTGTTGTTGTTGTTTATTTGACGTTGTTGTTGTTGTTTATTTGACGTTGTTGTTGTTGTTTATTCGACGTTGCTGTTGTTGACGTTGTTGTTGTTGTTGTTGTTTATTTGACGTTGTTGTTGTTGTTTATTCGACGTTGCTGTTGTTGACGTTGTTGTTGTTGTTGTTGTTTATTTGACGTTGTTGTTGTTTATTTGACGTAGTTGTTGTTGTTGATGTTGTTGTTGTTGTTGTTGTTGTTGTTTATTTGACGTTGTTGTTGTTGTTGTTTTTTTGACATTGTTGTTGTTGTTGACATTGTTGTTCTTGTTGTTTATTTGACGTTGTTGTTGTTGTTGACGTTGATGTTGTTGTTGTTGTTGTTTATTTGACGTTGTTGTTGTTGTTGTTTATTTGACGTTGTTGTTGTTGTTTTTTTGACATTTTTATTGTTGTTGACGTTGTTGTTGTTGTTGTTGTTGTTGTTGTTTATTTGACGTTGTTGTTGTAGTTGTTGACGTTGTTGTTGTTGTTATTTACTTGACGTTATTGTTGTTGTTATTGTTTATTTAGCGTTGTTGTTGTTGTTGTTTATTTGACGTTGTTGTTGTTGTTGTTGTTTTTGTTGTTTATTTGACGTTGTTGTTATTGTTGACGTTGTTGTTGTTGTTTATTTGACATTGTTGTTGTTGTTGTTTATTTGACATTGTTTTTGTTGTTGTTTATTTGACGTTGTTGTTGTTGTTGTTGTTGTTGTTGTTTATTTGACGTTGTTGTTGTTGTTGTTGTTTATTTGACTTTGTTGTTGTTGTTGTTTATTTGACGTTGTTGTTGTTGTTGTTGTTGTTGTTTATTTGACGTTGTTGTTGTTGTTGTTTATTTGACGTTGTTGTTGTTGACGTTGTTGTTATTGTTGTTGTTTATTTGATGTTGTTGTTACTTATTTGACGTTGTTGTTGTTGTTGACGTTGTTGTTGTTGTTGTTTATTTGACATTGTTGTCGTTGTTGTTGACGTTGTTGTTGTTGTTTATTTGATGTTGTTGTTGTTGTTGTTTATTTGACACTGTTGTTGTTGTTGTTGTTGTTTATTTGACGTTGTTGTTGTTGTTGTTGTTGTTGTTTATTTGACATTGTTGTTGTTGTTGTTTTTGTTATTTATTTGACGTTGTTATTGTTGTTGTTTATTTGACGTTGTTGTTTTTGTTGACGTTGGTGGAGTTGTTGTTTATTTGACGTTGTTGTTGTTGATTATTTGACATTGTTGCTGTTGTTATCGTAGTTGTTGTTGTTGTTTATTTGACGTTGTTGTTGTTTATTTGAAGGTGTTGTTGTTGTTGTTTATTTGACGTTGTTGCTGTTGTTGTTGTTGTTGTTGTTGACGTTGTTGTTGTTGTTATTTATTTGACGTTGTTGTTGTTGTTGACATAGTTGTTGTTGTTGTTTATTTGACGTTATTGTTATTGTTGACGTTGTTGTTGTTGTTCTTGTTTATTTGACGTTGTTGTTGTTGTTGTTGTTGTTGTTTATTTGACGTTGTTGTTGTTGTTTATTTGACGTTGTTGTTGTTGTTGTTGTTTATTTGACGTTGTTGTTGTTGTTGTTTATTTGACGTTGTTGTTGTTGACGTTGTTGTTGTTGTTGTTGTTTATTTGATGTTGTTGTTACTTATTTGACGTTGTTGTTGTTGTTGACGTTGTTGTTGTTGTTGTTGTTGTTTATTTGACATTGTTGTTGTTGTTGTTGACGTTGTTGTTGTTGTTGTTTATTTGATGTTGTTGTTGTTGTTGTTGTTTATTTGACATTGTTGTTGTTGTTGTTGTTTATTTGACGTTGTTGTTGTTGTTGTTGTTGTTGTTTATTTGACGTTGTTGTTGTTGTTGTTTTTGTTATTTATTTGACGTTGTTATTGTTGTTGTTTATTTGACGTTGTTGTTTTTGTTGACGTTGGTGGTGTTGTTGTTTATTTGACGTTGTTGTTGTTGTTGATTATTTAACATTGTTGTTGTTGTTGACGTTGTTGTTGTTGTTGTTTATTTGACGTTGTTGTTGTTTATTTGACGGTGTTGTTGTTGTTGTATATTTGACGTTGTTGTTGTTGTTGTTGTTGTTTATTTGACGTTGTTGTTGTTGTTGACGTTGTTGTTGTTTATTTGTCGTTGTTGTTGTTGACATAGTTGTTGTTGTTGTTTATTTGACGTTGTTGTTATTGTTGACGTTGTTGTTGTTTATTTGACGTTGTTGTTGTTGTTCTTGTTGTTGTTTATTTGATGTTGTTGTTGTTGTTGTCGTTGTTTATCTGACGTTGTTGTTGTTGTTGACGTTGTTGTTGTTGTTTATTTGACGTTGTTGTTGTTGACGTTGTTGTTGTTGTTGTTGTTGTTTATTTGACATTGTTGTTGTTTATTTGACGTAGTTGTTGTTGTTGACGTTGTTGTTGTTGTTGTTGTTTATTTGACGTTGTTGTTGTTGTTTTTTTGACATTGTTGTTGTTGTTGACGTTGTTGTTCTTGTTGTTTATTTGACGTTGTTGTTGTTGACGTTGTTGTTGTTGTTGTTTATTTGACGTTGTTGTTGTTTATTTGACATTGTTGTTGTTGTTCACGTTGTTGTTGTTGTTGTTTATTTGACGTTGTTGTTGTTGTTTTTTTGACATTGTTATTGTTGTTGACGTTGTTGTTGTTGTTGTTGTTTATTTGACGTTGTTGTTGTTGTTGTTGTTATTTATTTGACATTGTTGTTGTTGTTTTTGTTATTTATTTGACGTTGTTATTGTTGTTGTTTATTTGACGTTGTTGTTTTTGTTGACGTTGGTGGTGTTGTTGTTGTTCATTTGACGTTGTTGTTGTTGTTGTTGACGTTGTTGTTGTTGTTATTTATTTGACGTTGTTGTTGTTGTTATTGTTTATTTGACGTTGTTGTTGTTGTTGTTTATTTGACGTTGTTGTTGTTGTTGTTGTTTATTTGACGTTGTTGTTGTTTTTGTTGTTTATTTGACGTTGTTGTTATTGTTGACGTTGTTGTTGATGTTTATTTGACATTGTTGTTGTTGTTGTTGTTTATTTGACATTGTTTTTGTTGTTGTTTATTTGACGTTGTTGTTGTTGTTGTTGTTGTTGTTTATTTGACGTTGTTGTTGTTGTTGTTGTTGTTTATTTGACGTTGTTGTTGTTGTAGTTTATTTGACGTTGTTGTTGTTGTTGTTGTTTATTTGACGTTGTTGTTGTTGTTGTTTATTTGACGTTGTTGTTGTTGACGTTGTTGTTATTGTTGTTGTTTATTTGATGTTGTTGTTACTTATTTGACGTTGTTGTTGTTGTTGACGTTGTTGTTGTTGTTGTTTATTTGACATTGTTGTTGTTGTTGTTGTTGACGTTGTTGTTGTTGTTGTTTATTTGATGTTGTTGTTGTTGTTGTTGTTTATTTGACACTGTTGTTGTTGTTGTTTATTTGACGTTGTTGTTGTTGTTGTTGTTGTTGTTTATTTGACATTGTTGTTGTTGTTGTTTTTGTTATTTATTTGACGTTGTTATTGTTGTTGTTTATTTGACGTTGTTGTTTTTGTTGACGTTGGTGGTGTTGTTGTTTATTTGACGTTGTTGTTGTTGATTATTTGACATTGTTGTTGTTGTTGTCGTTGTTGTTGTTGTTGTTTATTTGACGTTGTTGTTGTTTATTTGACGGTGTTGTTGTTGTTGTTTATTTGACGTTGTTGCTGTTGTTGTTTATTTGACGTTGTTGACGTTGTTGTTGTTGTTTATTTGACGTTGTTGTTGTTGTTGACATAGTTGTTGTTGTTTATTTGACGTTGTTGTTATTGTTGACGTTGTTGTTGTTGTTCTTGTTTATTTGACGTTGTTGTTGTTGTTGTTGTTTATTTGACGTTGTTGTTGTTGTTGTTTATTTGACGTTGTTGTTGTTGTTGTTTATTTGACGTTGTTGTTGTTGTTGTTTATTTGACGTTGTTGTTGTTGACGTTGTTGTTGTTGTTGTTTATTTGATGTTGTTGTTACTTATTTGACGTTGTTGTTGTTGTCGACGTTGTTGTTGTTGTTGTTGTTTATTTGACATTGTTGTTGTTGTTGTTGACGTTGTTGTTGTTGTTGTTTATTTGATGTTGTTGTTGTTGTTTATTTGACATTGTTGTTGTTGTTGTTGTTGTTTATTTGACGTTGTTGTTGTTGTTGTTGTTGTTGTTGTTTATTTGACGTTGTTGTTGTTGTTGTTTTTGTTATTTATTTGACGTTGTTATTGTTGTTGTTTATTTGACATTGTTGTTTTTGTTGACGTTGGTGGTGTTGTTGTTTATTTGACGTTGTTGTTGTTGTTGATTATTTGACATTGTTGTTGTTGTTGACGTTGTTGTTGTTGTTGTTTATTTGACGTTGTTGTTGTTTATTTAACGATGTTGTTGTTGTTGTTTATTTGACGTTGTTGCTGTTGTTGTTGTTTATTTGACATTGTTGTTGTTGTTGACGTTGTTGTTGTTGTTTATTTGACGTTGTTGTTGTTGTTGACATAGTTGTTGTTGTTGTTTATTTGACGTTGTTGTTATTGTTGACGTTGTTGTTGTTTATTTGACGTTGTTGTTGTTGTTCTTGTTGTTGTTTATTTGATGTTGTTGTTGTTGTTGTCGTTGTTTATCTGACGTTGTTGTTGTTGTTGACGTTGTTGTTGTTGTTGACGTTGTTGTTGTTGTTTATTTGACGTTGTTATTGACGTTGTTGTTGTTGTTTATTTGACATTGTTGTTGTTTATTTGACGTTGTTGTTGTTGTTGTTGTTGTTGTTGTTGTTATTTATTTATCGTTGTTGTTGTTGTTGTTGTTTATTTGACGTTGTTGTTGTTGTTTATTTGACGTTGTTGTTGTTGTTTATTTGACGTTGTTGTTGTTGACGTTGTTGTTGTTGTTGTTGTTTATTTGACGTTGTTGTTGTTTATTTGACGTAGTTGTTGTTGTTGACGTTGTTGTTGTTGTTGTTTATTTGACGTTGTTGTTGTTGTTGTTTTTTTGACATTGTTGTTGTTGTTGACGTTGTTGTTCTTGTTGTTTATTTGACGTTGTTGTTGTTGTTGACATTGTTGTTGTTGTTGTTGTTGTTTATTTGACGTTGTTGTTGTTGTTGTTTATTTGACGTTGTTGTTGTTGTTTTTTTGACATTTTTATTGTTGTTGACGTTGTTGTTGTTGTTGTTGTTGTTTATTTGACGTTGTTGTTGTAGTTGTTGACGTTGTTGTTGTTGTTATTTATTTGACGTTGTTGTTGTTGTTATTGTTTATTTAACGTTGTTGTTGTTGTTGTTGTTTATTTGACGTTGTTGTTGTTGTTGTTGTTGTTCTTTTTGTTGTTTATTTGACGTTGTTGTTATTGTTGACGTTGTTGTTGTTGTTTATTTGACATTGTTGTTGTTGTTGTTTATTTGACATTGTTTTTGTTGTTGTTTATTTGACGTTGTTGTTGTTGTTGTTTATTTGACGTTGTTGTTGTTGTTGTTGTTGTTGTTTATTTGACGTTGTTGTTGTTGTTTATTTGAAGTTGTTGTTGTTGTTGTTGTTGTTTATTTGACGTTGTTGTTGTTGTTTATTTGACGTTGTTGTTGTTGACGTTGTTATTGTTGTTGTTGTTTATTTAACGTTGTTGTTACTTATTTGACGTTGTTGTTGTTGACGTTGTTGTTGTTGTTGTTTATTTGACATTGTTGTTGTTGTTGTTGACGTTGTTGTTGTTGTTGTTTATTTGATGTTGTTGTTGTTGTTGTTGTTGTTGTTTATTTGACGTTGTTGTTGTTGTTGTTGTTTATTTGACGTTGTTGTTGTTGTTGTTGTTGTTGTTTATTTGACGTTGTTGATGTAGTTTTTGTTATTTATTTGACGTTGTTATTGTTGTTGTTTATTTGACGTTGTTGATGTAGTTTTTGTTATTTATTTGACGTTGTTATTGTTGTTGTTTATTTGACGTTGGTGGTGTTGTTGTTGTTTATTTGACGTTGTTGTTGTTGTTGTTGACGTTGTTGTTGTTGTTGTTATTTATTTGACGTTGTTGTTGTTATTGTTTATTTGACGTTGTTGTTGTTGTTGTTTATTTGACGTTGTTGTTGTTGTTGTTTATTTGACGTTGTTGTTGTTTTTGTTGTTTATTTGACGTTGTTGTTATTGTTGACGTTGTTGTTGTTGTTTATTTGACATTGTTGTTGTTGTTGTTGTTTATTTGACATTGTTTTTGTTGTTGTTTATTTGACGTTGTTGTTGTTGTTGTTGTTGTTTATTTGACGTTGTTGTTGTTGTTGTTGTTGTTGTTGTTGTTGTTTATTTGACGTTATTGTTGTTGTTGTTTATTTGACGTTGTTGTTGTTGTTGTTTATTTGACGTTGTTGTTGTTGTTGTTTATTTGACGTTGTTGTTGTTGACGTTGTTGTTGTTGTTGTTGTTTATTTGACGTTGTTGTTGTTGTTGTTGTTGTTGTTGTTGTTGTTTATTTGACGTTATTGTTGTTGTTGTTTATTTGACGTTGTTGTTGTTGTTGTTTATTTGACGTTGTTGTTGTTGTTGTTTATTTGACGTTGTTGTTGTTGACGTTGTTGTTGTTGTTGTTGTTTATTTGATGTTGTTGTTACTTATTTGACGTTGTTGTTGTTGTTGACGTTGTTGTTGTTGTTGTTTATTTGACATTGTTGTTGTTGTTGTTGACGTTGTTGTTGTTGTTGTTTATTTGATGTTGTTGTTGTTGTTGTTGTTTATTTGACACTGTTGTTGTTGTTGTTGTTTATTTGACGTTGTTGTTGTTGTTGTTGTTTATTTGACATTGTTGTTGTTGTTGTTTTTGTTATTTATTTGACGTTGTTATTGTTGTTGTTTATTTGACGTTGTTGTTTTTGTTGACGTTGGTGGTGTTGTTGTTTATTTGACGTTGTTGTTGTTGATTATTTGACATTGTTGTTGTTGTTGACGTTGTTGTTGTTGTTGTTTATTTGACGTTGTTGTTGTTTATTTGACGGTGTTGTTGTTGTTGTTTATTTGACATTGTTGTTGTTGTTGTTGTTTATTTGACGTTGTTGTTGTTGTTGACGTTGTTGTTGTTGTTTATTTGACGTTGTTGTTGTTGACATAGTTGTTGTTGTTGTTGTTTATTTGACGTTGTTGTTATTGTTGACGTTGTTGTTGTTGTTCTTGTTTATTTGACGTTGTTGTTGTTATTGTTGTTGTTGTTGTTGTTTATTTGACGTTGTTGTTGTTGTTGTTGTTTATTTGACGTTGTTGTTGTTGTTGTTTTTTTGACATTTTTATTGTTGTTGACGTTGTTGTTGTTGTTGTTGTTTATTTGACGTTGTTGTTGTAGTTGTTGACGTTGTTGTTGTTGTTATTTATTTGACGTTGTTGTTGTTGTTATTGTTTATTTAACGTTGTTGTTGTTGTTGTTGTTGTTTATTTGATGTTGTTGTTGTTGTTGTTGTTTTTGTTGTTTATTTGACGTTGTTGTTATTGTTGACGTTGTTGTTGTTGTTTATTTGACATTGTTGTTGTTGTTGTTGTTTATTTGACATTGTTTTTGTTGTTGTTTATTTGACGTTGTTGTTGTTGTTGTTGTTTATTTGACGTTGTTGTTGTTGTTGTTGTTGTTTATTTGACGTTGTTGTTGTTGTTTATTTGAAGTTGTTGTTGTTGTTGTTGTTTATTTGACGTTGTTGTTGTTGTTTATTTGACGTTGTTGTTGTTGACGTTGTTATTGTTGTTGTTGTTTATTTAACGTTGTTGTTACTTATTTGACGTTGTTATTGTTGACGTTGTTGTTGTTGTTGTTTATTTGACATTGTTGTTGTTGTTGTTGTTGTTGACGTTGTTGTTGTTGTTGTTTATTTGATGTTGTTGTTGTTGTTGTTGTTGTTTATTTGACGTTGTTGTTGTTGTTGTTGTTGTTTATTTGACATTGTTGTTGTTGTTGTTGTTGTTGTTTATTTGACGTTGTTGTTGTAGTTTTTGTTATTTATTTGACGTTGTTATTGTTGTTGTTTATTTGACGTTGTTGTTTTTGTTGACGTTGGTGGTGTTGTTGTTGTTTATTTGACGTTGTTGTTGTTGTTGTTGACGTTGTTGTTGTTGTTGTTATTTATTTGACGTTGTTGTTGTTGTTATTGTTTATTTGACGTTGTTGTTGTTGTTGTTGTTTATTTGACGTTGTTGTTGTTGTTGTTTATTTGACGTTGTTGTTGTTTTTGTTGTTTATTTGACGTTGTTGTTATTGTTGACGTTGTTGTTGTTGTTTATTTGACATTGTTGTTGTTGTTGTTTATTTGACATTGTTTTTGTTGTTGTTTATTTGACGTTGTTGTTGTTGTTGTTGTTGTTTATTTGACGTTGTTGTTGTTGTTGTTGTTTATTTGACGTTGTTGTTGTTGTTGTTGTTGTTGTTGTTGTTTATTTGACGTTGTTGTTGTTGTTGTTTATTTGACGTTGTTGTTGTTGTTGTTTATTTGACGTTGTTGTTGTTGACGTTGTTGTTGTTGTTGTTGTTTATTTGATGTTGTTGTTACTTATTTGACGTTGTTGTTGTTGTTGTTGACGTTGTTGTTGTTGTTGTTGTTTATTTGACATTGTTGTTGTTGTTGTTGACGTTGTTGTTGTTGTTGTTTATTTGATGTTGTTGTTGTTGTTGTTGTTTATTTGACACTGTTGTTGTTGTTGTTGTTTATTTGACGTTGTTGTTGTTGTTGTTGTTTATTTGACATTGTTGTTGTTGTTGTTTTTGTTATTTATTTGACGTTGTTATTGTTGTTGTTTATTTGACGTTGTTGTTTTTGTTGACGTTGGTGGTGTTGTTGTTTATTTGACGTTGTTGTTGTTGATTATTTGACATTGTTGTTGTTGTTGATGTTGTTGTTGTTGTTGTTTATTTGACGTTGTTGTTGTTTATTTGACGGTGTTGTTGTTGTTGTTTATTTGACGTTGTTGCTGTTGTTGTTGTTTATTTGACGTTGTTGTTGTTGTTGACGTTGTTGTTGTTCTTTATTTGACGTTGTTGTTGTTGTTGACATAGTTGTTGTTGTTGTTGTTTATTTGACGTTGTTGTTATTGTTGACGTTGTTGTTGTTGTTCTTGTTTATTTGACGTTGTTGTTGTTATTGTTGTTGTTGTTGTTGTTTATTTGACGTTGTTGTTATTGTTTATTTGACGTTGTTGTTGTTGTTGTTGTTTATTTGACGTTGTTGTTGTTGTTGTTTATTTGACGTTGTTGTTGTTGACGTTGTTGTTGTTGTTGTTGTTGTTTATTTGATGTTGTTGTTACTTATTTGACGTTGTTGTTGTTGTTGACGTTGTTGTTGTTGTTGTTGTTTATTTGACATTGTTGTTGTTGTTGTTGACGTTGTTGTTGTTGTTGTTTATTTGATGTTGTTGTTGTTGTTGTTGTTTATTTGACACTGTTGTTGTTGTTGTTGTTGTTTATTTGACGTTGTTGTTGTTGTTGTTGTTTATTTGACGTTGTTGTTGTTGTTGTTTTTGTTATTTATTTGACGTTGTTATTGTTGTTGTTTATTTGACGTTGTTGTTTTTGTTGACGTTGGTGGTGTTGTTGTTTATTTGACGTTGTTTTTGTTGATTATTTGACATTGTTGTTGTTGTTGACGTTGTTGTTGTTGTTGTTTATTTGACGTTGTTGTTGTTTATTTGACGGTGTTGTTGTTGTTGTTTATTTGACGTTGTTGCTGTTGTTGTTGTTGTTTATTTGACGTTGTTGTTGTTGTTGACGTTGTTGTTGTTGTTTATTTGACGTTGTTGTTGTTGTTGACATTGTTGTTGTTGTTGTTGTTTATTTGACGTTGTTGTTATTGTTGACGTTGTTGTTGTTTATTTGACGTTGTTGTTGTTTTTCTTGTTGTTGTTTATTTGATGTTGTTGTTGGTGTCGTTGTTTATCTGACGTTGTTGTTGTTGTTGACGTTGTTGTTGTTGTTGACGTTGTTGTTGTTGTTAATTTGACGTTGTTGTTGACGTTGCTGTTGTTGTTTATTTGACATTGTTGTTGTGGTTGACGGTGTTGTTGTTGTTGTTGCTGTTGTTGTTGTTATTTATTTAACGTTGTTGTTGTTGTTGTTTATTTGACGTTGTTGTTGTTGTTTATTTGACGTTTTTGTTGTTGTTTATTTGACGTTGCTGTTGTTGACGTTGTTGTTGTTGTTGTTGTTGTTTATTTGACGTTGTTGTTGTTTATTTGACGTAGTTGTTGTTGACGTTGTTGTTGTTGTTGTTGTTTATTTGACGTTGTTGTTGTTGTTGTTTTTTTGACATTGTTGTTGTTGTTGACGTTGTTGTTCTTGTGGTTTATTTGACGTTGTTGTTGTTGTTGACGTTGTTGTTGTTGTTGTTGTTTATTTGATGTTGTTGTTGTTGTTGTTTATTTGACGTTGTTGTTGTTGTTTTTTTGACATTTTTATTGTTGTTGACGTTGTTGTTGTTGTTGTTGTTGTTTATTTGACGTTGTTGTTGTAGTTGTTGACGTTGTTGTTGTTGTTATTTATTTGACGTTGTTGTTGTTGTTATTGTTTATTTAACGTTGTTGTTGTTGTTGTTTATTTGACGTTGTTGTTGTTGTTGTTGTTGTTATTTTTGTTGTTTATTTGACGTTGTTGTTATTATTGACGTTGTTGTTGTTGTTGTTTATTTGACATTGTTGTTGTTGTTGTTTATTTGACGTTGTTTTTGTTGTTGTTTATTTGACGTTGTTGTTGTTGTTGTTGTTTATTTTACGTTGTTGTTGTTGTTGTTTATTTGACGTTGTTGTTGTTGTTTATTTGAAGTTGTTGTTGTTGTTGTTGTTGTTGTTTATTTGACGTTGTTGTTGTTGTTGTTTATTTGATGTTGTTGTTGTTGACGTTGTTGTTGTTGTTGTTGTTTATTTAACGTTGTTGTTACTTATTTGACGTTGTTGTTGTTGACATTGTTGTTGTTGACGTTGTTGTTTATTTGACATTGTTGTTGTTGTTGACGTTGTTGTTGTTGTTTATTTGACGTTGTTGTTGACGTTGTTGTTGTTGTTTATTTGACATTGTTGTTGTTGTTGACGGTGTTGTTGTTGTTGTTGCTGTTGTTGTTGTTATTTATTTAACGTTGTTGTTGTTGTTTATTTGACGTTGTTGTTGTTGTTTATTTGACGTTGTTGTTGTTTATTTGACGTTGCTGTTGTTGACGTTGTTGTTGTTGTTGTTGTTTATTTGACGTTGTTGTTGTTTATTTGACGTAGTTGTTGTTGTTGTTTATTTGACGTTGTTGTTGTTGTTTTTTTGACATTGTTGTTGTTGTTGACGTTGTTGTTCTTGTTGTTTATTTGACGTTGTTGTTGTTGTTGACGTTGTTGTTGTTGTTGTTGTTTATTTGGCGTTGTTGTTGTTGTTGTTTATTTGACGTTGTTGTTGTTGTTTTTTTGACATTTTTATTGTTGTTGGCGTTGTTGGCGTTGTTGTTGTTGTTTTTTTGACGTTGTTGTTGTAGTTGTTGACGTTGTTGTTGTTGTTATTTATTTGACGTTGTTGTTGTTGTTATTGTTTATTTAACGTTGTTGTTGTTGTTGTTGTTTATTTGACGTTGTTGTTGTTTTTGTTGTTGTTTTTGTTGTTTATTTGAGGTTGTTGTTATTGTTGACGTTGTTGTTGTTGTTGTTTATTTGACATTGTTGTTGTTGTTTATTTGACATTGTTTTTGTTGTTGTTTATTTGACGTTGTTGTTGTTGTTGTTTATTTGACGTTGTTGTTGTTGTTGTTGTTGTTGTTTATTTGACGTTGTTGTTGTTGTTGTTTATTTGAAGTTGTTGTTGTTGTTGTTTATTTGACGTTGTTGTTGTTGTTTATTTGACGTTGTTATTGTTGTTGTTGACGTTGTTGTTGTTGTTGTTGTTACTTATTTGACGTTGTTGTTGTTGACGTTGTTGTTGTTGTTGTTGACGTTGTTGTTGTTGTTGTTTATTTGATGTTGTTGTTGTTGTTGTTGTTGTTGTTGTTTATTTGACGTTGTTGTTGTTGTTGTTGTTTATTTGACGTTGTTGTTGTTGTTGTTGTTGTTGTTGTTGTTGTTGTTTATTTGACGTTGTTGTTGTTGTTTTTGTTATTTATTTGACGTTGTTATTGTTGTTGTTTATTTGACGTTGTTGTTTTTGTTGACGTTGGTGGTGTTGTTGTTATTTATTTGACGTTGTTGTTGTTGTTGTTGACGTTGTTGTTGTTGTTATTTATTTGACGTTGTTGTTGTTGTTAATGTTTATTTGACGTTGTTGTTATTGTTATTTATTTGACGTTGTTGTTGTTGTTGTTTATTTGACGTTGTTGTTGTTTTTGTTGTTTATTTGACATTGTTGTTATTGTTGACGTTGTTGTTGTTGTTTATTTGACATTGTTGTTGTTGTTGTTTATTTGACATTGTTTTTGTTGTTGTTTATTTGACGTTGTTGTTGTTGTTGTTGTTGTTGTTTATTTGACGTTGTTGTTGTTGTTGTTGTTTATTTGACGTTGTTGTTGTTGTTGTTTATTTGACGTTGTTGTTGTTGTTGTTGTTGATGTTTATTTGACGTTGTTGTTGTTGTTGTCTATTTGACGTTGTTGTTGTTGACGTTGTTGTTGTTGTTGTTGTTGTTTATTTGATGTTGTTGTTACTTATTTGACGTTGTTGTTGTTGTTGACGTTGTTGTTGTTGTTGTTTATTTGACATTGTTGTTGTTGTTGTTGATGTTGTTGTTGTTGTTGTTTATTTGATGTTGTTGTTGTTGTTGTTGTTGTTTATTTGACACTGTTGTTGTTGTTGTTGTTTATTTGACGTTGTTGTTGTTGTTGTTGTTTATTTGACATTGTTATTGTTGTTGTTTATTTGACGTTGTTGTTTTTGTTGACGTTGGTGGTGTTGTTGTTTATTTGACGTTGTTGTTGTTGATTATTTGACATTGTTGTTGTTGTTGACGTTGTTGTTGTTGTTGTTGTTTATTTGACGTTGTTATTGTTTATTTGACGGTGTTGTTGTTGTTGTTTATTTGACGTTGTTACTGTTGTTGTTGTTTATTTGACGTTGTTGTTGTTGTTGACGTTGTTGTTGTTGTTTATTTGACGTTGTTGTTGTTGTTGACATAGTTGTTGTTGTTGTTTATTTGACGTTGTTGTTATTGTTGACGTTGTTGTTGTTGTTCTTGTTTATTTGACGTTGTTGTTGTTATTGTTGTTGATGTTGTTATTTATTTGACGTTGTTGTTGTTGTTGTTTATTTGACGTTGTTGTTGTTGTTGTTGTTTATTTGACGTTGTTGTTGTTGTTGTTTATTTGACGTTGTTGTTGTTGACGTTGTTGTTGTTGTTGTTGTTGTTGTTTATTTGATGTTGTTGTTACTTATTTGACGTTGTTGTTGTTGTTGACTTTGTTGTTGTTGTTGTTGTTTATTTGACATTGTTGTTGTTGTTGTTGACGTTGTTGTTGTTGTTGTTTATTTGATGTTGTTGTTGTTGTTGTTTATTTGACACTGTTGTTGTTGTTGTTATTTATTTGACGTTGTTGTTGTTGTTGTTGTTTATTTGACGTTGTTGTTGTTGTTGTTTATTTGACGTTGTTGTTGTTTTTGTTGTTTATTTGACGTTGTTGTTATTGTTGACGTTGTTGTTGTTGTTTATTTGACATTGTTGTTGTTGTTGTTTATTTGACATTGTTTTTGTTGTTGTTTATTTGACGTTGTTGTTGTTGTTGTTATTGTTGTTTATTTGACGTTGTTGTTGTTGTTGTTGTTTATTTGACGTTGTTGTTGTCGTTGTTTATTTGACGTTGTTGTTGTTGTTGTTGTTGTTTATTTGACGTTGTTGTTGTTGTTGTTTATTTGACGTTGTTGTTGTTTTTGTTGTTTATTTGACGTTGTTGTTATTGTTGACGTTGTTGTTGTTGTTTATTTGACATTGTTGTTGTTGTTGTTGTTTATTTGACATTGTTTTTGTTATTGTTTATTTGACGTTGTTGTTGTTGTTGTTGTTTATTTGACGTTGTTGTTGTTGTTGTTGTTGTTTATTTGACGTTGTTGTTGTTGTTGTTGTTTATTTGACGTTGTTGTTGTTGTTGTTGTTGTTTATTTGACGTTGTTGTTGTTGTTGTTTATTTGACGTTGTTGTTGTTGACGTTGTTGTTATTGTTGTTGTTTATTTGATGTTGTTGTTACTTATTTGACGTTGTTATTGTTGTTGACGTTGTTGTTGTTGTTGTTGTTGTTGTTTATTTGACATTGTTGTTGTTGTTGTTGACGTTGTTGTTGTTGTTGTTTATTTGATGTTGTTGTTGTTGTTTATTTGACATTGTTGTTGTTGTTGTTTTTGTTATTTATTTGACGTTGTTATTGTTGTTGTTTATTTGACGTTGTTGTTTTTGTTGACGTTGGTGGTGTTGTTGTTTATTTGACGTTGTTGTTGATTATTTGACATTGTTGTTGTTGTTGACGTTGTTGTTGTTGTTGTTTATTTGACGTTGTTGTTGTTTATTTGACGGTGTTGTTGTTGTTGTTTATTTGACGTTGTTGCTGTTGTTGTTGTTTATTTGACGTTGTTGTTGTTGTTGACGTTGTTGTTGTTGTTTATTTGACGTTGTTGTTGTTGTTGACATAGTTGTTGTTGTTGTTTATTTGACGTTGTTGTTATTGTTGACGTTGTTGTTGTTGTTCTTGTTTATTTGACGTTGTTGTTGTTATTGTTGTTGTTGTTGTTGTTGTTTATTTGACGTTGTTGTTGTTGTTTATTTGACGTTGTTGTTGTTGTTTATTTGACGTTGTTGTTGTTGTTGTTTATTTGACGTTGTTGTTGTTGACGTTGTTGTTGTTGTTGTTGTTTATTTGATGTTGTTGTTACTTATTTGACGTTGTTGTTGTTGTTGACGTTGTTGTTGTTGTTGTTGTTTATTTGACATTGTTGTTGTTGTTGTTGACGTTGTTGTTGTTGTTGTTTATTTGATGTTGTTGTTGTTGTTGTTTATTTGACACTGTTGTTGTTGTTGTTGTTTATTTGACGTTGTTGTTGTTGCTGTTGTTTATTTGACGTTGTTGTTGTTGTTGTTTTTGTTATTTATTTGACGTTGTTATTGTTGTTGTTTATTTGACGTTGTTGTTTTTGTTGACGTTGGTGGTGTTGTTGTTTATTTGACGTTGTTTTTGTTGATTATTTGACATTGTTGTTGTTGTTGACGTTGTTGTTGTTGTTGTTTATTTGACGTTGTTGTTGTTTATTTGACGGTGTTGTTGTTGTTGTTTATTTGACGTTGTTGCTGTTGTTGTTGTTTATTTGACGTTGTTGTTGTTGTTGACGTTGTTGTTGACGTTGTTGTTGTTGTTTATTTGACGTTGTTGTTGTTGTTGACATAGTTGTTGTTGTTGTTTATTTGACGTTGTTGTTATTGTTGACGTTGTTGTTGTTTATTTGATGTTGTTGTTGTTGTTCTTGTTGTTGTTTATTTGATGTTGTTGTTGTTGTTTATCTGACGTTGTTGTTGTTGTTGACGTTGTTGTTGTTGTTGACGTTGTTGTTAATGTTTATTTGACGTTGTTGTTGACGTTGTTGTTGTTGTTTATTTGACATTGTTGTTGTTGTTGACGGTGTTGTTGTTGTTGTTGTTGTTGTTGTTTTTATTTATTTAACGTTGTTGTTGTTGTTGTTGTTGTTGTTGTTTATTTGACGTTGTTGTTGTTGTTTATTTGACGTTGTTGTTGTTGTTTATTTGACGTTGCTGTTGTTGACGTTTTTGTTGTTGTTGTTTATTTGACGTTGTTGTTGTTTATTTGACGTAGTTGTTGTTGTTGACGTTGTTGTTGTTGTTGTTGTTGTTTATTTGACGTTGTTGTTGTTGTTGTTTTTTTGACATTGTTGTTGTTGTTGACGTTGTTGTTCTTGTGGTTTATTTGACGTCGTTGTTGTTGTTGACGTTGTTGTTGTTGTTGTTGTTGTTGTTGTTGTTGTTGTTTATTTGACGTTGTTGTTGTTGTTGTTTATTTGACGTTGTTGTTGTTGTTTTTTTGACATTTTTATTGTTGTTGACGTTGTTGTTGTTCTTGTTGTTGTTTATTTGACGTTGTTGTTGTAGTTGTTGACGTTGTTGTTGTTGTTATTTATTTGACGTTGTTGTTGTTGTTATTGTTTATTTAACGTTGTTGTTGTTGTTGTTGTTTATTTGACGTTGTTGTTGTTGTTGTTGTTGTTTTTGTTGTTTATTTGACGTTGTTGTTATTGTTGACGTTGTTGTTGTTGTTTATTTGACATTGTTGTTATTGTTGTTTATTTGACATTGTTTTTGTTGTTGTTTATTTGACGTTGTTGTTGTTGTTGTTGTTTATTTTACGTTGTTGTTGTTGTTGTTGTTGTTGTTTATTTGACGTTGTTGTTGTTGTTTATTTGAAGTTGTTGTTGTTGTTGTTGTTGTTTATTTGACGTTGTTGTTGTTGTTGTTTATTTGACGTTGTTGTTGTTGACGTTGTTGTTGTTGTTGTTGTTTATTTAACGTTGTTGTTACTTATTTGACGTTGTTGTTGTTGACGTTGTTGTTGTTGTTGTTTATTTGACATTGTTGTTGTTGTTGTTGACGTTGTTGTTGTTGTTGTTGTTGTTGACGTTGTTGTTGTTGTTGACGTTGTTGTTGTTGTTTATTTGACGTTGTTGTTGACGTTGTTGTTGTTGTATATTTGACATTGTTGTTGTTGTTGACGGTGTTGTTGTTGTTGTTGATGTTGTTGTTGTTATTTATTTAACGTTGTTGTTGTTGTTTATTTGACGTTGTTGTTGTTGTTTATTTGACGTTGTTGTTGTTGTTGTTTATTTGACGTTGCTGTTGTTGACGTTGTTGTTGTTGTTGTTGTTTATTTGACGTTGTTGTTGTTTATTTGACGTAGTTGTTGTTGTTGACGTTGTTGTTGTTGTTGTTGTTTATTTGACGTTGTTGTTGTTGTTGTTTTTTTGACATTGTTGTTGTTGTTGACGTTGTTGTTCTTGTTGTTTATTTGACGTTGTTGTTGTTGTTGACGTTGTTGTTGTTGTTTATTTGACGTTGTTGTTGTTGTTGTTTATTTGACGTTGTTGTTGTTGTTTTTTTGATATTTTTATTGTTGTTGGCGTTGTTGTTGTTGTTGTTTATTTGACGTTGTTGTTGTAGTTGTTGACGTTGTTGTTGTTGTTATTTATTTGACGTTGTTGTTGTTGTTATTGTTTATTTAACGTTGTTGTTGTTGTTGTTGTTTATTTGACGTTGTTGTTGTTGTTGTTGTTGTTTTTGTTGTTTATTTGACGTTGTTGTTATTGTTGACGTTGTTGTTGTTGTTGTTTATTTGACATTGTTGTTGTTGTTTATTTGACGTTGTTTTTGTTGTTGTTTATTTGACGTTGTTGTTGTTGTTGTTGTTGTTGTTTATTTGACGTTGTTGTTGTTGTTGTTGTTGTTGTTTATTTGACGTTGTTGTTGTTGTTTATTTGAAGTTGTTGTTGTTGTTGTTTATTTGACGTTGTTGTTGTTGTTTATTTGACGTTGTTGTTGTTGTTGACGTTGTTGTTGTTGTTGTTGTTTATTTAACGTTGTTGTTACTTATTTGACGTTGTTGTTGTTGACGTTGTTGTTGTTGTTGTTGTTTATTTGACATTGTTGTTGTTGTTATTGACGTTGTTGTTGTTGTTGTTTATTTGATGTTGTTGTTGTTGTTGTTGTTGTTGTTTATTTGACGTTGTTGTTGTTGTTGTTGTTTATTTGACGTTGTTGTTGTTGTTGTTGTTGTTTATTTGACGTTGTTGTTGTTGTTTTTTTTATTTATTTGACGTTGTTATTGTTGTTGTTTATTTGACGTTGTTGTTGTTTTTGTTGTTTATTTGACGTTGTTGTTGTTGTTTATTTGACATTGTTGTTGTTGTTGTTTATTTGACATTGTTTTTGTTGTTGTTTATTTGACGTTGTTGTTGTTGTTGTTGTTTATTTGACGTTGATGTTGTTGTTGTTGTTGTTTATTTGACGTTGTTGTTGTTGTTGTTTATTTGACGTTGTTGTTGTTGTTGTTGTTTATTTGACGTTGTTGTTGTTGTTGTTTATTTGACGTTGTTGTTGTTGACGTTGTTGTTGTTGTTGTTGTTTATTTGATGTTGTTGTTACTTATTTTACGTTGTTGTTGTTGTTGACGTTGTTGTTGTTGTTGTTGTTGTTTATTTGACATTGTTGTTGTTGTTGACGTTGTTGTTGTTGTTGTTTATTTGATGTTGTTGTTGTTGTTGTTGTTTATTTGACACTATTGTTGTTGTTGTTGTTTATTTGACGTTGTTGTTGTTGTTGTTGTTGTTTATTTGACATTGTTGTTGTTGTTGTTTTAGTTATTTATTTGACGTTATTATTGTTGTTGTTTATTTGACGTTGTTGTTTTTGTTGACGTTGGTGGTGTTGTTGTTTATTGGACGTTGTTGTTGTTGACGTTGTTGTTGTTGTTGTTGTTGTTTATTTGACGTTGTTGTTGTTGTTGTTTATTTGACGTTGTTGTTGTTGTTTTTTTGACATTTTTATTGTTGTTGGCGTTGTTGTTGTTGTTGTTGTTGTTGTTGTTTATTTGACGTTGTTGTTGTAGTTGTTGACGTTGTTGTTGTTGTTATTTATTTGACGTTGTTGTTGTTGTTATTGTTTATTTAACAGTGTTGTTGTTGTTGTTGTTTATTTGACGTTGTTGTTGTTGTTGTTGTTTTTGTTGTTTATTTGACGTTGTTGTTATTGTTGACGTTGTTGTTGTTGTTGTTTATTTGACATTGTTGTTGTTGTTTATTTGACATTGTTGTTGTTGTTGTTTATTTGACGTTGTTGTTGTTGTTTATTTGACGTTGTTGTTGTTGTTTATTTGAAGTTGTTGTTGTTGTTGTTTATTTGACGTTGTTGTTGTTGTTTATTTGACGTTGTTGTTGTTGTTGACGTTGTTGTTGTTGTTGTTGTTTATTTAACGTTGTTGTTACTTATTTGACGTTGTTGTTGTTGACGTTGTTGTTGTTGTTGTTGTTTATTTGACATTGTTGTTGTTGTTATTGACGTTGTTGTTGTTGTTGTTTATTTGATGTTGTTGTTGTTGTTGTTGTTGTTGTTGTTTATTTGACGTTGTTGTTGTTGTTGTTGTTTATTTGACGTTGTTGTTGTTGTTGTTGTTGTTTATTTGACGTTGTTGTTGTTGTTTTTGTTATTTATTTGACGTTGTTATTGTTGTTGTTTATTTGACGTTGTTGTTTTTGTTGACGTTGGTGGTGTTGTTGTTGTTTATTTTACGTTGTTGTTGTTGTTGTTGACGTTGTTGTTGTTGTTGTTATTTATTTGACGTTGTTGTTGTTGTTATTGTTTATTTGACGTTGTTGTTGTTGTTGTTTATTTGACGTTGTTGTTGTTGTTGTTTATTTGACGTTGTTGTTGTTTTTGTTGTTTATTTGACGTTGTTGTTATTGTTGACGTTGTTGTTGTTGTTTATTTGACATTGTTGTTGTTGTTGTTTATTTGACATTGTTTTTGTTGTTGTTTATTTGACGTTGTTGTTGTTGTTGTTGTTGTTTATTTGACGTTGATGTTGTTGTTGTTGTTGTTTATTTGACGTTGTTGTTGTTGTTGTTTATTTGACGTTGTTGTTGTTGTTGTTTATTTGACGTTGTTGTTGTTGACGTTGTTGTTGTTGTTGTTGTTGTTTATTTGATGTTGTTGTTACTTATTTGACGTTGTTGTTGTTGTTGACGTTGTTGTTGTTGTTGTTGTTGTTTATTTGACATTGTTATTGTTGTTGTTGACGTTGTTGTTTATTTGACGTTGTTGTTATTGTTGACGTTGTTGTTGTTTATTTGATGTTGTTGTTGTTGTTCTTGTTGTTGTTTATTTGATGTTGTTGTTGTTGTTTATCTGACGTTGTTGTTGTTGTTGACGTTGTTGTTGTTGTTGACGTTGTTGTTGTTATTTATTTGACGTTGTTGTTGACGTTGTTGTTGTTGTTTATTTGACATTGTTGTTGTTGTTGACGGTGTTGTTGTTGTTGTTGCTGTTGTTGTTGTTATTTATTTAACGTTGTTGTTGTTGTTGTTGTTGTTTATTTGACGTTGTTGTTGTTGTTTATTTGACGTTGTTGTTGTTGTTTATTTGACGTTGCTGTTGTTGACGTTGTTGTTGTTGTTGTTGTTTATTTGACGTTGTTGTTGTTTATTTGACGTAGTTGTTGTTGTTGACGTTGTTGTTGTTGTTGTTGTTTATTTGACGTTGTTGTTTTTTTGACATTGTTGTTGTTGTTGACGTTGTTGTTCTTGTGGTTTATTTGACGTCGTTGTTGTTGTTGACGTTGTTGTTGTTGTTGTTGTTGTTGTTGTTGTTTATTTGACGTTGTTGTTGTTGTTGTTTATTTGACGTTGTTGTTGTTGTTTTTTTGACATTTTTATTGTTGTTGACGTTGTTGTTGTTGTTGTTGTTTATTTGACGTTGTTGTTGTAGTTGTTGACGTTGTTGTTGTTGTTATTTATTTGACATTGTTGTTGTTGTTATTGTTTATTTAACGTTGTTGTTGTTGTTGTTGTTGTTTATTTGACGTTGTTGTTGTTGTTGTTGTTGTTTTTGTTGTTTATTTGACGTTGTTGTTATTGTTGACGTTGTTGTTGTTGTTTATTTGACATTGTTGTTGTTGTTGTTTATTTGACATTGTTTTTGTTGTTGTTTATTTGACATTGTTGTTGTTGTTGTTGTTTATTTTACGTTGTTGTTGTTGTTGTAGTTGTTGTTGTTGTTGTTTATTTGACGTTGTTGTTGTTGTTATTTATTTGACGTTGTTGTTGTTGTTGTTTATTTGATGTTGTTGTTGTTGTTGTTGTTGTTGTTTATTTAACGTTGTTGTTACTTATTTGACGTTGTTGTTGTTGACGTTGTTGTTGTTGTTGTTGTTGTTTATTTGACATTGTTGTTGTTGTTGTTGACGTTGTTGTTGTTGTTGTTGTTGACGTTGTTGTTGTTGTTGACGTTGTTGTTGTTGTTTATTTGACGTTGTTGTTGACGTTGTTGTTGTTGTATATTTGACATTGTTGTTGTTGTTGACGGTGTTGTTGTTGTTGATGTTGTTGTTGTTATTTATTTAACGTTGTTGTTGTTGTTTATTTGACGTTGTTGTTGTTGTTTATTTGACGTTGTTGTTGTTGTTTATTTGACGTTGTTGTTGTTGACGTTGTTGTTGTTGTTGTTGTTTATTTGACGTTGTTGTTGTTTATTTGACGTAGTTGTTGTTGTTGACGTTGTTGTTGTTGTTGTTGTTTATTTGACGTTGTTGTTGTTGTTGTTTTTTTGACATTGTTGTTGTTGTTGACGTTGTTGTTCTTGTTGTTTATTTGACGTTGTTGTTGTTGTTGACGTTGTTGTTGTTGTTGTTGTTGTTTATTTGACGTTGTTGTTGTTGTTGTTTATTTGACGTTGTTGTTGTTGTTGTTTTTTTGACATTTTTATTGTTGTTGGCGTTGTTGTTGTTGTTGTTGTTGTTTATTTGACGTTGTTGTTGTAGTTGTTGACGTTGTTGTTGTTGTTATTTATTTGACGTTGTTGTTGTTGTTATTGTTTATTTAACGTTGTTGTTGTTGTTGTTGTTGTTTATTTGACGTTGTTGTTGTTGTTGTTGTTTTTGTTGTTTATTTGACGTTGTTGTTATTGTTGACGTTGTTATTCTTGTTGTTGTTTATTTGACATTGTTGTTGTTGTTTATTTGACATTGTTTTTGTTGTTGTTTATTTGACGTTGTTGTTGTTGTTGTTGTTTATTTGACGTTGTTGTTGTTGTTGTTGTTGTTGTTGTTTATTTGACGTTGTTGTTGTTGTTTATTTGAAGTTGTTGTTGTTGTTTATTTGACGTTGTTGTTGTTGTTTATTTGACGTTGTTGTTGTTGTTGACGTTGTTGTTGTTGTTGTTTATTTAACGTTGTTGTTACTTATTTGACGTTGTTGTTGTTGACATTGTTGTTGTTGTTGTTGTTTATTTGACATTGTTGTTGTTGTTATTGACGTTGTTGTTGTTGTTGTTTATTTGATGTTGTTGTTGTTGTTGTTGTTGTTGTTTATTTGACGTTGTTGTTGTTGTTGTTGTTGTTGTTTATTTGACGTTGTTGTTGTTGTTGTTGTTTATTTGACGTTGTTGTTGTTGTTGTTGTTGTTTTTGTTATTTATTAGACGTTGTTATTGTTGTTGTTTATTTGACGTTGTTGTTTTTATTGACGTTGGTGGTGTTGTTGTTGTTTATTTGACGTTGTTGTTGTTGTTGTTGACGTTGTTGTTGTTGTTGTTGTTATGTATTTGACGTTGTTGTTGTTGTTATTGTTTATTTGACGTTGTTGTTGTTGTTGTTTATTTGACGTTGTTGTTGTTGTTGTTTATTTGACGTTGTTGTTGTTTTTGTTGTTTATTTGACGTTGTTGTTATTGTTGACGTTGTTGTTGTTGTTTATTTGACATTGTTGTTGTTGTTGTTTATTTGACATTGTTTTTGTTGTTGTTTATTTGACGTTGTTGTTGTTGTTGTTGTTGTTGTTTATTTGACGTTGATGTTGTTGTTGTTGTTTATTTGACGTTGTTGTTGTTGTTGTTGTTTATTTGACGTTGTTGTTGTTGTTGTTGTTGTTTATTTGACGTTGTTGTTGTTGTTGTTTATTTGACGTTGTTGTTGTTGACGTTGGTGGTGTTGTTGTTGTTTATTTGATGTTGTTGTTACTTATTTGACGTTGTTGTTGTTGTTGACGTTGTTGTTGTTGTTGTTGTTGTTGTTTATTTGACATTGTTGTTGTTGTTGACGTTGTTGTTGTTGTTGTTTATTTGATGTTGTTGTTGTTGTTGTTTATTTGACACTGTTGTTGTTGTTGTTGTTTATTTGACGTTGTTGTTGTTGTTGTTGTTGTTTATTTGACATTGTTGTTGTTGTTGTTTTAGTTATTTATTAGACGTTATTATTGTTGTTGTTTATTTGACGTTGTTGTTTTTGTTGACGTTGGTGGTGTTGTTGTTTATTTGACGTTGTTGTTGTTGATTATTTGACATTGTTGTTGTTGTTGACGTTGTTGTTGTTGTTTATTTGACGTTGTTATTGTTTATTTGACGGTGTTGTTGTTGTTTATTTGACGTTGTTGTTGTTGTTGTTGTTGTTTATTTGACGTTGTTGTTGTTGTTGACGTTGTTGTTGTTGTTTATTTGACGTTGTTGTTGTTGACATAGTTGTTATTGTTGTTTATTTGACGTTGTTGTTATTGTTGACGTTGTTGTTGTTGTTCTTGTTTATTTGACGTTGTTGTTGTTATTGTTGTTGTTGTTGTTGTTTATTTGACGTTGTTGTTGTTGTTGTTTATTTGACGTTGTTGTTGTTGTTGTTGTTTATTTGACGTTGTTGTTGTTGTTGTTTATTTGACGTTGTTGTTGTTGTTGTTGTTTATTTGATGTTGTTGTTACTTATTTGACGTTGTTGTTGTTGTTGACTTTGTTGTTGTTGTTGTTGTTTATTTGACATTGTTGTTGTTGTTGTTGACGTTGTTGTTGTTGTTGTTTATTTGATGTTGTTGTTGTTGTTGTTTATTTGACACTGTTGTTGTTGTTGTTTATTTGACGTTGTTGTTGTTGTTGTTGTTGTTGTTATTTATTTGACGTTGTTGTTGTTGTTGTTTATTTGACGTTGTTGTTGTTTTTGTTGTTTATTTGACGTTGTTGTTATTGTTGACGTTGTTGTTGTTGTTTATTTGACATTGTTGTTGTTGTTGTTTATTTGACATTGTTTTTGTTGTTGTTTATTTGACGTTGTTGTTGTTGTTTATTTGACGTTGTTGTTGTTGTTGTTGTTTATTTGACGTTGTTGTTGTTGTTGTTTATTTGACGTTGTTGTTGTTGTTGTTTATTTGACGTTGTTGTTGTTGTTGTTTATTTGACGTTGTTGTTGTTTTTGTTGTTTATTTGACGTTGTTGTTATTGTTGACGTTGTTGTTGTTGTTTATTTGACATTGTTGTTGTTGTTGTTTATTTGACATTGTTTTTTTTGTTGTTTATTTGACGTTGTTGTTGTTGTTTATTTGACGTTGTTGTTGTTGTTGTTGTTTATTTGACGTTGTTGTTGTTGTTGTTGTTGTTTTTGTTGTTTATTTGACGTTGTTGTTATTGTTGACGTTGTTGTTGTTGTTTATTTGACATTGTTGTTGTTGTTGTTTATTTGACATTGTTTTTGTTGTTGTTTATTTGACATTGTTGTTGTTGTTGTTGTTGTTTATTTTACGTTGTTGTTGTTGTTGTTGTTGTTGTTGTTTATTTGACGTTGTTGTTGTTGTTGTTTATTTGACGTTGTTGTTGTTGTTGTTTATTTGATGTTGTTGTTGTTGACGTTGTTGTTGTTGTTGTTGTTTATTTAACGTTGTTGTTACTTATTTGACGTTGTTGTTGTTGACGTTGTTGTTGTTGTTGTTGTTGTTGTTTATTTGACATTGTTGTTGTTGTTGTTGACGTTGTTGTTGTTGTTGTTGTTGTTGTTGTTGTTGACGTTGTTGTTGTTGTTGACGTTGTTGTTGTTGTTTATTTGACGTTGTTGTTGACGTTGTTGTTGTTGTATATTTGACATTGTTGTTGTTGTTGACGGTGTTGTTGTTGTTGTTGATGTTGTTGTTGTTATTTATTTAACGTTGTTGTTGTTGTTTATTTGACGTTGTTGTTGTTGTTGTTTATTTGACGTTGTTGTTGTTGTTGTTTATTTGACGTTGTTGTTGTTGACGTTGTTGTTGTTGTTGTTGTTTATTTGACGTTGTTGTTGTTTATTTGACGTAGTTGTTGTTGTTGACGTTGTTGTTGTTGTTGTTGTTTATTTGACGTTGTTGTTGTTGTTGTTTTTTTGACATTGTTGTTGTTGTTGACGTTGTTGTTCTTGTTGTTTATTTGACGTTGTTGTTGTTGTTGACGTTGTTGTTGTTGTTGTTGTTGTTTATTTGACGTTGTTGTTGTTGTTGTTTATTTGACGTTGTTGTTGTTGTTTTTTTGACATTTTTATTGTTGTTGGCGTTGTTGTTGTTGTTGTTGTTGTTTATTTGACGTTGTTGTTGTAGTTGTTGACGTTGTTGTTGTTATTTATTTGACGTTGTTGTTGTTGTTATTGTTTATTTAACGTTGTTGTTGTTGTTGTTGTTGTTGTTTATTTGACGTTGTTGTTGTTGTTGTTTTTGTTGTTTATTTGACGTTGTTGTTATTGTTGACGTTGTTGTTGTTGTTGTTTATTTGACATTGTTGTTGTTGTTTATTTGACATTGTTTTTGTTGTTGTTTATTTGACGTTGTTGTTGTTGTTGTTGTTTATTTGACGTTGTTGTTGTTGTTGTTGTTGTTGTTTATTTGACGTTGTTGTTGTTGTTTATTTGAAGTTGTTGTTGTTGTTGTTGTTTATTTGACGTTGTTGTTGTTGTTTATTTGACGTTGTTGTTGTTGTTGACGTTGTTGTTGTTGTTGTTGTTTATTTAACGTTGTTGTTACTTATTTGACGTTGTTGTTGTTGACGTTGTTGTTGTTGTTGTTGTTTATTTGACATTGTTGTTGTTGTTATTGACGTTGTTGTTGTTGTTGTTTATTTGATGTTGTTGTTGTTGTTGTTGTTGTTGTTTATTTGACGTTGTTGTTGTTGTTGTTGTTGTTTATTTGACGTTGTTGTTATTGTTGTTATTGTTGTTGTTTATTTGACGTTGTTGTTTTTGTTGACGTTGGTGGTGTTGTTGTTGTTTATTTGACGTTGTTGTTGTTGTTGTTGACGTTGTTGTTGTTATTTATTTGACGTTGTTGTTGTTGTTATTGTTTATTTAACGTTGTTGTTGTTGTTGTTGTTGTTGTTTATTTGACGTTGTTGTTGTTGTTGTTGTTTTTGTTGTTTATTTGACGTTGTTGTTATTGTTGACGTTGTTGTTGTTGTTGTTTATTTGACATTGTTGTTGTTGTTTATTTGACATTGTTTTTGTTGTTGTTTATTTGACGTTGTTGTTGTTGTTGTTGTTTATTTGACGTTGTTGTTGTTGTTGTTGTTGTTGTTTATTTGACGTTGTTGTTGTTGTTTATTTGAAGTTGTTGTTGTTGTTGTTGTTTATTTGACGTTGTTGTTGTTGTTTATTTGACGTTGTTGTTGTTGTTGACGTTGTTGTTGTTGTTGTTGTTTATTTAACGTTGTTGTTACTTATTTGACGTTGTTGTTGTTGACGTTGTTGTTGTTGTTGTTGTTTATTTGACATTGTTGTTGTTGTTATTGACGTTGTTGTTGTTGTTGTTTATTTGATGTTGTTGTTGTTGTTGTTGTTGTTGTTTATTTGACGTTGTTGTTGTTGTTGTTGTTGTTTATTTGACGTTGTTGTTGTTGTTGTTATTGTTGTTGTTTATTTGACGTTGTTGTTTTTGTTGACGTTGGTGGTGTTGTTGTTGTTTATTTGACGTTGTTGTTGTTGTTGTTGACGTTGTTGTTGTTGTTGTTATTTATTTGACGTTGTTGTTGTTGTTATTGTTTATTTGACGTTGTTGTTGTTGTTGTTTATTTGACGTTGTTGTTGTTGTTGTTTATTTGACGTTGTTGTTGTTTTTGTTGTTTATTTGACGTTGTTGTTATTGTTGACGTTGTTGTTGTTGTTTATTTGACATTGTTGTTGTTGTTGTTTATTTGACATTGTTTTTGTTGTTGTTTATTTGACGTTGTTGTTGTTGTTGTTGTTGTTTATTTGACGTTGATGTTGTTGTTGTTGTTGTTTATTTGACGTTGTTGTTGTTGTTGTTTATTTGACGTTGTTGTTGTTGTTGTTGTTTATTTGACGTTGTTGTTGTTGTTGTTTATTTGACGTTGTTGTTGTTGACGTTTTTGTTGTTGTTGTTGTTTATTTGACATTGTTTTTGTTGTTGTTTATTTGACGTTGTTGTTGTTGTTGTTGTTGTTTATTTGACGTTGATGTTGTTGTTGTTGTTGTTTATTTGACGTTGTTGTTGTTGTTGTTTATTTGACGTTGTTGTTGTTGTTGTTGTTTATTTGACGTTGTTGTTGTTGTTGTTTATTTGACGTTGTTGTTGTTGACGTTGTTGTTGTTGTTGTTGTTTATTTGATGTTGTTGTTACTTATTTGACGTTGTTGTTGTTGTTGACGTTGTTGTTGTTGTTGTTGTTGTTTATTTGACATTGTTGTTGTTGTTGACGTTGTTGTTGTTGTTGTTTATTTGATGTTGTTGTTGTTGTTGTTGTTTATTTGACACTGTTGTTGTTGTTGTTGTTGTTTATTTGACGTTGTTGATGTTGTTGTTGTTGTTGTTGTTTATTTGACATTGTTGTTGTTGTTGTTTTAGTTATTTATTAGACGTTATTATTGTTGTTGTTTATTTGACGTTGTTGTTTTTGTTGACGTTGGTGGTGTTGTTGTTTATTTGACGTTGTTGTTGTTGATTATTTGACATTGTTGTTGTTGTTGACGTTGTTGTTGTTGTTGTTTATTTGACGTTGTTATTGTTTATTTGACGGTGTTGTTGTTGTTGTTTATTTGACGTTGTTGCTGTTGTTGTTGTTTATTTGACGTTGTTGTTGTTGTTGACGTTGTTGTTGTTGTTTATTTGACGTTGTTGTTGTTGTTGACATAGTTGTTATTGTTGTTTATTTGACGTTGTTGTTATTGTTGACGTTGTTGTTGTTGTTCTTGTTTATTTGACGTTGTTGTTGTTATTGTTGTTGTTGTTGTTGTTTATTTGACGTTGTTGTTGTTGTTGTTTATTTGACGTTGTTGTTGTTGTTGTTGTTTATTTGACGTTGTTGTTGTTGTTGTTGTTTATTTGATGTTGTTGTTACTTATTTGACGTTGTTGTTGTTGTTGACTTTGTTATTGTTGTTGTTTATTTGACATTGTTGTTGTTGTTGTTGACGTTGTTGTTGTTGTTGTTGTTTATTTGATGTTGTTGTTGTTGTTTATTTGACACTGTTGTTGTTGTTGTTGTTGTTTATTTGACGTTGTTGTTGTTGTTGTTGTTGTTATTTATTTGACGTTGTTGTTGTTGTTGTTTATTTGACGTTGTTGTTGTTTTTGTTGTTTATTTGACGTTGTTGTTATTGTTGACGTTGTTGTTGTTGTTTATTTGACATTGTTGTTGTTGTTGTTTATTTGACATTGTTTTTGTTGTTGTTTATTTGACGTTGTTGTTGTTGTTGTTGTTTATTTGACGTTGTTGTTGTTGTTGTTGTTGTTTATTTGACGTTGTTGTTGTTGTTGTTTATTTGACGTTGTTGTTGTTGTTGTTGTTGTTGTTTATTTGACGTTGTTGTTGTTGTTGTTTATTTGACGTTGTTGTTGTTTTTGTTGTTTATTTGACGTTGTTGTTATTGTTGACGTTGTTGTTGTTGTTTATTTGACATTGTTGTTGTTGTTGTTTATTTGACATTGTTTTTTTTGTTGTTTATTTGACGTTGTTGTTGTTGTTGTTTATTTGACGTTGTTGTTGTTGTTGTTTATTTGACGTTGTTGTTGTTGTTTATTTGACGTTGTTGTTGTTGACGTTGTTGTTGTTGTTGTTGTTTATTTGATGTTGTTGTTACTTATTTGACGTTGTTATTGTTGTTGACGTTGTTGTTGTTGTTGTTTATTTGACATTGTTGTTGTTGTTGACGTTGTTGTTGTTGTTGTTTATTTGATGTTGTTGTTGTTGTTGTTGTTTATTTGACAGTGTTGTTGTTGTTGTTGTTTATTTGACGTTGTTGTTGTTGTTGTTGTTGTTGTTTATTTGACATTGTTGTTGTTGTTGTTTTTGTTATTTATTTGACGTTGTTATTGTTGTTGTTTATTTGACGTTGTTGTTTTTGTTGACGTTGGTGGTGTTGTTGTTTATTTGACGTTGTTGTTGTTGATTATTTGACATTGTTGTTGTTGTTGACGTTGTTGTTGTTGTTGTTTATTTGACGTTGTTGTTGTTTATTTGACGGTGTTGTTGTTGTTGTTTATTTGACGTTGTTGCTGTTGTTGTTGTTTATTTGACGTTGTTGTTGTTGTTGACGTTGTTGTTGTTATTTATTTGACGTTGTTGTTGTTGACATAGTTGTTGTTGTTGTTGTTTATTTGACGTTGTTGTTATTGTTGACGTTGTTGTTGTTGTTCTTGTTTATTTGACGTTGTTGTTGTTATTGTTGTTGTTGTTGTTGTTTATTTGACGTTGTTGTTGTTGTTTATTTGACGTTGTTGTTGTTGTTGTTGTTGTTGTTGTTTATTTGACGTTGTTGTTGTTGTTGTTTATTTGACGTTGTTGTTGTTGACGTTGTTGTTGTTGTTGTTGTTTATTTGATGTTGTTGTTACTTATTTGACGTTGTTGTTGTTGACGTTGTTGTTGTTGTTGTTGTTTATTTGACATTGTTGTTGTTGTTGTTGACGTTGTTGTTGTTGTTGTTTATTTGATGTTGTTGTTGTTGTTGTTTATTTGACACTGTTGTTGTTGTTGTTGTTGTTTATTTGACGTTGTTGTTGTTGTTGTTGTTTATTTGACGTTGTTGTTGTTGTTGTTTTTGTTATTTATTTGACGTTGTTATTGTTGTTGTTTATTTGACGTTGTTGTTTTTGTTGACGTTGGTGGTGTTGTTGTTGTTTATTTGACGTTGTTGTTGTTGTTGTTGACGTTGTTGTTGTTATTTATTTGACGTTGTTGTTGTTGTTATTGTTTATTTAACGTTGTTGTTGTTGTTGTTGTTGTTGTTTATTTGACGTTGTTGTTGTTGTTGTTGTTTTTGTTGTTTATTTGACGTTGTTGTTATTGTTGACGTTGTTGTTGTTGTTGTTTATTTGACATTGTTGTTGTTGTTTATTTGACATTGTTTTTGTTGTTGTTTATTTGACGTTGTTGTTGTTGTTGTTGTTTATTTGACGTTGTTGTTGTTGTTGTTGTTGTTGTTTATTTGACGTTGTTGTTGTTGTTTATTTGAAGTTGTTGTTGTTGTTGTTGTTTATTTGACGTTGTTGTTGTTGTTTATTTGACGTTGTTGTTGTTGTTGACGTTGTTGTTGTTGTTGTTGTTTATTTAACGTTGTTGTTACTTATTTGACGTTGTTGTTGTTGACGTTGTTGTTGTTGTTGTTGTTTATTTGACATTGTTGTTGTTGTTATTGACGTTGTTGTTGTTGTTGTTTATTTGATGTTGTTGTTGTTGTTGTTGTTGTTGTTTATTTGACGTTGTTGTTGTTGTTGTTGTTGTTTATTTGACGTTGTTGTTGTTGTTGTTATTGTTGTTGTTTATTTGACGTTGTTGTTTTTGTTGACGTTGGTGGTGTTGTTGTTGTTTATTTGACGTTGTTGTTGTTGTTGTTGACGTTGTTGTTGTTGTTGTTATTTATTTGACGTTGTTGTTGTTGTTATTGTTTATTTGACGTTGTTGTTGTTGTTGTTTATTTGACGTTGTTGTTGTTGTTGTTTATTTGACGTTGTTGTTGTTTTTGTTGTTTATTTGACGTTGTTGTTATTGTTGACGTTGTTGTTGTTGTTTATTTGACATTGTTGTTGTTGTTGTTTATTTGACATTGTTTTTGTTGTTGTTTATTTGACGTTGTTGTTGTTGTTGTTGTTTATTTGACGTTGATGTTGTTGTTGTTGTTGTTTATTTGACGTTGTTGTTGTTGTTGTTTATTTGACGTTGTTGTTGTTGTTGTTGTTTATTTGACGTTGTTGTTGTTGTTGTTTATTTGACGTTGTTGTTGTTGACGTTTTTGTTGTTGTTGTTGTTTATTTGACATTGTTTTTGTTGTTGTTTATTTGACGTTGTTGTTGTTGTTGTTGTTGTTTATTTGACGTTGATGTTGTTGTTGTTGTTGTTTATTTGACGTTGTTGTTGTTGTTGTTTATTTGACGTTGTTGTTGTTGTTGTTGTTTATTTGACGTTGTTGTTGTTGTTGTTTATTTGACGTTGTTGTTGTTGACGTTGTTGTTGTTGTTGTTGTTTATTTGATGTTGTTGTTACTTATTTGACGTTGTTGTTGTTGTTGACGTTGTTGTTGTTGTTGTTGTTGTTGTTTATTTGACATTGTTGTTGTTGTTGACGTTGTTGTTGTTGTTGTTTATTTGATGTTGTTGTTGTTGTTGTTGTTTATTTGACACTGTTGTTGTTGTTGTTGTTGTTTATTTGACGTTGTTGTTGTTGTTGTTGTTGTTGTTTATTTGACATTGTTGTTGTTGTTGTTTTAGTTATTTATTAGACGTTATTATTGTTGTTGTTTATTTGACGTTGTTGTTTTTGTTGACGTTGGTGGTGTTGTTGTTTATTTGACGTTGTTGTTGTTGATTATTTGACATTGTTGTTGTTGTTGACGTTGTTGTTGTTGTTGTTTATTTGACGTTGTTATTGTTTATTTGACGGTGTTGTTGTTGTTGTTTATTTGACGTTGTTGCTGTTGTTGTTGTTTATTTGACGTTGTTGTTGTTGTTGACGTTGTTGTTGTTGTTTATTTGACGTTGTTGTTGTTGTTGACATAGTTGTTATTGTTGTTTATTTGACGTTGTTGTTATTGTTGACGTTGTTGTTGTTGTTCTTGTTTATTTGACGTTGTTGTTGTTATTGTTGTTGTTGTTGTTGTTTATTTGACGTTGTTGTTGTTGTTGTTTATTTGACGTTGTTGTTGTTGTTGTTGTTTATTTGACGTTGTTGTTGTTGTTGTTTATTTGATGTTGTTGTTACTTATTTGACGTTGTTGTTGTTGTTGACTTTGTTATTGTTGTTGTTTATTTGACATTGTTGTTGTTGTTGTTGACGTTGTTGTTGTTGTTGTTGTTTATTTGATGTTGTTGTTGTTGTTTATTTGACACTGTTGTTGTTGTTGTTGTTGTTTATTTGACGTTGTTGTTGTTGTTGTTGTTGTTATTTATTTGACGTTGTTGTTGTTGTTGTTTATTTGACGTTGTTGTTGTTTTTGTTGTTTATTTGACGTTGTTGTTATTGTTGACGTTGTTGTTGTTGTTTATTTGACATTGTTGTTGTTGTTGTTTATTTGACATTGTTTTTGTTGTTGTTTATTTGACGTTGTTGTTGTTGTTGTTGTTTATTTGACGTTGTTGTTGTTGTTGTTGTTTATTTGACGTTGTTGTTGTTGTTGTTTATTTGACGTTGTTGTTGTTGTTGTTGTTGTTGTTTATTTGACGTTGTTGTTGTTGTTGTTTATTTGACGTTGTTGTTGTTTTTGTTGTTTATTTGACGTTGTTGTTATTGTTGACGTTGTTGTTGTTGTTTATTTGACATTGTTGTTGTTGTTGTTTATTTGACATTGTTTTTTTTGTTGTTTATTTGACGTTGTTGTTGTTGTTGTTTATTTGACGTTGTTGTTGTTGTTGTTTATTTGACGTTGTTGTTGTTGTTTATTTGACGTTGTTGTTGTTGACGTTGTTGTTGTTGTTGTTGTTTATTTGATGTTGTTGTTACTTATTTGACGTTGTTATTGTTGTTGACGTTGTTGTTGTTGTTGTTTATTTGACATTGTTGTTGTTGTTGTTGACGTTGTTGTTGTTGTTGTTTATTTGATGTTGTTGTTGTTGTTGTTGTTTATTTGACAGTGTTGTTGTTGTTGTTGTTTATTTGACGTTGTTGTTGTTGTTGTTGTTGTTGTTGTTTATTTGACATTGTTGTTGTTGTTGTTTTTGTTATTTATTTGACGTTGTTATTGTTGTTGTTTATTTGACGTTGTTGTTTTTGTTGACGTTGGTGGTGTTGTTGTTTATTTGACGTTGTTGTTGTTGGTTATTTGACATTGTTGTTGTTGTTGACGTTGTTGTTGTTGTTGTTTATTTGACGTTGTTGTTGTTTATTTGACGGTGTTGTTGTTGTTGTTTATTTGACGTTGTTGCTGTTGTTGTTGTTTATTTGACGTTGTTGTTGTTGTTGACGTTGTTGTTGTTATTTATTTGACGTTGTTGTTGTTGACATAGTTGTTGTTGTTGTTGTTTATTTGACGTTGTTGTTATTGTTGACGTTGTTGTTGTTGTTCTTGTTTATTTGACGTTGTTGTTGTTATTGTTGTTGTTGTTGTTGTTTATTTGACGTTGTTGTTGTTGTTTATTTGACGTTGTTGTTGTTGTTGTTGTTGTTGTTGTTTATTTGACGTTGTTGTTGTTGTTGTTTATTTGACGTTGTTGTTGTTGACGTTGTTGTTGTTGTTGTTGTTTATTTGATGTTGTTGTTACTTATTTGACGTTGTTGTTGTTGACGTTGTTGTTGTTGTTGTTGTTTATTTGACATTGTTGTTGTTGTTGTTGACGTTGTTGTTGTTGTTGTTTATTTGATGTTGTTGTTGTTGTTGTTTATTTGACACTGTTGTTGTTGTTGTTGTTGTTTATTTGACGTTGTTGTTGTTGTTGTTGTTTATTTGACGTTGTTGTTGTTGTTGTTTTTGTTATTTATTTGACGTTGTTATTGTTGTTGTTTATTTGACGTTGTTGTTTTTGTTGACGTTGGTGGTGTTGTTGTTGTTTATTTGACGTTGTTGTTGTTGTTGTTGACGTTGTTGTTGTTATTTATTTGACGTTGTTGTTGTTGTTATTGTTTATTTAACGTTGTTGTTGTTGTTGTTGTTGTTGTTTATTTGACGTTGTTGTTGTTGTTGTTGTTTTTGTTGTTTATTTGACGTTGTTGTTATTGTTGACGTTGTTGTTGTTGTTGTTTATTTGACATTGTTGTTGTTGTTTATTTGACATTGTTTTTGTTGTTGTTTATTTGACGTTGTTGTTGTTGTTGTTGTTTATTTGACGTTGTTGTTGTTGTTGTTGTTGTTGTTTATTTGACGTTGTTGTTGTTGTTTATTTGAAGTTGTTGTTGTTGTTGTTGTTTATTTGACGTTGTTGTTGTTGTTTATTTGACGTTGTTGTTGTTGTTGACGTTGTTGTTGTTGTTGTTGTTTATTTAACGTTGTTGTTACTTATTTGACGTTGTTGTTGTTGACGTTGTTGTTGTTGTTGTTGTTTATTTGACATTGTTGTTGTTGTTATTGACGTTGTTGTTGTTGTTGTTTATTTGATGTTGTTGTTGTTGTTGTTGTTGTTGTTTATTTGACGTTGTTGTTGTTGTTGTTGTTGTTTATTTGACGTTGTTGTTGTTGTTGTTATTGTTGTTGTTTATTTGACGTTGTTGTTTTTGTTGACGTTGGTGGTGTTGTTGTTGTTTATTTGACGTTGTTGTTGTTGTTGTTGACGTTGTTGTTGTTGTTGTTATTTATTTGACGTTGTTGTTGTTGTTATTGTTTATTTGACGTTGTTGTTGTTGTTGTTTATTTGACGTTGTTGTTGTTGTTGTTTATTTGACGTTGTTGTTGTTTTTGTTGTTTATTTGACGTTGTTGTTATTGTTGACGTTGTTGTTGTTGTTTATTTGACATTGTTGTTGTTGTTGTTTATTTGACATTGTTTTTGTTGTTGTTTATTTGACGTTGTTGTTGTTGTTGTTGTTGTTTATTTGACGTTGATGTTGTTGTTGTTGTTGTTTATTTGACGTTGTTGTTGTTGTTGTTTATTTGACGTTGTTGTTGTTGTTGTTGTTTATTTGACGTTGTTGTTGTTGTTGTTTATTTGACGTTGTTGTTGTTGACGTTTTTGTTGTTGTTGTTGTTTATTTGACATTGTTTTTGTTGTTGTTTATTTGACGTTGTTGTTGTTGTTGTTGTTGTTTATTTGACGTTGATGTTGTTGTTGTTGTTGTTTATTTGACGTTGTTGTTGTTGTTGTTTATTTGACGTTGTTGTTGTTGTTGTTGTTTATTTGACGTTGTTGTTGTTGTTGTTTATTTGACGTTGTTGTTGTTGACGTTGTTGTTGTTGTTGTTGTTTATTTGATGTTGTTGTTACTTATTTGACGTTGTTGTTGTTGTTGACGTTGTTGTTGTTGTTGTTGTTGTTGTTTATTTGACATTGTTGTTGTTGTTGACGTTGTTGTTGTTGTTGTTTATTTGATGTTGTTGTTGTTGTTGTTGTTTATTTGACACTGTTGTTGTTGTTGTTGTTGTTTATTTGACGTTGTTGTTGTTGTTGTTGTTGTTGTTGTTTATTTGACATTGTTGTTGTTGTTGTTTTAGTTATTTATTAGACGTTATTATTGTTGTTGTTTATTTGACGTTGTTGTTTTTGTTGACGTTGGTGGTGTTGTTGTTTATTTGACGTTGTTGTTGTTGATTATTTGACATTGTTGTTGTTGTTGACGTTGTTGTTGTTGTTGTTTATTTGACGTTGTTATTGTTTATTTGACGGTGTTGTTGTTGTTGTTTATTTGACGTTGTTGCTGTTGTTGTTGTTTATTTGACGTTGTTGTTGTTGTTGACGTTGTTGTTGTTGTTTATTTGACGTTGTTGTTGTTGTTGACATAGTTGTTATTGTTGTTTATTTGACGTTGTTGTTATTGTTGACGTTGTTGTTGTTGTTCTTGTTTATTTGACGTTGTTGTTGTTATTGTTGTTGTTGTTGTTGTTTATTTGACGTTGTTGTTGTTGTTGTTTATTTGACGTTGTTGTTGTTGTTGTTGTTTATTTGACGTTGTTGTTGTTGTTGTTGTTTATTTGATGTTGTTGTTACTTATTTGACGTTGTTGTTGTTGTTGACTTTGTTATTGTTGTTGTTTATTTGACATTGTTGTTGTTGTTGTTGACGTTGTTGTTGTTGTTGTTGTTTATTTGATGTTGTTGTTGTTGTTTATTTGACACTGTTGTTGTTGTTGTTGTTGTTTATTTGACGTTGTTGTTGTTGTTGTTGTTGTTATTTATTTGACGTTGTTGTTGTTGTTGTTTATTTGACGTTGTTGTTGTTTTTGTTGTTTATTTGACGTTGTTGTTATTGTTGACGTTGTTGTTGTTGTTTATTTGACATTGTTGTTGTTGTTGTTTATTTGACATTGTTTTTGTTGTTGTTTATTTGACGTTGTTGTTGTTGTTGTTGTTTATTTGACGTTGTTGTTGTTGTTGTTGTTGTTTATTTGACGTTGTTGTTGTTGTTGTTTATTTGACGTTGTTGTTGTTGTTGTTGTTGTTGTTTATTTGACGTTGTTGTTGTTGTTGTTTATTTGACGTTGTTGTTGTTTTTGTTGTTTATTTGACGTTGTTGTTATTGTTGACGTTGTTGTTGTTGTTTATTTGACATTGTTGTTGTTGTTGTTTATTTGACATTGTTTTTTTTGTTGTTTATTTGACGTTGTTGTTGTTGTTGTTTATTTGACGTTGTTGTTGTTGTTGTTTATTTGACGTTGTTGTTGTTGTTTATTTGACGTTGTTGTTGTTGACGTTGTTGTTGTTGTAGTTGTTTATTTGATGTTGTTGTTACTTATTTGACGTTGTTATTGTTGTTGACGTTGTTGTTGTTGTTGTTTATTTGACATTGTTGTTGTTGTTGTTGACGTTGTTGTTGTTGTTGTTTATTTGATGTTGTTGTTGTTGTTGTTGTTTATTTGACAGTGTTGTTGTTGTTGTTGTTTATTTGACGTTGTTGTTGTTGTTGTTGTTGTTGTTTATTTGACATTGTTGTTGTTGTTGTTTTTGTTATTTATTTGACGTTGTTATTGTTGTTGTTTATTTGACGTTGTTGTTTTTGTTGACGTTGGTGGTGTTGTTGTTTATTTGACGTTGTTGTTGTTGGTTATTTGACATTGTTGTTGTTGTTGACGTTGTTGTTGTTGTTGTTTATTTGACGTTGTTGTTGTTTATTTGACGGTGTTGTTGTTGTTGTTTATTTGACGTTGTTGCTGTTGTTGTTGTTTATTTGACGTTGTTGTTGTTGTTGACGTTGTTGTTGTTATTTATTTGACGTTGTTGTTGTTGACATAGTTGTTGTTGTTGTTGTTTATTTGACGTTGTTGTTATTGTTGACGTTGTTGTTGTTGTTCTTGTTTATTTGACGTTGTTGTTGTTATTGTTGTTGTTGTTGTTGTTTATTTGACGTTGTTGTTGTTGTTTATTTGACGTTGTTGTTGTTGTTGTTGTTGTTGTTGTTTATTTGACGTTGTTGTTGTTGTTGTTTATTTGACGTTGTTGTTGTTGACGTTGTTGTTGTTGTTGTTGTTTATTTGATGTTGTTGTTACTTATTTGACGTTGTTGTTGTTGACGTTGTTGTTGTTGTTGTTGTTTATTTGACATTGTTGTTGTTGTTGTTGACGTTGTTGTTGTTGTTGTTTATTTGATGTTGTTGTTGTTGTTGTTTATTTGACACTGTTGTTGTTGTTGTTGTTGTTTATTTGACGTTGTTGTTGTTGTTGTTGTTTATTTGACGTTGTTGTTGTTGTTGTTTTTGTTATTTATTTGACGTTGTTATTGTTGTTGTTTATTTGACGTTGTTGTTTTTGATGACGTTGGTGGTGTTGTTGTTTATTTGACGTTGTTTTTGTTGATTATTTGACATTGCTGTTGTTGTTGACGTTGTTGTTGTTGTTGTTTATTTGACGTTGTTGTTGTTTATTTGACGGTGTTGTTGTTGTTTATTTGATGTTGTTGCTATTGTTGTTGTTTATTTGACGTTGTTGTTATTGTTGACGTTGTTGTTGTTCTTTATTTGACGTTGTTGTTGTTGTTGACATAGTTGTTGTTGTTGTTTATTTGACGTTGTTGTTATTATTGACGTTGTTGTTGTTTATTTGACGTTGTTGTTGTTGTTCTTGTTGTTGTTTATTTGATGTTGTTGTTGTTGTTGTCGTTGTTTATCTGACGTTGTTGTTGTGGTTGACGTTGTTGTTGTTTTTGACGTTGTTGTTGTTGTTTATTTGACGTTGTTGTTGACGTTGTTGTTGTTGTTTATTTGACATTGTTGTTGTTGTTGACGGTGTTGTTGTTGTTGTTGCTGTTGTTGTTGTTATTTATTTAACGTTGTTGTTGTTGTTGTTTATTTGACGTTGTTGTTGTTGTTTATTTGACGTTGTTGTTGTTTATTTGACGTTGTTGTTGTTGACGTTGTTGTTGTTGTTGTTGTTTATTTGACGTTGTTGTTGTTTATTTGACGTAGTTGTTGTTGTTGACGTTGTTGTTGTTGTTGTTGTTGTTTATTTGACGTTGTTGTTGTTGTTGTTTTTTTGACATTGTTGTTGTTGTTGACGTTGTTGTTCTTGTGGTTTATTTGACGTTGTTGTTGTTGTTGTTGACGTTGTTGTTGTTGTTGTTGTTGTTTATTTGACGTTGTTGTTGTTGTTGTTTATTTGACGTTGTTGTTGTTGTTTTTTTGACATTTTTATTGTTGTTGACGTTGTTGTTGTTGTTGTTGTTGTTTATTTGACGTTGTTGTTGTAGTTGTTGACGTTGTTGTTGTTGTTATTTATTTGACGTTGTTGTTGTTGTTATTGTTTATTTAACGTTGTTGTTGTTGTTGTTGTTTATTTGACGTTGTCGTTGTTGTTGTTGTTGTTGTTGTTTTTGTTGTTTATTTGACGTTGTTGTTATTGTTGACGTTGTTGTTGTTGTTTATTTGACATTGTTGTTGTTGTTGTTTATTTGACATTGTTTTTGTTGTTGTTTATTTGACGTTGTTGTTGTTGTTGTTTATTTTACGTTGTTGTTGTTGTTGTTGTTTATTTGACGTTGTTGTTGTTGTTTATTTGAAGTTGTTGTTGTTGTTGTTGTTTATTTGACGTTGTTCTTGTTGTTGTTTATTTGACGTTGTTGTTCTTGACGTTGTTGTTGTTGTTGTTGTTGTTTATTTAACGTTGTTGTTACTTATTTGACGTTGTTGTTGTTGACGTTGTTGTTGTTGTTGTTGTTTATTTGACATTGTTGTTGTTGTTGTTGACGTTGTTGTTGTTGTTATTGTTGTTGACGTTGTTGTTGTTGTTGACGTTGTTGTTGTTGTTTATTTGACGTTGTTGTTGACGTTGTTGTTGTTGTTTATTTGACATTGTTGTTGTTGTTGACGGTGTTGTTGTTGTTGTTGCTGTTGTTGTTGTTATTTATTTAACGTTGTTGTTGTTGTTTATTTGACGTTGTGTTTGTTGTTTATTTGACGTTGCTGTTGTTGACGTTGTTGTTGTTGTTGTTGTTTATTTGACGTTGTTGTTGTTTATTTGACGTAGTTGTTGTTGTTGACGTTGTTGTTGTTGTTGTTGTTTATTTGACGTTGTTGTTGTTGTTGTTTTTTTGACATTGTTGTTGTTGTTGACGTTGTTGTTCTTGTTGTTTATTTGACGTTGTTGTTGTTGTTGACGTTGTTGTTGTTGTTGTTTATTTGACGTTGTTGTTGTTGTTGTTTATTTGACGTTGTTGTTGTTGTTTTTTTGACATTTTTATTGTTGTTGGCGTTGTTGTTGTTGTTGTTGTTTATTTGACGTTGTTGTTGTAGTTGTTGACGTTGTTGTTGTTGTTATTTATTTGACGTTGTTGTTGTTGTTATTGTTTATTTAACGTTGTTGTTGTTGTTGTTGTTTATTTGACGTTGTTGTTGTTGTTGTTGTTGTTTTTGTTGTTTATTTGACGTTGTTGTTATTGTTGACGTTGTTGTTGTTGTTTATTTGACATTGTTGTTGTTGTTTATTTGACATTGTTTTTGTTGTTGTTTATTTGACGTTGTTGTTGTTGTTGTTGTTTATTTGACGTTGTTGTTGTTGTTGTTGTTGTTTATTTGACGTTGTTGTTGTTGTTTATTTGAAGTTGTTGTTGTTGTTGTTGTTTATTTGACGTTGTTGTTGTTGTTTATTTGACGTTGTTGTTGTTGACGTTGTTGTTGTTGTTGTTGTTGTTTATTTAACGTTGTTGTTACTTATTTGACGTTGTTGTTGTTGACGTTGTTGTTGTTGTTGTTGTTTATTTGATTTTGTTGTTGTTGTTGTTGTTGACGTTGTTGTTGTTGTTGTTTATTTGATGTTGTTGTTGTTGTTGTTGTTGTTGTTGTTTATTTGACGTTGTTGTTGTTGTTGTTTATTTGACGTTGTTGTTGTTGTTGTTGTTTATTTGACGTTGTTGTTGTTGTTTTTGTTATTTATTTGACGTTGTTATTGTTGTTGTTTATTTGACGTTGTTGTTTTTATTGACGTTGGTGGTGTTGTTGTTGTTTATTTGACGTTGTTGTTGTTGACGTTGTTGTTGTTGTTGTTGTTATTTATTTGACGTTGTTGTTGTTGTTGTTATTGTTTATTTGACGCTGTTGTTGTTGTTGTTTATTTGACATTGTTGTTGTTGTTGTTGTTTTTGTTGTTTATTTGACGTTGTTGTTATTGTTGACGTTGTTGTTGTTGTTTATTTGACATTGTTGTTGTTGTTTATTTGACATTGTTTTTGTTGTTGTTTATTTGACGTTGTTGTTGTTGTTGTTGTTGTTGTTTATTTGACGTTGTTGTTGTTGTTGTTGTTGTTTATTTGACGTTGTTGTTGTTGTTGTTGTTTATTTGACGTTGTTGTTGTTGTTGTTGTTGTTGTGTATTTGACGTTGTTGTTGTTGTTGTTTATTTGACGTTGTTCTTGACGTTGTTGTTGTTGTTGTTGTTTATTTAACGTTGTTGTTACTTATTTGACGTTGTTGTTGTTGACGTTGTTGTTGTTGTTGTTGTTTATTTGACATTGTTGTTGTTGTTGTTGACGTTGTTGTTGTTGTTGTTGTTGTTGACGTTGTTGTTGTTGTTGACGTTGTTGTTGTTGTTGTTTATTTGACGTTGTTGTTGACGTTGTTGTTGTTGTTTATTTGACATTGTTGTTGTTGTTGACGGTGTTGTTGTTGTTGTTGCTGTTGTTGTTGTTATTTATTTAACGTTGTTGTTGTTATTTATTTAACGTTGTTGTTGTTGTTTATTTGACGTTGTTGTTGTTATTTATTTAACGTTGTTGTTGTTGTTTATTTGACGTTGTTGTTGTTGTTGTTGTTTATTTGACGTTGTTGTTGTTGTTTATTTGACGTTGTTGTTGTTGACGTTGTTGTTGTTGTTGTTGTTTATTTGACGTTGTTGTTGTTTATTTGACGTAGTTGTTGTTGTTGACGTTGTTGTTGTTGTTGTTGTTTATTTGACGTTGTTGTTGTTGTAGTTTTTTTGACATTGTTGTTGTTGTTGACGTTGTTGTTCTTGTTGTTTATTTGACGTTGTTGTTGTTGTTGTTGTTGTTGTTTATTTGACGTTGTTGTTGTTGTTGTTTATTTGACGTTGTTGTTGTTGACGTTGTTGTTGTTGTTGTTGTTTATTTGATGTTGTTGTTACTTATTTGACGTTGTTATTGTTGTTGACGTTGTTGTTGTTGTTGTTGTTGTTTATTTGACATTGTTGTTGTTGTTGTTGACGTTGTTGTTGTTGTTGTTTATTTGATGTTGTTGTTGTTGTTGTTGTTTATTTGACAGTGTTGTTGTTGTTGTTGTTTATTTGACGTTGTTGTTGTTGTTGTTGTTGTTTATTTGACATTGTTGTTGTTGTTGTTTTTGTTATTTATTTGACGTTGTTATTGTTGTTGTTTATTTGACGTTGTTGTTTTTGTTGACGTTGGTGGTGTTGTTGTTTATTTGACGTTGTTGTTGTTGATTATTTGACATTGTTGTTGTCGTTGACGTTGTTGTTGTTGTTGTTTATTTGACGTTGTTGTTGTTTATTTGACGGTGTTGTTGTTGTTGTTTATTTGACGTTGTTGCTGTTGTTGTTGTTTATTTGACGTTGTTGTTGTTGTTGACGTTGTTGTTGTTGTTTATTTGACGTTGTTGTTGTTGACATAGTTGTTGTTGTTGTTGTTTATGTTATTTATTTGACGTTGTTATTGTTGTTGTTTATTTGACGTTGTTGTTTTTATTGACGTTGGTGGTGTTGTTGTTGTTTATTTGACGTTGTTGTTGTTGACGTTGTTGTTGTTGTTGTTGTTATTTATTTGACGTTGTTGTTGTTGTTGTTATTGTTTATTTGACGTTGTTGTTGTTGTTGTTTATTTGACGTTGTTGTTGTTGTTGTTTATTTGACGTTGTTGTTGTTTTTGTTGTTTATTTGACGTTGTTGTTATTGTTGACGTTGTTGTTGTTGTTTATTTGACATTGTTGTTGTTGTTTATTTGACATTGTTTTTGTTGTTGTTTATTTGACGTTGTTGTTGTTGTTGTTGTTGTTGTTTATTTGACGTTGTTGTTGTTGTTGTTGTTGTTTATTTGACGTTGTTGTTGTTGTTGTTGTTTATTTGACGTTGTTGTTGTTGTTGTTGTTGTTGTGTATTTGACGTTGTTGTTGTTGTTGTTTATTTGACGTTGTTGTTCTTGACGTTGTTGTTGTTGTTGTTGTTGTTTATTTAACGTTGTTGTTACTTATTTGACGTTGTTGTTGTTGACGTTGTTGTTGTTGTTGTTGTTGACGTTGTTGTTGTTGTTGTTGTTGTTTATTTGACATTGTTGTTGTTGTTGTTGACGTTGTTGTTGTTGTTGTTGTTGACGTTGTTGTTGTTGTTGACGTTGTTGTTGTTGTTGTTTATTTGACGTTGTTGTTGACGTTGTTGTTGTTGTTTATTTGACATTGTTGTTGTTGTTGACGGTGTTGTTGTTGTTGTTGCTGTTGTTGTTGTTATTTATTTAACGTTGTTGTTGTTATTTATTTAACGTTGTTGTTGTTGTTTATTTGACGTTGTTGTTGTTATTTATTTAACGTTGTTGTTGTTGTTTATTTGACGTTGTTGTTGTTGTTGTTGTTTATTTGACGTTGTTGTTGTTGTTTATTTGACGTTGTTGTTGTTGACGTTGTTGTTGTTGTTGTTGTTTATTTGACGTTGTTGTTGTTTATTTGACGTAGTTGTTGTTGTTGACGTTGTTGTTGTTGTTGTTGTTTATTTGACGTTGTTGTTGTTGTAGTTTTTTTGACATTGTTGTTGTTGTTGACGTTGTTGTTCTTGTTGTTTATTTGACGTTGTTGTTGTTGTTGTTGTTGTTGTTTATTTGACGTTGTTGTTGTTGTTGTTTATTTGACGTTGTTGTTGTTGACGTTGTTGTTGTTGTTGTTTATTTGATGTTGTTGTTACTTATTTGACGTTGTTATTGTTGTTGACGTTGTTGTTGTTGTTGTTGTTGTTGTTTATTTGACATTGTTGTTGTTGTTGTTGACGTTGTTGTTGTTGTTGTTTATTTGATGTTGTTGTTGTTGTTGTTTATTTGACAGTGTTGTTGTTGTTGTTGTTTATTTGACGTTGTTGTTGTTGTTGTTGTTGTTGTTTATTTGACATTGTTGTTGTTGTTGTTTTTGTTATTTATTTGACGTTGTTATTGTTGTTGTTTATTTGACGTTGTTGTTTTTGTTGACGTTGGTGGTGTTGTTGTTTATTTGACGTTGTTGTTGTTGATTATTTGACATTGTTGTTGTCGTTGACGTTGTTGTTGTTGTTGTTTATTTGACGTTGTTGTTGTTTATTTGACGGTGTTGTTGTTGTTGTTTATTTGACGTTGTTGCTGTTGTTGTTGTTTATTTGACGTTGTTGTTGTTGTTGACGTTGTTGTTGTTGTTTATTTGACGTTGTTGTTGTTGACATAGTTGTTGTTGTTGTTGTTAATTTGACGTTGTTGTTATTGTTGACGTTGTTGTTGTTGTTCTTGTTTATTTGACGTTGTTGTTGTTATTGTTGTTGTTGTTGTTGTTTATTTGACGTTGTTGTTGTTGTTTATTTGACGTTGTTGTTGTTGTTGTTGTTGTTGTTGTTTATTTGACGTTGTTGTTGTTGTTGTTTATTTGACGTTGTTGTTGTTGACGTTGTTGTTGTTGTTGTTGTTTATTTGATGTTGTTGTTACTTATTTGACGTTGTTGTTGTTGACGTTGTTGTTGTTGTTGTTGTTTATTTGACATTGTTGTTGTTGTTGTTGACGTTGTTGTTGTTGTTGTTTATTTGATGTTGTTGTTGTTGTTGTTTATTTGACACTGTTGTTGTTGTTGTTGTTGTTTATTTGACGTTGTTGTTGTTGTTGTTGTTTATTTGGCGTTGTTGTTGTTGTTGTTTTTGTTATTTATTTGACGTTGTTATTGTTGTTGTTTATTTGACGTTGTTGTTTTTGATGACGTTGGTGGTGTTGTTGTTTATTTGACGTTGTTTTTGTTGATTATTTGACATTGCTGTTGTTGTTGACGTTGTTGTTGTTGTTGTTTATTTGACGTTGTTGTTGTTTATTTGACGGTGTTGTTGTTGTTTATTTGATGTTGTTGCTGTTGTTGTTGTTTATTTGACGTTGTTGTTATTGATGACGTTGTTGTTGTTCTTTATTTGACGTTGTTGTTGTTGTTGACATAGTTGTTGTTGTTGTTTATTTGACGTTGTTGTTATTATTGACGTTGTTGTTGTTTATTTGACGTTGTTGTTGTTGTTCTTGTTGTTGTTTATTTGATGTTGTTGTTGTTGTTGTCGTTGTTTATCTGACGTTGTTGTTGTGGTTGACGTTGTTGTTGTTTTTGACGTTGTTGTTGTTGTTTATTTGACGTTGTTGTTGACGTTGTTGTTGTTGTTTATTTGACATTGTTGTTGTTGTTGACGGTGTTGTTGTTGTTGCTGTTGTTGTTGTTATTTATTTAACGTTGTTGTTGTTGTTGTTGTTTATTTGATGTTGTTGTTGTTGTTTATTTGACGTTGTTGTTGTTTATTTGACGTTGTTGTTGTTGACGTTGTTGTTGTTGTTGTTGTTTATTTGACTTTGTTGTTGTTTATTTGACGTAGTTGTTGTTGTTGACGTTGTTGTTGTTGTTGTTTATTTGACGTTGTTGTTGTTGTTGTTTTTTTGACATTGTTGTTGTTGTTGACGTTGTTGTTCTTGTGGTTTATTTGACGTTGTTGTTGTTGTTGTTGACGTTGTTGTTGTTGTTGTTGTTGTTTATTTGACGTTGTTGTTGTTGTTGTTTATTTGACGTTGTTGTTGTTGTTTTTTTGACATTTTTATTGTTGTTGACGTTGTTGTTGTTGTTGTTGTTGTTGTTTATTTGACGTTGTTGTTGTAGTTGTTGACGTTGTTGTTGTTGTTATTTATTTGACGTTGTTGTTGTTGTTATTGTTTATTTAACGTTGTTGTTGTTGTTGTTGTTTATTTGACGTTGTTGTTGTTGTTGTTGTTGTTGTTGTTGTTTTTGTTGTTTATTTGACGTTGTTGTTATTGTTGACGTTGTTGTTGTTGTTTATTTGACATTGTTGTTGTTGTTGTTTATTTGACATTGTTTTTGTTGTTGTTTATTTGACGTTGTTGTTGTTGTTGTTTATTTTACGTTGTTGTTGTTGTTGTTGTTGTTTATTTGACGTTGTTGTTGTTGTTTATTTGAAGTTGTTGTTGTTGTTGTTGTTTATTTGACGTTGTTGTTGTTGTTGTTTATTTGACGTTGTTGTTGTTGACGTTGTTGTTGTTGTTGTTGTTTATTTGATGTTGTTGTTACTTATTTGACGTTGTTATTGTTGTTGACGTTGTTGTTGTTGTTGTTGTTGTTTATTTGACATTGTTGTTGTTGTTGTTGACGTTGTTGTTGTTGTTGTTTATTTGATGTTGTTGTTGTTGTTGTTGTTTATTTGACAGTGTTGTTGTTGTTGTTGTTTATTTGACGTTGTTGTTGTTGTTGTTGTTTATTTGACATTGTTGTTGTTGTTGTTTTTGTTATTTATTTGACGTTGTTATTGTTGTTGTTTATTTGACGTTGTTGTTTTTGTTGACGTTGGTGGTGTTGTTGTTTATTTGACGTTGTTGTTGTTGATTATTTGACATTGTTGTTGTTGTTGACGTTGTTGTTGTTGTTGTTTATTTGACGTTGTTGTTGTTTATTTGACGGTGTTGTTGTTGTTGTTTATTTGACGTTGTTGCTGTTGTTGTTGTTTATTTGACGTTGTTGTTGTTGTTGACGTTGTTGTTGTTGTTTATTTGACGTTGTTGTTGTTGACATAGTTGTTGTTGTTGTTGTTTATTTGACGTTGTTGTTATTGTTGACGTTGTTGTTGTTGTTCTTGTTTATTTGACGTTGTTGTTGTTATTGTTGTTGTTGTTGTTGTTTATTTGACGTTGTTGTTGTTGTTTATTTGACGTTGTTGTTGTTGTTGTTGTTGTTTATTTGACGTTGTTGTTGTTGTTGTTGTTGTTGTTGTTTTTGTTGTTTATTTGACGTTGTTGTTGTAGTTGTTGACGTTGTTGTTGTTGTTATTTATTTGACGTTGTTGTTGTTGTTGTTGTTGTTGTTTATTTGACGTTGTTGTTGTAGTTGTTGACGTTGTTGTTGTTGTTATTTATTTGACGTTGTTGTTGTTGTTATTGTTTATTTAACGTTGTTGTTGTTGTTGTTTATTTGACGTTGTTGTTGTTGTTGTTGTTGTTGTTGTTGTTTTTGTTGTTTATTTGACGTTGTTGTTATTGTTGACGTTGTTGTTGTTGTTTATTTGACATTGTTGTTGTTGTTGTTTATTTGACATTGTTTTTGTTGTTGTTTATTTGACGTTGTTGTTGTTGTTGTTTATTTTACGTTGTTGTTGTTGTTGTTGTTGTTTATTTGACGTTGTTGTTGTTGTTTATTTGAAGTTGTTGTTGTTGTTGTTGTTTATTTGACGTTGTTCTTGTTGTTGTTTATTTGACGTTGTTGTTCTTGACGTTGTTGTTGTTGTTGTTGTTGTTTATTTAACGTTGTTGTTACTTATTTGACGTTGTTGTTGTTGACGTTGTTGTTGTTGTTGTTGTTTATTTGACATTGTTGTTGTTGTTGACGTTGTTGTTGTTGTTATTGTTGTTGACGTTGTTGTTGTTGTTGACGTTGTTGTTGTTGTTTATTTGACGTTGTTGTTGACGTTGTTGTTGTTGTTTATTTGACATTGTTGTTGTTGTTGACGGTGTTGTTGTTGTTGTTGCTGTTGTTGTTGTTATTTATTTAACGTTGTTGTTGTTGTTTATTTGACGTTGTGTTTGTTGTTTATTTGACGTTGCTGTTGTTGACGTTGTTGTTGTTGTTGTTGTTTATTTGACGTTGTTGTTGTTTATTTGACGTAGTTGTTGTTGTTGACGTTGTTGTTGTTGTTGTTGTTTATTTGACGTTGTTGTTGTTGTTGTTTTTTTGACATTGTTGTTGTTGTTGACGTTGTTGTTCTTGTTGTTTATTTGACGTTGTTGTTGTTGTTGACGTTGTTGTTGTTGTTGTTTATTTGACGTTGTTGTTGTTGTTGTTTATTTGACGTTGTTGTTGTTGTTTTTTTGACATTTTTATTGTTGTTGGCGTTGTTGTTGTTGTTGTTGTTGTTTATTTGACGTTGTTGTTGTAGTTGTTGACGTTGTTGTTGTTGTTATTTATTTGACGTTGTTGTTGTTGTTATTGTTTATTTAACGTTGTTGTTGTTGTTGTTGTTTATTTGACGTTGTTGTTGTTGTTGTTGTTGTTGTTTTTGTTGTTTATTTGACGTTGTTGTTATTGTTGACGTTGTTGTTGTTGTTTATTTGACATTGTTGTTGTTGTTTATTTGACATTGTTTTTGTTGTTGTTTATTTGACGTTGTTGTTGTTGTTGTTGTTTATTTGACGTTGTTGTTGTTGTTGTTGTTGTTTATTTGACGTTGTTGTTGTTGTTTATTTGAAGTTGTTGTTGTTGTTGTTGTTTATTTGACGTTGTTGTTGTTGTTTATTTGACGTTGTTGTTGTTGACGTTGTTGTTGTTGTTGTTGTTTATTTAACGTTGTTGTTACTTATTTGACGTTGTTGTTGTTGACGTTGTTGTTGTTGTTGTTGTTTATTTGATTTTGTTGTTGTTGTTGTTGTTGACGTTGTTGTTGTTGTTGTTTATTTGATGTTGTTGTTGTTGTTGTTGTTGTTGTTTATTTGACGTTGTTGTTGTTGTTGTTGTTGTTTATTTGACGTTGTTGTTGTTGTTGTTGTTTATTTGACGTTGTTGTTGTTGTTTTTGTTATTTATTTGACGTTGTTATTGTTGTTGTTTATTTGACGTTGTTGTTTTTATTGACGTTGGTGGTGTTGTTGTTGTTTATTTGACGTTGTTGTTGTTGACGTTGTTGTTGTTGGTGTTGTTATTTATTTGACGTTGTTGTTGTTGTTGTTGTTGTTTATTTGACGTTGTTGTTGTTGTTGTTTATTTGACGTTGTTGTTGTTGTTGTTTATTTGACGTTGTTGTTGTTTTTGTTGTTTATTTGACGTTGTTGTTATTGTTGACGTTGTTGTTGTTGTTTATTTGACATTGTTGTTGTTGTTTATTTGACATTGTTTTTGTTGTTGTTTATTTGACGTTGTTGTTGTTGTTGTTGTTGTTTATTTGACGTTGTTGTTGTTGTTGTTGTTTATTTGACGTTGTTGTTGTTGTTGTTGTTGTTTATTTGACGTTGTTGTTGTTGTTGTTGTTGTTGTGTATTTGACGTTGTTGTTGTTGTTGTTTATTTGACGTTGTTGTTCTTGACGTTGTTGTTGTTGTTGTTGTTGTTTATTTAACGTTGTTGTTACTTATTTGACGTTGTTGTTGTTGACGTTGTTGTTGTTGTTGTTGTTGTTTATTTGACATTGTTGTTGTTGTTGTTGACGTTGTTGTTGTTGTTGTTGTTGTTGACGTTGTTGTTGTTGTTGACGTTGTTGTTGTTGTTGTTTATTTGACGTTGTTGTTGACGTTGTTGTTGTTGTTTATTTGACATTGTTGTTGTTGTTGACGGTGTTGTTGTTGTTGTTGCTGTTGTTGTTGTTATTTATTTAACGTTGTTGTTGTTATTTATTTAACGTTGTTGTTGTTGTTTATTTGACGTTGTTGTTGTTATTTATTTAACGTTGTTGTTGTTGTTTATTTGACGTTGTTGTTGTTGTTGTTGTTTATTTGACGTTGTTGTTGTTGTTTATTTGACGTTGTTGTTGTTGACGTTGTTGTTGTTGTTGTTGTTTATTTGACGTTGTTGTTGTTTATTTGACGTAGTTGTTGTTGTTGACGTTGTTGTTGTTGTTGTTGTTTATTTGACGTTGTTGTTGTTGTTGTTTTTTTGACATTGTTGTTGTTGTTGACGTTGTTGTTCTTGTTGTTTATTTGACGTTGTTGTTGTTGTTGTTGTTGTTTATTTGACGTTGTTGTTGTTGTTGTTTATTTGACGTTGTTGTTGTTGACGTTGTTGTTGTTGTTGTTGTTTATTTGATGTTGTTGTTACTTATTTGACGTTGTTATTGTTGTTGACGTTGTTGTTGTTGTTGTTGTTGTTGTTGTTTATTTGACATTGTTGTTGTTGTTGTTGACGTTGTTGTTGTTGTTGTTTATTTGATGTTGTTGTTGTTGTTGTTGTTTATTTGACAGTGTTGTTGTTGTTGTTGTTTATTTGACGTTGTTGTTGTTGTTGTTGTTGTTTATTTGACATTGTTGTTGTTGTTGTTTTTGTTATTTATTTGACGTTGTTATTGTTGTTGTTTATTTGACGTTGTTGTTTTTGTTGACGTTGGTGGTGTTGTTGTTTATTTGACGTTGTTGTTGTTGATTATTTGACATTGTTGTTGTCGTTGACGTTGTTGTTGTTGTTGTTTATTTGACGTTGTTGTTGTTTATTTGACGGTGTTGTTGTTGTTGTTTATTTGACGTTGTTGCTGTTGTTGTTGTTTATTTGACGTTGTTGTTGTTGTTGACGTTGTTGTTGTTGTTTATTTGACGTTGTTGTTGTTGACATAGTTGTTGTTGTTGTTGTTTATTTGACGTTGTTGTTATTGTTGACGTTGTTGTTGTTGTTCTTGTTTATTTGACGTTGTTGTTGTTATTGTTGTTGTTGTTGTTGTTTATTTGACGTTGTTGTTGTTGTTTATTTGACGTTGTTGTTGTTGTTGTTGTTGTTGTTGTTTATTTGACGTTGTTGTTGTTGTTGTTTATTTGACGTTGTTGTTGTTGACGTTGTTGTTGTTGTTGTTGTTTATTTGATGTTGTTGTTACTTATTTGACGTTGTTGTTGTTGACGTTGTTGTTGTTGTTGTTGTTTATTTGACATTGTTGTTGTTGTTGTTGACGTTGTTGTTGTTGTTGTTTATTTGATGTTGTTGTTGTTGTTGTTTATTTGACACTGTTGTTGTTGTTGTTGTTGTTTATTTGACGTTGTTGTTGTTGTTGTTGTTTATTTGGCGTTGTTGTTGTTGTTGTTTTTGTTATTTATTTGACGTTGTTATTGTTGTTGTTTATTTGACGTTGTTGTTTTTGATGACGTTGGTGGTGTTGTTGTTTATTTGACGTTGTTTTTGTTGATTATTTGACATTGCTGTTGTTGTTGACGTTGTTGTTGTTGTTGTTTATTTGACGTTGTTGTTGTTTATTTGACGGTGTTATTGTTGTTTATTTGACGTTGTTGCTGTTGTTGTTGTTTATTTGACGTTGTTGTTGTTGTTGACGTTGTTGTTGTTGTTTATTTGACGTTGTTGTTGTTGACATAGTTGTTGTTGTTGTTGTTTATTTGACGTTGTTGTTATTGTTGACGTTGTTGTTGTTGTTCTTGTTTATTTGACGTTGTTGTTGTTATTGTTGTTGTTGTTGTTGTTTATTTGACGTTGTTGTTGTTGTTTATTTGACGTTGTTGTTGTTGTTGTTGTTGTTGTTTATTTGACGTTGTTGTTGTTGTTGTTGTTGTTGTTGTTTTTGTTGTTTATTTGACGTTGTTGTTGTAGTTGTTGACGTTGTTGTTGTTGTTATTTATTTGACGTTGTTGTTGTTGTTGTTGTTGTTGTTTATTTGACGTTGTTGTTGTAGTTGTTGACGTTGTTGTTGTTGTTATTTATTTGACGTTGTTGTTGTTGTTATTGTTTATTTAACGTTGTTGTTGTTGTTGTTTATTTGACGTTGTTGTTGTTGTTGTTGTTGTTGTTGTTGTTTTTGTTGTTTATTTGACGTTGTTGTTATTGTTGACGTTGTTGTTGTTGTTTATTTGACATTGTTGTTGTTGTTGTTTATTTGACATTGTTTTTGTTGTTGTTTATTTGACGTTGTTGTTGTTGTTGTTTATTTTACGTTGTTGTTGTTGTTGTTGTTGTTTATTTGACGTTGTTGTTGTTGTTTATTTGAAGTTGTTGTTGTTGTTGTTGTTTATTTGACGTTGTTCTTGTTGTTGTTTATTTGACGTTGTTGTTCTTGACGTTGTTGTTGTTGTTGTTGTTGTTTATTTAACGTTGTTGTTACTTATTTGACGTTGTTGTTGTTGACGTTGTTGTTGTTGTTGTTGTTTATTTGACATTGTTGTTGTTGTTGACGTTGTTGTTGTTGTTATTGTTGTTGACGTTGTTGTTGTTGTTGACGTTGTTGTTGTTGTTTATTTGACGTTGTTGTTGACGTTGTTGTTGTTGTTTATTTGACATTGTTGTTGTTGTTGACGGTGTTGTTGTTGTTGTTGCTGTTGTTGTTGTTATTTATTTAACGTTGTTGTTGTTGTTTATTTGACGTTGTGTTTGTTGTTTATTTGACGTTGCTGTTGTTGACGTTGTTGTTGTTGTTGTTGTTTATTTGACGTTGTTGTTGTTTATTTGACGTAGTTGTTGTTGTTGACGTTGTTGTTGTTGTTGTTGTTTATTTGACGTTGTTGTTGTTGTTGTTTTTTTGACATTGTTGTTGTTGTTGACGTTGTTGTTCTTGTTGTTTATTTGGCGTTGTTGTTGTTGTTGACGTTGTTGTTGTTGTTGTTGTTGTTTATTTGACGTTGTTGTTGTTGTTGTTTATTTGACGTTGTTGTTGTTGTTTTTTTGACATTTTTATTGTTGTTGGCGTTGTTGTTGTTGTTGTTGTTGTTTATTTGACGTTGTTGTTGTAGTTGTTGACGTTGTTGTTGTTGTTATTTATTTGACGTTGTTGTTGTTGTTATTGTTTATTTAACGTTGTTGTTGTTGTTGTTGTTTATTTGACGTTGTTGTTGTTGTTGTTGTTGTTGTTTTTGTTGTTTATTTGACGTTGTTGTTATTGTTGACGTTGTTGTTGTTGTTTATTTGACATTGTTGTTGTTGTTTATTTGACATTGTTTTTGTTGTTGTTTATTTGACGTTGTTGTTGTTGTTGTTGTTTATTTGACGTTGTTGTTGTTGTTGTTGTTGTTTATTTGACGTTGTTGTTGTTGTTTATTTGAAGTTGTTGTTGTTGTTGTTGTTTATTTGACGTTGTTGTTGTTGTTTATTTGACGTTGTTGTTGTTGACGTTGTTGTTGTTGTTGTTGTTTATTTAACGTTGTTGTTACTTATTTGACGTTGTTGTTGTTGACGTTGTTGTTGTTGTTGTTGTTTATTTGATTTTGTTGTTGTTGTTGTTGTTGACGTTGTTGTTGTTGTTGTTTATTTGATGTTGTTGTTGTTGTTGTTGTTGTTGTTTATTTGACGTTGTTGTTGTTGTTGTTTATTTGACGTTGTTGTTGTTGTTGTTGTTTATTTGACGTTGTTGTTGTTGTTTTTGTTATTTATTTGACGTTGTTATTGTTGTTGTTTATTTGACGTTGTTGTTTTTATTGACGTTGGTGGTGTTGTTGTTGTTTATTTGACGTTGTTGTTGTTGACGTTGTTGTTGTTGTTGTTGTTATTTATTTGATGTTGTTGTTGTTGTTGTTATTGTTTATTTGACGTTGTTGTTGTTGTTGTTTATTTGACGTTGTTGTTGTTGTTGTTTATTTGACGTTGTTGTTGTTTTTGTTGTTTATTTGACGTTGTTGTTATTGTTGACGTTGTTGTTGTTGTTTATTTGACATTGTTGTTGTTGTTTATTTGACATTGTTTTTGTTGTTGTTTATTTGACGTTGTTGTTGTTGTTGTTGTTTATTTGACGTTGTTGTTGTTGTTGTTGTTGTTTATTTGACGTTGTTGTTGTTGTTGTTGTTTATTTGACGTTGTTGTTGTTGTTGTTGTTGTTGTGTATTTGACGTTGTTGTTGTTGTTGTTTATTTGACGTTGTTGTTCTTGACGTTGTTGTTGTTGTTGTTGTTGTTTATTTAACGTTGTTGTTACTTATTTGACGTTGTTGTTGTTGACGTTGTTGTTGTTGTTGTTGTTGTTGTTTATTTGACATTGTTGTTGTTGTTGTTGACGTTGTTGTTGTTGTTGTTGTTGTTGACGTTGTTGTTGTTGTTGACGTTGTTGTTGTTGTTGTTTATTTGACGTTGTTGTTGACGTTGTTGTTGTTGTTTATTTGACATTGTTGTTGTTGTTGACGGTGTTGTTGTTGTTGTTGCTGTTGTTGTTGTTATTTATTTAACGTTGTTGTTGTTATTTATTTAACGTTGTTGTTGTTGTTTATTTGACGTTGTTGTTGTTATTTATTTAACGTTGTTGTTGTTGTTTATTTGACGTTGTTGTTGTTGTTGTTGTTTATTTGACGTTGTTGTTGTTGTTTATTTGACGTTGTTGTTGTTGACGTTGTTGTTGTTGTTGTTTATTTGACGTTGTTGTTGTTTATTTGACGTAGTTGTTGTTGTTGACGTTGTTGTTGTTGTTGTTTATTTGACGTTGTTGTTGTTGTTGTTTTTTTGACATTGTTGTTGTTGTTGACGTTGTTGTTCTTGTTGTTTATTTGACGTTGTTGTTGTTGTTGTTGTTGTTGTTTATTTGACGTTGTTGTTGTTGTTGTTTATTTGACGTTGTTGTTGTTGACGTTGTTGTTGTTGTTGTTGTTTATTTGATGTTGTTGTTACTTATTTGACGTTGTTATTGTTGTTGACGTTGTTGTTGTTGTTGTTGTTGTTGTTGTTGTTGTTTATTTGACATTGTTGTTGTTGTTGTTGACGTTGTTGTTGTTGTTGTTTATTTGATGTTGTTGTTGTTGTTGTTGTTTATTTGACAGTGTTGTTGTTGTTGTTGTTTATTTGACGTTGTTGTTGTTGTTGTTGTTGTTGTTTATTTGACATTGTTGTTGTTGTTGTTTTTGTTATTTATTTGACGTTGTTATTGTTGTTGTTTATTTGACGTTGTTGTTTTTGTTGACGTTGGTGGTGTTGTTGTTTATTTGACGTTGTTGTTGTTGATTATTTGACATTGTTGTTGTCGTTGACGTTGTTGTTGTTGTTGTTTATTTGACGTTGTTGTTGTTTATTTGACGGTGTTGTTGTTGTTGTTTATTTGACGTTGTTGCTGTTGTTGTTGTTTATTTGACGTTGTTGTTGTTGTTGACGTTGTTGTTGTTGTTTATTTGACGTTGTTGTTGTTGACATAGTTGTTGTTGTTGTTGTTTATTTGACGTTGTTGTTATTGTTGACGTTGTTGTTGTTGTTCTTGTTTATTTGACGTTGTTGTTGTTATTGTTGTTGTTGTTGTTGTTTATTTGACGTTGTTGTTGTTGTTTATTTGACGTTGTTGTTGTTGTTGTTGTTGTTGTTTATTTGACGTTGTTGTTGTTGTTGTTTATTTGACGTTGTTGTTGTTGACGTTGTTGTTGTTGTTGTTGTTGTTTATTTGATGTTGTTGTTACTTATTTGACGTTGTTGTTGTTGACGTTGTTGTTGTTGTTGTTGTTTATTTGACATTGTTGTTGTTGTTGTTGACGTTGTTGTTGTTGTTGTTTATTTGATGTTGTTGTTGTTGTTGTTTATTTGACACTGTTGTTGTTGTTGTTGTTGTTTATTTGACGTTGTTGTTGTTGTTGTTGTTTATTTGGCGTTGTTGTTGTTGTTGTTGTTTTTGTTATTTATTTGACGTTGTTATTGTTGTTGTTTATTTGACGTTGTTGTTTTTGATGACGTTGGTGGTGTTGTTGTTTATTTGACGTTGTTTTTGTTGATTATTTGACATTGCTGTTGTTGTTGACGTTGTTGTTGTTGTTGTTTATTTGACGTTGTTGTTGTTTATTTGACGGTGTTGTTGTTGTTTATTTGATGTTGTTGCTGTTGTTGTTGTTTATTTGACGTTGTTGTTATTGTTGACGTTGTTGTTGTTCTTTATTTGACGTTGTTGTTGTTGTTGACATAGTTGTTGTTGTTGTTTATTTGACGTTGTTGTTATTATTGACGTTGTTGTTGTTTATTTGACGTTGTTGTTGTTGTTCTTGTTGTTGTTTATTTGATGTTGTTGTTGTTGTCGTTGTTTATCTGACGTTGTTGTTGTGGTTGACGTTGTTGTTGTTTTTGACGTTGTTGTTGTTTATTTGACGTTGTTGTTGACGTTGTTGTTGTTGTTTATTTGACATTGTTGTTGTTGTTGACGGTGTTGTTGTTGTTGCTGTTGTTGTTGTTATTTATTTAACGTTGTTGTTGTTGTTGTTGTTTATTTGACGTTGTTGTTGTTGTTTATTTGACGTTGTTGTTGTTTATTTGACGTTGTTGTTGTTGACGTTGTTGTTGTTGTTGTTGTTTATTTGACGTTGTTGTTGTTTATTTGACGTAGTTGTTGTTGTTGACGTTGTTGTTGTTGTTGTTGTTGTTTATTTGACGTTGTTGTTGTTGTTGTTTTTTTGACATTGTTGTTGTTGTTGACGTTGTTGTTCTTGTGGTTTATTTGACGTTGTTGTTGTTGTTGTTGACGTTGTTGTTGTTGTTGTTGTTGTTGTTGTTTATTTGACGTTGTTGTTGTTGTTGTTTATTTGACGTTGTTGTTGTTGTTTTTTTGACATTTTTATTGTTGTTGACGTTGTTGTTGTTGTTGTTGTTGTTGTTTATTTGACGTTGTTGTTGTAGTTGTTGACGTTGTTGTTGTTGTTATTTATTTGACGTTGTTGTTGTTGTTATTGTTTATTTAACGTTGTTGTTGTTGTTGTTGTTTATTTGACGTTGTTGTTGTTGTTGTTGTTGTTGTTGTTTTTGTTGTTTATTTGACGTTGTTGTTATTGTTGACGTTGTTGTTGTTGTTTATTTGACATTGTTGTTGTTGTTGTTTATTTGACATTGTTTTTGTTGTTGTTTATTTGACGTTGTTGTTGTTGTTGTTTATTTTACGTTGTTGTTGTTGTTGTTGTTGTTTATTTGACGTTGTTGTTGTTGTTTATTTGAAGTTGTTGTTGTTGTTGTTGTTGTTTATTTGACGTTGTTGTTGTTGTTGTTTATTTGACGTTGTTGTTGTTGACGTTGTTGTTGTTGTTGTTGTTTATTTGATGTTGTTGTTACTTATTTGACGTTGTTATTGTTGTTGACGTTGTTGTTGTTGTTGTTGTTGTTTATTTGACATTGTTGTTGTTGTTGTTGACGTTGTTGTTGTTGTTGTTTATTTGATGTTGTTGTTGTTGTTGTTGTTGTTTATTTGACAGTGTTGTTGTTGTTGTTGTTTATTTGACGTTGTTGTTGTTGTTGTTGTTGTTGTTTATTTGACATTGTTGTTGTTGTTGTTTTTGTTATTTATTTGACGTTGTTATTGTTGTTGTTTATTTGACGTTGTTGTTTTTGTTGACGTTGGTGGTGTTGTTGTTTATTTGACGTTGTTGTTGTTGATTATTTGACATTGTTGTTGTTGTTGACGTTGTTGTTGTTGTTGTTTATTTGACGTTGTTGTTGTTTATTTGACGGTGTTGTTGTTGTTGTTTATTTGACGTTGTTGCTGTTGTTGTTGTTTATTTGACGTTGTTGTTGTTGTTGACGTTGTTGTTGTTGTTTATTTGACGTTGTTGTTGTTGACATAGTTGTTGTTGTTGTTGTTTATTTGACGTTGTTGTTATTGTTGACGTTGTTGTTGTTGTTCTTGTTTATTTGACGTTGTTGTTGTTATTGTTGTTGTTGTTGTTGTTTATTTGACGTTGTTGTTGTTGTTTATTTGACGTTGTTGTTGTTGTTGTTGTTGTTGTTTATTTGACGTTGTTGTTGTTGTTGTTTATTTGACGTTGTTGTTGTTGACGTTGTTGTTGTTGTTGTTGTTTATTTGATGTTGTTGTTACTTATTTGACGTTGTTGTTGTTGACGTTGTTGTTGTTGTTGTTGTTTATTTGACATTGTTGTTGTTGTTGACGTTGTTGTTGTTGTTGTTTATTTGATGTTGTTGTTGTTGTTTATTTGACACTGTTGTTGTTGTTGTTGTTGTTTATTTGACGTTGTTGTTGTTGTTGTTGTTGTTGTTGTTTATTTGACGTTGTTGTTGTTGTTGTTTTTGTTATTTATTTGACGTTGTTATTGTTGTTGTTTATTTGACGTTGTTGTTTTTGATGACGTTGGTGGTGTTGTTGTTTATTTGACGTTGTTTTTGTTGATTATTTGACATTGCTGTTGTTGTTGACGTTGTTGTTGTTGTTGTTTATTTGACGTTGTTGTTGTTTATTTGACGGTGTTGTTGTTGTTTATTTGATGTTGTTGCTGTTGTTGTTGTTTATTTGACGTTGTTGTTATTGTTGACGTTGTTGTTGTTCTTTATTTGACGTTGTTGTTGTTGTTGACATAGTTGTTGTTGTTGTTTATTTGACGTTGTTGTTATTATTGACGTTGTTGTTGTTTATTTGACGTTGTTGTTGTTGTTCTTGTTGTTGTTTATTTGATGTTGTTGTTGTTGTTGTCGTTGTTTATCTGACGTTGTTGTTGTGGTTGACGTTGTTGTTGTTTTTGACGTTGTTGTTGTTGTTTATTTGACGTTGTTGTTGACGTTGTTGTTGTTGTTTATTTGACATTGTTGTTGTTGTTGACGGTGTTGTTGTTGTTGTTGCTGTTGTTGTTGTTATTTATTTAACGTTGTTGTTGTTGTTGTTGTTTATTTGACGTTGTTGTTGTTGTTTATTTGACGTTGTTGTTGTTTATTTGACGTTGTTGTTGTTGACGTTGTTGTTGTTGTTGTTGTTTATTTGACGTTGTTGTTGTTTATTTGACGTAGTTGTTGTTGTTGACGTTGTTGTTGTTGTTGTTGTTGTTTATTTGACGTTGTTGTTGTTGTTGTTTTTTTGACATTGTTGTTGTTGTTGACGTTGTTGTTCTTGTGGTTTATTTGACGTTGTTGTTGTTGTTGTTGACGTTGTTGTTGTTGTTGTTGTTGTTGTTGTTTATTTGACGTTGTTGTTGTTGTTGTTTATTTGACGTTGTTGTTGTTGTTTTTTTGACATTTTTATTGTTGTTGACATTGTTGTTGTTGTTGTTGTTGTTGTTTATTTGACGTTGTTGTTGTAGTTGTTGACGTTGTTGTTGTTGTTATTTATTTGACGTTGTTGTTGTTGTTGTTTATTTGACGTTGTTGTTGTTGTTGTTTATTTTACGTTGTTGTTGTTGTTGTTGTTGTTTATTTGACGTTGTTGTTGTTGTTTATTTGAAGTTGTTGTTGTTGTTGTTGTTTATTTGACGTTGTTCTTGTTGTTGTTTATTTGACGTTGTTGTTCTTGACGTTGTTGTTGTTGTTGTTGTTGTTTATTTAACGTTGTTGTTACTTATTTGACGTTGTTGTTGTTGACGTTGTTGTTGTTGTTGTTGTTTATTTGACATTGTTGTTGTTGTTGACGTTGTTGTTGTTGTTATTGTTGTTGACGTTGTTGTTGTTGTTGACGTTGTTGTTGTTGTTTATTTGACGTTGTTGTTGACGTTGTTGTTGTTGTTTATTTGACATTGTTGTTGTTGTTGACGGTGTTGTTGTTGTTGTTGCTGTTGTTGTTGTTATTTATTTAACGTTGTTGTTGTTGTTTATTTGACGTTGTGTTTGTTGTTTATTTGACGTTGCTGTTGTTGACGTTGTTGTTGTTGTTGTTGTTTATTTGACGTTGTTGTTGTTTATTTGACGTAGTTGTTGTTGTTGACGTTGTTGTTGTTGTTGTTGTTTATTTGACGTTGTTGTTGTTGTTGTTTTTTTGACATTGTTGTTGTTGTTGACGTTGTTGTTCTTGTTGTTTATTTGACGTTGTTGTTGTTGTTGACGTTGTTGTTGTTGTTGTTGTTGTTTATTTGACGTTGTTGTTGTTGTTGTTTATTTGACGTTGTTGTTGTTGTTTTTTTGACATTTTTATTGTTGTTGGCGTTGTTGTTGTTGTTGTTGTTGTTTATTTGACATTGTTGTTGTAGTTGTTGACGTTGTTGTTGTTGTTATTTATTTGACGTTGTTGTTGTTGTTATTGTTTATTTAACGTTGTTGTTGTTGTTGTTGTTTATTTGACGTTGTTGTTGTTGTTGTTGTTGTTGTTTTTGTTGTTTATTTGACGTTGTTGTTATTGTTGACGTTGTTGTTGTTGTTTATTTGACATTGTTGTTGTTGTTTATTTGACATTGTTTTTGTTGTTGTTTATTTGACGTTGTTGTTGTTGTTGTTGTTTATTTGACGTTGTTGTTGTTGTTGTTGTTGTTTATTTGACGTTGTTGTTGTTGTTTATTTGAAGTTGTTGTTGTTGTTGTTGTTTATTTGACGTTGTTGTTGTTGTTTATTTGACGTTGTTGTTGTTGACGTTGTTGTTGTTGTTGTTGTTTATTTAACGTTGTTGTTACTTATTTGACGTTGTTGTTGTTGACGTTGTTGTTGTTGTTGTTGTTTATTTGATTTTGTTGTTGTTGTTGTTGTTGACGTTGTTGTTGTTGTTGTTTATTTGATGTTGTTGTTGTTGTTGTTGTTGTTGTTTATTTGACGTTGTTGTTGTTGTTGTTTATTTGACGTTGTTGTTGTTGTTGTTGTTTATTTGACGTTGTTGTTGTTGTTTTTGTTATTTATTTGACGTTGTTATTGTTGTTGTTTATTTGACGTTGTTGTTTTTATTGACGTTGGTGGTGTTGTTGTTGTTTATTTGACGTTGTTGTTGTTGACGTTGTTGTTGTTGTTGTTGTTATTTATTTGATGTTGTTGTTGTTGTTGTTATTGTTTATTTGACGTTGTTGTTGTTGTTGTTTATTTGACGTTGTTGTTGTTGTTGTTTATTTGACGTTGTTGTTGTTTTTGTTGTTTATTTGACGTTGTTGTTATTGTTGACGTTGTTGTTGTTGTTTATTTGACATTGTTGTTGTTGTTTATTTGACATTGTTTTTGTTGTTGTTTATTTGACGTTGTTGTTGTTGTTGTTGTTGTTTATTTGACGTTGTTGTTGTTGTTGTTGTTGTTTATTTGACGTTGTTGTTGTTGTTGTTGTTTATTTGACGTTGTTGTTGTTGTTGTTGTTGTTGTTGTTGTTGTGTATTTGACGTTGTTGTTGTTGTTGTTTATTTGACGTTGTTGTTCTTGACGTTGTTGTTGTTGTTGTTGTTGTTTATTTAACGTTGTTGTTACTTATTTGACGTTGTTGTTGTTGACGTTGTTGTTGTTGTTGTTGTTGTTTATTTGACATTGTTGTTGTTGTTGTTGACGTTGTTGTTGTTGTTGTTGTTGTTGTTGACGTTGTTGTTGTTGTTGACGTTGTTGTTGTTGTTGTTTATTTGACGTTGTTGTTGACGTTGTTGTTGTTGTTTATTTGACATTGTTGTTGTTGTTGACGGTGTTGTTGTTGTTGTTGCTGTTGTTGTTGTTATTTATTTAACGTTGTTGTTGTTATTTATTTAACGTTGTTGTTGTTGTTTATTTGACGTTGTTGTTGTTATTTATTTAACGTTGTTGTTGTTGTTTATTTGACGTTGTTGTTGTTGTTGTTGTTTATTTGACGTTGTTGTTGTTGTTTATTTGACGTTGTTGTTGTTGACGTTGTTGTTGTTGTTGTTTATTTGACGTTGTTGTTGTTTATTTGACGTAGTTGTTGTTGTTGACGTTGTTGTTGTTGTTGTTGTTTATTTGACGTTGTTGTTGTTGTTGTTTTTTTGACATTGTTGTTGTTGTTGACGTTGTTGTTCTTGTTGTTTATTTGACGTTGTTGTTGTTGTTGTTGTTGTTTATTTGACGTTGTTGTTGTTGTTGTTTATTTGACGTTGTTGTTGTTGACGTTGTTGTTGTTGTTGTTGTTTATTTGATGTTGTTGTTACTTATTTGACGTTGTTATTGTTGTTGACGTTGTTGTTGTTGTTGTTGTTGTTGTTGTTGTTGTTTATTTGACATTGTTGTTGTTGTTGTTGACGTTGTTGTTGTTGTTGTTTATTTGATGTTGTTGTTGTTGTTGTTGTTTATTTGACAGTGTTGTTGTTGTTGTTGTTTATTTGACGTTGTTGTTGTTGTTGTTGTTGTTTATTTGACATTGTTGTTGTTGTTGTTTTTGTTATTTATTTGACGTTGTTATTGTTGTTGTTTATTTGACGTTGTTGTTTTTGTTGACGTTGGTGGTGTTGTTGTTTATTTGACGTTGTTGTTGTTGATTATTTGACATTGTTGTTGTCGTTGACGTTGTTGTTGTTGTTGTTTATTTGACGTTGTTGTTGTTTATTTGACGGTGTTGTTGTTGTTGTTTATTTGACGTTGTTGCTGTTGTTGTTGTTTATTTGACGTTGTTGTTGTTGTTGACGTTGTTGTTGTTGTTTATTTGACGTTGTTGTTGTTGACATAGTTGTTGTTGTTGTTGTTTATTTGACGTTGTTGTTATTGTTGACGTTGTTGTTGTTGTTCTTGTTTATTTGACGTTGTTGTTGTTATTGTTGTTGTTGTTGTTGTTTATTTGACGTTGTTGTTGTTGTTTATTTGACGTTGTTGTTGTTGTTGTTGTTGTTTATTTGACGTTGTTGTTGTTGTTGTTTATTTGACGTTGTTGTTGTTGACGTTGTTGTTGTTGTTGTTGTTGTTTATTTGATGTTGTTGTTACTTATTTGACGTTGTTGTTGTTGACGTTGTTGTTGTTGTTGTTGTTTATTTGACATTGTTGTTGTTGTTGTTGACGTTGTTGTTGTTGTTGTTTATTTGATGTTGTTGTTGTTGTTGTTTATTTGACACTGTTGTTGTTGTTGTTGTTGTTTATTTGACGTTGTTGTTGTTGTTGTTGTTTATTTGGCGTTGTTGTTGTTGTTGTTGTTTTTGTTATTTATTTGACGTTGTTATTGTTGTTGTTTATTTGACGTTGTTGTTTTTGATGACGTTGGTGGTGTTGTTGTTTATTTGACGTTGTTTTTGTTGATTATTTGACATTGCTGTTGTTGTTGACGTTGTTGTTGTTGTTGTTTATTTGACGTTGTTGTTGTTTATTTGACGGTGTTGTTGTTGTTTATTTGATGTTGTTGCTGTTGTTGTTGTTTATTTGACGTTGTTGTTATTGTTGACGTTGTTGTTGTTCTTTATTTGACGTTGTTGTTGTTGTTGACATAGTTGTTGTTGTTGTTTATTTGACGTTGTTGTTATTATTGACGTTGTTGTTGTTTATTTGACGTTGTTGTTGTTGTTCTTGTTGTTGTTTATTTGATGTTGTTGTTGTTGTCGTTGTTTATCTGACGTTGTTGTTGTGGTTGACGTTGTTGTTGTTTTTGACGTTGTTGTTGTTTATTTGACGTTGTTGTTGACGTTGTTGTTGTTGTTTATTTGACATTGTTGTTGTTGTTGACGGTGTTGTTGTTGTTGCTGTTGTTGTTGTTATTTATTTAACGTTGTTGTTGTTGTTGTTTATTTGACGTTGTTGTTGTTGTTTATTTGACGTTGTTGTTGTTTATTTGACGTTGTTGTTGTTGACGTTGTTGTTGTTGTTGTTGTTTATTTGACGTTGTTGTTGTTTATTTGACGTAGTTGTTGTTGTTGACGTTGTTGTTGTTGTTGTTGTTGTTTATTTGACGTTGTTGTTGTTGTTGTTTTTTTGACATTGTTGTTGTTGTTGACGTTGTTGTTCTTGTGGTTTATTTGACGTTGTTGTTGTTGTTGTTGACGTTGTTGTTGTTGTTGTTGTTGTTGTTGTTTATTTGACGTTGTTGTTGTTGTTGTTTATTTGACGTTGTTGTTGTTGTTTTTTTGACATTTTTATTGTTGTTGACGTTGTTGTTGTTGTTGTTGTTGTTGTTTATTTGACGTTGTTGTTGTAGTTGTTGACGTTGTTGTTGTTGTTATTTATTTGACGTTGTTGTTGTTGTTATTGTTTATTTAACGTTGTTGTTGTTGTTGTTTATTTGACGTTGTTGTTGTTGTTGTTGTTGTTGTTGTTTTTGTTGTTTATTTGACGTTGTTGTTATTGTTGACGTTGTTGTTGTTGTTTATTTGACATTGTTGTTGTTGTTGTTTATTTGACATTGTTTTTGTTGTTGTTTATTTGACGTTGTTGTTGTTGTTGTTTATTTTACGTTGTTGTTGTTGTTGTTGTTGTTTATTTGACGTTGTTGTTGTTGTTTATTTGAAGTTGTTGTTGTTGTTGTTGTTTATTTGACGTTGTTGTTGTTGTTGTTTATTTGACGTTGTTGTTGTTGACGTTGTTGTTGTTGTTGTTGTTTATTTGATGTTGTTGTTACTTATTTGACGTTGTTATTGTTGTTGACGTTGTTGTTGTTGTTGTTGTTGTTGTTTATTTGACATTGTTGTTGTTGTTGTTGACGTTGTTGTTGTTGTTGTTTATTTGATGTTGTTGTTGTTGTTGTTGTTGTTTATTTGACAGTGTTGTTGTTGTTGTTGTTTATTTGACGTTGTTGTTGTTGTTGTTGTTGTTGTTTATTTGACATTGTTGTTGTTGTTGTTTTTGTTATTTATTTGACGTTGTTATTGTTGTTGTTTATTTGACGTTGTTGTTTTTGTTGACGTTGGTGGTGTTGTTGTTTATTTGACGTTGTTGTTGTTGATTATTTGACATTGTTGTTGTTGTTGACGTTGTTGTTGTTGTTGTTTATTTGACGTTGTTGTTGTTTATTTGACGGTGTTGTTGTTGTTGTTTATTTGACGTTGTTGCTGTTGTTGTTGTTTATTTGACGTTGTTGTTGTTGTTGACGTTGTTGTTGTTGTTTATTTGACGTTGTTGTTGTTGACATAGTTGTTGTTGTTGTTGTTTATTTGACGTTGTTGTTATTGTTGACGTTGTTGTTGTTGTTCTTGTTTATTTGACGTTGTTGTTGTTATTGTTGTTGTTGTTGTTGTTTATTTGACGTTGTTGTTGTTGTTTATTTGACGTTGTTGTTGTTGTTGTTGTTGTTTATTTGACGTTGTTGTTGTTGTTGTTTATTTGACGTTGTTGTTGTTGACGTTGTTGTTGTTGTTGTTGTTTATTTGATGTTGTTGTTACTTATTTGACGTTGTTGTTGTTGACGTTGTTGTTGTTGTTGTTGTTTATTTGACATTGTTGTTGTTGTTGACGTTGTTGTTGTTGTTGTTTATTTGATGTTGTTGTTGTTGTTGTTTATTTGACACTGTTGTTGTTGTTGTTGTTGTTTATTTGACGTTGTTGTTGTTGTTGTTGTTGTTGTTTATTTGACGTTGTTGTTGTTGTTGTTTTTGTTATTTATTTGACGTTGTTATTGTTGTTGTTTATTTGACGTTGTTGTTTTTGATGACGTTGGTGGTGTTGTTGTTTATTTGACGTTGTTTTTGTTGATTATTTGACATTGCTGTTGTTGTTGACGTTGTTGTTGTTGTTGTTTATTTGACGTTGTTGTTGTTTATTTGACGGTGTTGTTGTTGTTTATTTGATGTTGTTGCTGTTGTTGTTGTTTATTTGACGTTGTTGTTATTGTTGACGTTGTTGTTGTTCTTTATTTGACGTTGTTGTTGTTGTTGACATAGTTGTTGTTGTTGTTTATTTGACGTTGTTGTTATTATTGACGTTGTTGTTGTTTATTTGACGTTGTTGTTGTTGTTCTTGTTGTTGTTTATTTGATGTTGTTGTTGTTGTTGTCGTTGTTTATCTGACGTTGTTGTTGTGGTTGACGTTGTTGTTGTTTTTGACGTTGTTGTTGTTGTTTATTTGACGTTGTTGTTGACGTTGTTGTTGTTGTTTATTTGACATTGTTGTTGTTGTTGACGGTGTTGTTGTTGTTGTTGCTGTTGTTGTTGTTATTTATTTAACGTTGTTGTTGTTGTTGTTGTTTATTTGACGTTGTTGTTGTTGTTTATTTGACGTTGTTGTTGTTTATTTGACGTTGTTGTTGTTGACGTTGTTGTTGTTGTTGTTGTTTATTTGACGTTGTTGTTGTTTATTTGACGTAGTTGTTGTTGTTGACGTTGTTGTTGTTGTTGTTGTTGTTTATTTGACGTTGTTGTTGTTGTTGTTTTTTTGACATTGTTGTTGTTGTTGACGTTGTTGTTCTTGTGGTTTATTTGACGTTGTTGTTGTTGTTGTTGACGTTGTTGTTGTTGTTGTTGTTGTTGTTTATTTGACGTTGTTGTTGTTGTTGTTTATTTGACGTTGTTGTTGTTGTTTTTTTGACATTTTTATTGTTGTTGACATTGTTGTTGTTGTTGTTGTTGTTGTTTATTTGACGTTGTTGTTGTAGTTGTTGACGTTGTTGTTGTTGTTATTTATTTGACGTTGTTGTTGTTGTTATTGTTTATTTAACGTTGTTGTTGTTGTTGTTGTTTATTTGACGTTGTTGTTGTTGTTGTTGTTGTTTTTGTTGTTTATTTGACGTTGTTGTTATTGTTGACGTTGTTGTTGTTGTTTATTTGACATTGTTGTTATTGTTTATTTGACATTGTTTTTGTTGTTGTTTATTTGACGTTGTTGTTGTTGTTGTTGTTTATTTGACGTTGTTGTTGTTGTTGTTGTTGTTTATTTGACGTTGTTGTTGTTGTTTATTTGAAGTTGTTGTTGTTGTTGTTGTTTATTTGACGTTGTTGTTGTTGTTTATTTGACGTTGTTGTTGTTGTTTATTTGACGTTGTTGTTGTTGACGTTGTTGTTGTTGTTGTTGTTTATTTAACGTTGTTGTTACTTATTTGACGTTGTTGTTGTTGACGTTGTTGTTGTTGTTGTTGTTTATTTGATTTTGTTGTTGTTGTTGTTGTTGACGTTGTTGTTGTTGTTGTTTATTTGATGTTGTTGTTGTTGTTGTTGTTTATTTGACGTTGTTGTTGTTGTTGTTTATTTGACGTTGTTGTTGTTGTTGTTGTTGTTTATTTGACGTTGTTGTTGTTGTTTTTGTTATTTATTTGACGTTGTTATTGTTGTTGTTTATTTGACGTTGTTGTTTTTGTTGACGTTGGTGGTGTTGTTGTTGTTTATTTGACGTTGTTGTTGTTGACGTTGTTGTTGTTGTTGTTGTTATTTATTTGACGTTGTTGTTGTTGTTGTTATTGTTTATTTGACGTTGTTGTTGTTGTTGTTTATTTGACGTTGTTGTTGTTGTTGTTTATTTGACGTTGTTGTTGTTTTTGTTGTTTATTTGACGTTGTTGTTATTGTTGACGTTGTTGTTGTTGTTTATTTGACATTGTTGTTGTTGTTTATTTGACATTGTTTTTGTTGTTGTTTATTTGACGTTGTTGTTGTTGTTGTTGTTTATTTGACGTTGTTGTTGTTGTTGTTGTTGTTTATTTGACGTTGTTGTTGTTGTTGTTTATTTGACGTTGTTGTTGTTGTTGTTGTTGTTGTGTATTTGACGTTGTTGTTGTTGTTTATTTGACGTTGTTGTTCTTGACGTTGTTGTTGTTGTTGTTGTTGTTTATTTGACTTTGTTGTTATTGTTGACGTTGTTGTTGTTCTTTATTTGACATTGTTGTTGTTGTTGACATAGTTGTTGTTGTTGTTTATTTGACGTTGTTGTTATTATTGACGTTGTTGTTGTTTATTTGACGTTGTTGTTGTTGTTCTTGTTGTTGTTTATTTGATGTTGTTGTTGTTGTTGTCGTTGTTTATCTGACGTTGTTGTTGTGGTTGACGTTGTTGTTGTTTTTGACGTTGTTGTTGTTGTTTATTTGACGTTGTTGTTGACGTTGTTGTTGTTGTTTATTTGACATTGTTGTTGTTGTTGACGGTGTTGTTGTTGTTGCTGTTGTTGTTGTTATTTATTTAACGTTGTTGTTGTTGTTGTTGTTTATTTGACGTTGTTGTTGTTGTTTATTTGACGTTGTTGTTGTTTATTTGACGTTGTTGTTGTTGACGTTGTTGTTGTTGTTGTTGTTGTTTATTTGACGTTGTTGTTGTTTATTTGACGTAGTTGTTGTTGTTGACGTTGTTGTTGTTGTTGTTGTTTATTTGACGTTGTTGTTGTTGTTGTTTTTTTGACATTGTTGTTGTTGTTGACGTTGTTGTTCTTGTGGTTTATTTGACGTTGTTGTTGTTGTTGTTGACGTTGTTGTTGTTGTTGTTGTTGTTGTTGTTTATTTGACGTTGTTGTTGTTGTTGTTGTTTATTTGACGTTGTTGTTGTTGTTTTTTTGACATTTTTATTGTTGTTGACGTTGTTGTTGTTGTTGTTGTTGTTGTTTATTTGACGTTGTTGTAGTTGTTGACGTTGTTGTTGTTGTTATTTATTTGACGTTGTTGTTGTTGTTATTGTTTATTTAACGTTGTTGTTGTTGTTGTTGTTTATTTGACGTTGTTGTTGTTGTTGTTGTTGTTGTTGTTGTTGTTGTTGTTTTTGTTATTTATTTGACGTTGTTGTTATTGTTGACGTTGTTGTTGTTGTTTATTTGACATTGTTGTTGTTGTTGTTTATTTGACATTGTTTTTGTTGTTGTTTATTTGACGTTGTTGTTGTTGTTGTTTATTTTACGTTGTTGTTGTTGTTGTTGTTGTTGTTTATTTGACGTTGTTGTTGTTGTTTATTTGAAGTTGTTGTTGTTGTTGTTGTTTATTTGACGTTGTTGTTGTTGTTGTTTATTTGACGTTGTTGTTGTTGACGTTGTTGTTGTTGTTGTTTATTTGATGTTGTTGTTACTTATTTGACGTTGTTATTGTTGTTGACGTTGTTGTTGTTGTTGTTGTTGTTGTTGTTTATTTGACATTGTTGTTGTTGTTGTTGACGTTGTTGTTGTTGTTGTTTATTTGATGTTGTTGTTGTTGTTGTTGTTTATTTGACAGTGTTGTTGTTGTTGTTGTTTATTTGACGTTGTTGTTGTTGTTGTTGTTGTTTATTTGACATTGTTGTTGTTGTTGTTTTTGTTATTTATTTGACGTTGTTATTGTTGTTGTTTATTTGACGTTGTTGTTTTTGTTGACGTTGGTGGTGTTGTTGTTTATTTGACGTTGTTGTTGTTGATTATTTGACATTGTTGTTGTTGTTGACGTTGTTGTTGTTGTTGTTTATTTGACGTTGTTGTTGTTTATTTGATGGTGTTGTTGTTGTTGTTTATTTGACGTTGTTGCTGTTGTTGTTGTTTATTTGACGTTGTTGTTGTTGTTGACGTTGTTGTTGTTGTTTATTTGACGTTGTTGTTGTTGACATAGTTGTTGTTGTTGTTGTTTATTTGACGTTGTTGTTATTGTTGACGTTGTTGTTGTTGTTCTTGTTTATTTGACGTTGTTGTTGTTATTGTTGTTGTTGTTGTTGTTTATTTGACGTTGTTGTTGTTGTTTATTTGACGTTGTTGTTGTTGTTGTTGTTGTTTATTTGACGTTGTTGTTGTTGTTGTTTATTTGACGTTGTTGTTGTTGACGTTGTTGTTGTTGTTGTTGTTTATTTGATGTTGTTGTTACTTATTTGACGTTGTTGTTATTGACGTTGTTGTTGTTGTTGTTGTTTATTTGACATTGTTGTTGTTGTTGTTGACGTTGTTGTTGTTGTTGTTTATTTGATGTTGTTGTTGTTGTTGTTTATTTGACACTGTTGTTGTTGTTGTTGTTGTTTATTTGACGTTGTTGTTGTTGTTGTTGTTGTTGTTTATTTGACGTTGTTGTTGTTGTTGTTTTTGTTATTTATTTGACGTTGTTATTGTTGTTGTTTATTTGACGTTGTTGTTTTTGATGACAATGGTGGTGTTGTTGTTTATTTGACGTTGTTTTTGTTGATTATTTGACATTGTTGTTGTTGTTGACGTTGTTGTTGTTGTTGTTTATTTGACGTTGTTGTTGTTTATTTGACGGTGTTGTTGTTGTTTATTTGATGTTGTTGCTGTTGTTGTTGTTTATTTGACGTTGTTGTTATTGTTGACTTTGTTGTTGTTCTTTATTTGACGTTGTTGTTGTTGTTGACATAGTTGTTGTTGTTGTTTATTTGACGTTGTTGTTATTATTGACGTTGTTGTTGTTTATTTGACGTTGTTGTTGTTGTTCTTGTTGTTGTTTATTTGATGTTGTTGTTGTTGTTGTCGTTGTTTATCTGACGTTGTTGTTGTGGTTGACGTTGTTGTTGTTTTTGACGTTGTTGTTGTTTATTTGACGTTGTTGTTGACGTTGTTGTTGTTGTTTATTTGACATTGTTGTTGTTGTTGACGGTGTTGTTGTTGTTGCTGTTGTTGTTGTTATTTATTTAACGTTGTTGTTGTTGTTGTTGTTTATTTGACGTTGTTGTTGTTGTTTATTTGACGTTGTTGTTGTTTATTTGACGTTGTTGTTGTTGACGTTGTTGTTGTTGTTGTTGTTTATTTGACGTTGTTGTTGTTTATTTGACGTAGTTGTTGTTGTTGACGTTGTTGTTGTTGTTGTTGTTGTTTATTTGACGTTGTTGTTGTTGTTGTTTTTTTGACATTGTTGTTGTTGTTGAGGTTGTTGTTCTTGTGGTTTATTTGACGTTGTTGTTGTTGTTGTTGACGTTGTTGTTGTTGTTGTTGTTGTTGTTTATTTGACGTTGTTGTTGTTGTTGTTTATTTGACGTTGTTGTTGTTGTTTTTTTGACATTTTTATTGTTGTTGACGTTGTTGTTGTTGTTGTTGTTGTTGTTTATTTGACGTTGTTGTTGTAGTTGTTGACGTTGTTGTTGTTGTTATTTATTTGACGTTGTTGTTGTTGTTATTGTTTATTTAACGTTGTTGTTGTTGTTGTTGTTGTTTATTTGACGTTGTTGTTGTTGTTGTTGTTGTTGTTGTTGTTGTTTTTGTTGTTTATTTGACGTTGTTGTTATTGTTGACGTTGTTGTTGTTGTTTATTTGACATTGTTGTTGTTGTTGTTTATTTGACATTGTTTTTGTTGTTGTTTATTTGACGTTGTTGTTGTTGTTGTTTATTTTACGTTGTTGTTGTTGTTGTTGTTTATTTGACGTTGTTGTTGTTGTTTATTTGAAGTTGTTGTTGTTGTTGTTGTTTATTTGACGTTGTTGTTGTTGTTGTTTATTTGACGTTGTTGTTGTTGACGTTGTTGTTGTTGTTGTTGTTTATTTGATGTTGTTGTTACTTATTTGACGTTGTTATTGTTGTTGACGTTGTTGTTGTTGTTGTTGTTGTTGTTTATTTGACATTGTTGTTGTTGTTGTTGACGTTGTTGTTGTTGTTGTTTATTTGATGTTGTTGTTGTTGTTGTTGTTTATTTGACAGTGTTGTTGTTGTTGTTGTTTATTTGACGTTGTTGTTGTTGTTGTTGTTGTTGTTTATTTGACATTGTTGTTGTTGTTGTTTTTGTTATTTATTTGACGTTGTTATTGTTGTTGTTTATTTGACGTTGTTGTTTTTGTTGACGTTGGTGGTGTTGTTGTTTATTTGACGTTGTTGTTGTTGATTATTTGACATTGTTGTTGTTGTTGACGTTGTTGTTGTTGTTGTTTATTTGACGTTGTTGTTGTTTATTTGACGGTGTTGTTGTTGTTGTTTATTTGACGTTGTTGCTGTTGTTGTTGTTTATTTGACGTTGTTGTTGTTGTTGACGTTGTTGTTGTTGTTTATTTGACGTTGTTGTTGTTGACATAGTTGTTGTTGTTGTTGTTTATTTGACGTTGTTGTTATTGTTGACGTTGTTGTTGTTGTTCTTGTTTATTTGACGTTGTTGTTGTTATTGTTGTTGTTGTTGTTGTTTATTTGACGTTGTTGTTGTTGTTTATTTGACGTTGTTGTTGTTGTTGTTGTTGTTGTTTATTTGACGTTGTTGTTGTTGTTGTTTATTTGACGTTGTTGTTGTTGACGTTGTTGTTGTTGTTGTTGTTTATTTGATGTTGTTGTTACTTATTTGACGTTGTTGTTGTTGACGTTGTTGTTGTTGTTGTTGTTTATTTGACATTGTTGTTGTTGTTGTTGACGTTGTTGTTGTTGTTGTTTATTTGATGTTGTTGTTGTTGTTGTTTATTTGACACTGTTGTTGTTGTTGTTGTTGTTTATTTGACGTTGTTGTTGTTGTTGTTGTTGTTGTTTATTTGACGTTGTTGTTGTTGTTGTTTTTGTTATTTATTTGACGTTGTTATTGTTGTTGTTTATTTGACGTTGTTGTTTTTGATGACGTTGGTGGTGTTGTTGTTTATTTGACGTTGTTTTTGTTGATTATTTGACATTGCTGTTGTTGTTGACGTTGTTGTTGTTGTTGTTTATTTGACGTTGTTGTTGTTTATTTGACGGTGTTGTTGTTGTTTATTTGATGTTGTTGCTGTTGTTGTTGTTTATTTGACGTTGTTGTTATTGTTGACGTTGTTGTTGTTCTTTATTTGACGTTGTTGTTGTTGTTCACATAGTTGTTGTTGTTGTTTATTTGACGTTGTTGTTATTATTGACGTTGTTGTTGTTTATTTAACGTTGTTGTTGTTGTTCTTGTTGTTGTTTATTTGATGTTGTTGTTGTTGTTGTCGTTGTTTATCTGACGTTGTTGTTGTGGTTGACGTTGTTGTTGTTTTTGACGTTGTTGTTGTTGTTTATTTGACGTTGTTGTTGACGTTGTTGTTGTTGTTTATTTGACATTGTTGTTGTTGTTGACGGTGTTGTTGTTGTTGTTGCTGTTGTTGTTGTTATTTATTTAACGTTGTTGTTGTTGTTGTTGTTTATTTGACGTTGTTGTTGTTGTTTATTTGACGTTGTTGTTGTTTATTTGACGTTGTTGTTGTTGACGTTGTTGTTGTTGTTGTTGTTTATTTGACGTTGTTGTTGTTTATTTGACGTAGTTGTTGTTGTTGACGTTGTTGTTGTTGTTGTTGTTGTTTATTTGACGTTGTTGTTGTTGTTGTTTTTTTGACATTGTTGTTGTTGTTGACGTTGTTGTTCTTGTGGTTTATTTGACGTTGTTGTTGTTGTTGTTGTTGACGTTGTTGTTGTTGTTGTTGTTTATTTGACGTTGTTGTTGTTGTTGTTTATTTGACGTTGTTGTTGTTGTTTTTTTGACATTTTTATTGTTGTTGACATTGTTGTTGTTGTTGTTGTTGTTGTTTATTTGACGTTGTTGTTGTAGTTGTTGACGTTGTTGTTGTTGTTATTTATTTGACGTTGTTGTTGTTGTTATTGTTTATTTAACGTTGTTGTTGTTGTTGTTGTTTATTTGACGTTGTTGTTGTTGTTGTTGTTGTTGTTGTTTTTGTTGTTTATTTGACGTTGTTGTTATTGTTGACGTTGTTGTTGTTGTTTATTTGACATTGTTGTTGTTGTTGTTTATTTGACATTGTTTTTGTTGTTGTTTATTTGACGTTGTTGTTGTTGTTGTTGTTTATTTTACGTTGTTGTTGTTGTTGTTGTTGTTTATTTGACGTTGTTGTTGTTGTTTATTTGAAGTTGTTGTTGTTGTTGTTTATTTGACGTTGTTGTTGTTGTTGTTTATTTGACGTTGTTGTTCTTGACGTTGTTGTTGTTGTTGTTGTTGTTTATTTAACGTTGTTGTTACTTATTTGACGTTGTTGTTGTTGACGTTGTTGTTGTTGTTGTTGTTTATTTGACATTGTTGTTGTTGTTGTTGACGTTGTTGTTGTTGTTATTGTTGTTGACGTTGTTGTTGTTGTTGACGTTGTTGTTGTTGTTTATTTGACGTTGTTGTTGACGTTGTTGTTGTTGTTTATTTGACATTGTTGTTGTTGTTGACGGTGTTGTTGTTGTTGTTTCTGTTGTTGTTGTTATTTATTTAACGTTGTTGTTGTTGTTTATTTGACGTTGTGTTTGTTGTTTATTTGACGTTGCTGTTGTTGACGTTGTTGTTGTTGTTGTTTATTTGACGTTGTTGTTGTTTATTTGACGTAGTTGTTGTTGTTGACGTTGTTGTTGTTGTTGTTTATTTGACGTTGTTGTTGTTGTTGTTGTTTTTTTGACATTGTTGTTGTTGTTGACGTTGTTGTTCTTGTTGTTTATTTGACGTTGTTGTTGTTGTTGACGTTGTTGTTGTTGTTGTTTATTTGACGTTGTTGTTGTTGTTTATTTGACGTTGTTGTTGTTGTTTTTTTGACATTTTTATTGTTGTTGGCGTTGTTGTTGTTGTTGTTGTTGTTTATTTGACGTTGTTGTTGTAGTTGTTGACGTTGTTGTTGTTGTTATTTATTTGACGTTGTTGTTGTTGTTATTGTTTATTTAACGTTGTTGTTGTTGTTGTTGTTTATTTGACGTTGTTGTTGTTGTTGTTGTTGTTTTTGTTGTTTATTTGACGTTGTTGTTATTGTTGACGTTGTTGTTGTTGTTTATTTGACATTGTTGTTATTGTTTATTTGACATTGTTTTTGTTGTTGTTTATTTGACGTTGTTGTTGTTGTTGTTGTTTATTTGACGTTGTTGTTGTTGTTGTTGTTGTTTATTTGACGTTGTTGTTGTTGTTTATTTGAAGTTGTTGTTGTTGTTGTTGTTTATTTGACGTTGTTGTTGTTGTTTATTTGACGTTGTTGTTGTTGTTGTTTATTTGACGTTGTTGTTGTTGACGTTGTTGTTGTTGTTGTTGTTTATTTAACGTTGTTGTTACTTATTTGACGTTGTTGTTGTTGACGTTGTTGTTGTTGTTGTTGTTTATTTGATTTTGTTGTTGTTGTTGTTGTTGACGTTGTTGTTGTTGTTGTTTATTTGATGTTGTTGTTGTTGTTGTTGTTGTTTATTTGACGTTGTTGTTGTTGTTGTTTATTTGACGTTGTTGTTGTTGTTGTTGTTGTTTATTTGACGTTGTTGTTGTTGTTTTTGTTATTTATTTGACGTTGTTATTGTTGTTGTTTATTTGACGTTGTTGTTTTTGTTGACGTTGGTGGTGTTGTTGTTGTTTATTTGACGTTGTTGTTGTTGACGTTGTTGTTGTTGTTGTTGTTATTTATTTGACGTTGTTGTTGTTGTTGTTATTGTTTATTTGACGTTGTTGTTGTTGTTGTTTATTTGACGTTGTTGTTGTTGTTGTTTATTTGACGTTGTTGTTGTTTTTGTTGTTTATTTGACGTTGTTGTTATTGTTGACGTTGTTGTTGTTGTTTATTTGACATTGTTGTTGTTGTTTATTTGACATTGTTTTTGTTGTTGTTTATTTGACGTTGTTGTTGTTGTTGTTGTTTATTTGACGTTGTTGTTGTTGTTGTTGTTGTTTATTTGACGTTGTTGTTGTTGTTGTTTATTTGACGTTGTTGTTGTTGTTGTTGTTGTTGTGTATTTGACGTTGTTGTTGTTGTTTATTTGACGTTGTTGTTCTTGACGTTGTTGTTGTTGTTGTTGTTGTTTATTTGACGTTGTTGTTATTGTTGACGTTGTTGTTGTTCTTTATTTGACGTTGTTGTTGTTGTTGACATAGTTGTTGTTGTTGTTTATTTGACGTTGTTGTTATTATTGACGTTGTTGTTGTTTATTTGACGTTGTTGTTGTTGTTCTTGTTGTTGTTTATTTGATGTTGTTGTTGTTGTTGTCGTTGTTTATCTGACGTTGTTGTTGTGGTTGACGTTGTTGTTGTTTTTGACGTTGTTGTTGTTGTTTATTTGACGTTGTTGTTGACGTTGTTGTTGTTGTTTATTTGACATTGTTGTTGTTGTTGACGGTGTTGTTGTTGTTGCTGTTGTTGTTGTTATTTATTTAACGTTGTTGTTGTTGTTGTTTATTTGACGTTGTTGTTGTTGTTTATTTGACGTTGTTGTTGTTTATTTGACGTTGTTGTTGTTGACGTTGTTGTTGTTGTTGTTGTTTATTTGACGTTGTTGTTGTTTATTTGACGTAGTTGTTGTTGTTGACGTTGTTGTTGTTGTTGTTGTTTATTTGACGTTGTTGTTGTTGTTGTTTTTTTGACATTGTTGTTGTTGTTGACGTTGTTGTTCTTGTGGTTTATTTGACGTTGTTGTTGTTGTTGTTGACGTTGTTGTTGTTGTTGTTGTTGTTGTTGTTGTTTATTTGACGTTGTTGTTGTTGTTGTTTATTTGACGTTGTTGTTGTTGTTTTTTTGACATTTTTATTGTTGTTGACGTTGTTGTTGTTGTTGTTGTTGTTGTTTATTTGACGTTGTTGTTGTAGTTGTTGACGTTGTTGTTGTTGTTATTTATTTGACGTTGTTGTTGTTGTTATTGTTTATTTAACGTTGTTGTTGTTGTTGTTGTTTATTTGACGTTGTTGTTGTTGTTGTTGTTGTTGTTGTTGTTGTTGTTTTTGTTGTTTATTTGACGTTGTTGTTATTGTTGACGTTGTTGTTGTTGTTTATTTGACATTGTTGTTGTTGTTTATAATACATTGTTTTTGTTGTTGTTTATTTGACGTTGTTGTTGTTGTTGTTTATTTTACGTTGTTGTTGTTGTTGTTGTTGTTTATTTGACGTTGTTGTTGTTGTTTATTTGAAGTTGTTGTTGTTGTTGTTGTTTATTTGACGTTGTTGTTGTTGTTGTTTATTTGACGTTGTTGTTGACGTTGTTGTTGTTGTTGTTGTTTATTTGATGTTGTTGTTACTTATTTGACGTTGTTATTGTTGTTGACGTTGTTGTTGTTGTTGTTGTTGTTGTTTATTTGACATTGTTGTTGTTGTTGTTGACGTTGTTGTTGTTGTTGTTTATTTGATGTTGTTGTTGTTGTTGTTGTTTATTTGACAGTGTTGTTGTTGTTGTTGTTGTTTATTTGACGTTGTTGTTGTTGTTGTTGTTGTTTATTTGACATTGTTGTTGTTGTTGTTTTTGTTATTTATTTGACGTTGTTATTGTTGTTGTTTATTTGACGTTGTTGTTTTTGTTGACGTTGGTGGTGTTGTTGTTTATTTGACGTTGTTGTTGTTGATTATTTGACATTGTTGTTGTTGTTGACGTTGTTGTTGTTGTTGTTTATTTGACGTTGTTGTTGTTTATTTGACGGTGTTGTTGTTGTTGTTTATTTGACGTTGTTGCTGTTGTTGTTGTTTATTTGACGTTGTTGTTGTTGTTGACGTTGTTGTTGTTGTTTATTTGACGTTGTTGTTGTTGACATAGTTGTTGTTGTTGTTGTTTATTTGACGTTGTTGTTATTGTTGACGTTGTTGTTGTTGTTCTTGTTTATTTGACGTTGTTGTTGTTATTGTTGTTGTTGTTGTTGTTTATTTGACGTTGTTGTTGTTGTTTATTTGACGTTGTTGTTGTTGTTGTTGTTGTTTATTTGACGTTGTTGTTGTTGTTGTTTATTTGACGTTGTTGTTGTTGACGTTGTTGTTGTTGTTGTTGTTTATTTGATGTTGTTGTTACTTATTTGACGTTGTTGTTGTTGACGTTGTTGTTGTTGTTGTTGTTTATTTGACATTGTTGTTGTTGTTGTTGACGTTGTTATTGTTGTTGTTTATTTGATGTTGTTGTTGTTGTTGTTTATTTGACACTGTTGTTGTTGTTGTTGTTGTTTATTTGACGTTGTTGTTGTTGTTGTTGTTGTTGTTTATTTGACGTTGTTGTTGTTGTTGTTTTTGTTATTTATTTGACGTTGTTATTGTTGTTGTTTATTTGACGTTGTTGTTTTTGATGACGTTGGTGGTGTTGTTGTTTATTTGACGTTGTTTTTGTTGATTATTTGACATTGCTGTTGTTGTTGACGTTGTTGTTGTTGTTGTTTATTTGACGTTGTTGTTGTTTATTTGACGGTGTTGTTGTTGTTTATTTGATGTTGTTGCTGTTGTTGTTGTTTATTTGACGTTGTTGTTATTGTTGACGTTGTTGTTGTTCTTTATTTGACGTTGTTGTTGTTGTTGACATAGTTGTTGTTGTTGTTTATTTGACGTTGTTGTTATTATTGACGTTGTTGTTGTTTATTTGACGTTGTTGTTGTTGTTCTTGTTGTTGTTTATTTGATGTTGTTGTTGTTGTTGTCGTTGTTTATCTGACGTTGTTGTTGTGGTTGACGTTGTTGTTGTTTTTGACGTTGTTGTTGTTGTTTATTTGACGTTGTTGTTGACGTTGTTGTTGTTGTTTATTTGACATTGTTGTTGTTGTTGACGGTGTTGTTGTTGTTGTTGCTGTTGTTGTTGTTATTTATTTAACGTTGTTGTTGTTGTTGTTGTTTATTTGACGTTGTTGTTGTTGTTTATTTGACGTTGTTGTTGTTTATTTGACGTTGTTGTTGTTGACGTTGTTGTTGTTGTTGTTGTTTATTTGACGTTGTTGTTGTTTATTTGACGTAGTTGTTGTTGTTGACGTTGTTGTTGTTGTTGTTGTTGTTGTTGTTTATTTGACGTTGTTGTTGTTGTTGTTTTTTTGACATTGTTGTTGTTGTTGACGTTGTTGTTCTTGTGGTTTATTTGACGTTGTTGTTGTTGTTGTTGACGTTGTTGTTGTTGTTGTTGTTGTTTATTTGACGTTGTTGTTGTTGTTGTTTATTTGACGTTGTTGTTGTTGTTTTTTTGACATTTTTATTGTTGTTGACATTGTTGTTGTTGTTGTTGTTGTTGTTTATTTGACGTTGTTGTTGTAGTTGTTGACGTTGTTGTTGTTGTTATTTATTTGACGTTGTTGTTGTTGTTATTGTTTATTTAACGTTGTTGTTGTTGTTGTTGTTTATTTGACGTTGTTGTTGTTGTTGTTGTTGTTGTTTTTGTTGTTTATTTGACGTTGTTGTTATTGTTGACGTTGTTGTTGTTGTTTATTTGACATTGTTGTTGTTGTTGTTTATTTGACATTGTTTTTGTTGTTGTTTATTTGACGTTGTTGTTGTTGTTGTTGTTTATTTTACGTTGTTGTTGTTGTTGTTGTTGTTTATTTGACGTTGTTGTTGTTGTTTATTTGAAGTTGTTGTTGTTGTTGTTTATTTGACGTTGTTGTTGTTGTTGTTTATTTGACGTTGTTGTTCTTGACGTTGTTGTTGTTGTTGTTGTTGTTTATTTAACGTTGTTGTTACTTATTTGACGTTGTTGTTGTTGACGTTGTTGTTGTTGTTGTTGTTTATTTGACATTGTTGTTGTTGTTGTTGACGTTGTTGTTGTTGTTATTGTTGTTGACGTTGTTGTTGTTGTTGACGTTGTTGTTGTTGTTTATTTGACGTTGTTGTTGACGTTGTTGTTGTTGTTTATTTGACATTGTTGTTGTTGTTGACGGTGTTGTTGTTGTTGTTTCTGTTGTTGTTGTTATTTATTTAACGTTGTTGTTGTTGTTTATTTGACGTTGTGTTTGTTGTTTATTTGACGTTGCTGTTGTTGACGTTGTTGTTGTTGTTGTTGTTTATTTGACGTTGTTGTTGTTTATTTGACGTAGTTGTTGTTGTTGACGTTGTTGTTGTTGTTGTTTATTTGACGTTGTTGTTGTTGTTGTTGTTTTTTTGACATTGTTGTTGTTGTTGACGTTGTTGTTCTTGTTGTTTATTTGACGTTGTTGTTGTTGTTGACGTTGTTGTTGTTGTTGTTTATTTGACGTTGTTGTTGTTGTTGTTTATTTGACGTTGTTGTTGTTGTTTTTTTGACATTTTTATTGTTGTTGGCGTTGTTGTTGTTGTTGTTGTTGTTTATTTGACGTTGTTGTTGTAGTTGTTGACGTTGTTGTTGTTATTTATTTGACGTTGTTGTTGTTGTTATTGTTTATTTAACGTTGTTGTTGTTGTTGTTGTTTATTTGACGTTGTTGTTGTTGTTGTTGTTGTTTTTGTTGTTTATTTGACGTTGTTGTTATTGTTGACGTTGTTGTTGTTGTTTATTTGACATTGTTGTTATTGTTTATTTGACATTGTTTTTGTTGTTGTTTATTTGACGTTGTTGTTGTTGTTGTTGTTTATTTGACGTTGTTGTTGTTGTTGTTGTTGTTGTTTATTTGACGTTGTTGTTGTTGTTTATTTGAAGTTGTTGTTGTTGTTGTTGTTTATTTGACGTTGTTGTTGTTGTTTATTTGACGTTGTTGTTGTTGTTTATTTGACGTTGTTGTTGTTGACGTTGTTGTTGTTGTTGTTGTTTATTTAACGTTGTTGTTACTTATTTGACGTTGTTGTTGTTGACGTTGTTGTTGTTGTTGTTGTTTATTTGATTTTGTTGTTGTTGTTGTTGTTGTTGTTGTTGTTTATTTGATGTTGTTGTTGTTGTTGTTGTTGTTTATTTGACGTTGTTGTTGTTGTTGTTTATTTGACGTTGTTGTTGTTGTTGTTGTTGTTGTTTATTTGACGTTGTTGTTGTTGTTTTTGTTATTTATTTGACGTTGTTATTGTTGTTGTTTATTTGACGTTGTTGTTTTTGTTGACGTTGGTGGTGTTGTTGTTGTTTATTTGACGTTGTTGTTGTTGACGTTGTTGTTGTTGTTGTTGTTATTTATTTGACGTTGTTGTTGTTGTTGTTATTGTTTATTTGACGTTGTTGTTGTTGTTGTTTATTTGACGTTGTTGTTGTTGTTGTTTATTTGACGTTGTTGTTGTTTTTGTTGTTTATTTGACGTTGTTGTTATTGTTGACGTTGTTGTTGTTGTTTATTTGACATTGTTGTTGTTGTTTATTTGACATTGTTTTTGTTGTTGTTTATTTGACGTTGTTGTTGTTGTTGTTGTTTATTTGACGTTGTTGTTGTTGTTGTTGTTGATTATTTGACGTTGTTGTTGTTGTTGTTTATTTGACGTTGTTGTTGTTGTTGTTGTTGTGTATTTGACGTTGTTGTTGTTGTTGTTTATTTGACGTTGTTGTTCTTGACGTTGTTGTTGTTGTTGTTGTTGTTTATTTGACGTTGTTGTTATTGTTGACGTTGTTGTTGTTCTTTATTTGACGTTGTTGTTGTTGTTGACATAGTTGTTATTGTTGTTTATTTGACGTTGTTGTTATTATTGACGTTGTTGTTGTTTATTTGACGTTGTTGTTGTTGTTCTTGTTGTTGTTTATTTGATGTTGTTGTTGTTGTCGTTGTTTATCTGACGTTGTTGTTGTGGTTGACGTTGTTGTTGTTTTTGACGTTGTTGTTGTTGTTTATTTGACGTTGTTGTTGACGTTGTTGTTGTTGTTTATTTGACATTGTTGTTGTTGTTGACGGTGTTGTTGTTGTTGCTGTTGTTGTTGTTATTTATTTAACGTTGTTGTTGTTGTTGTTTATTTGACGTTGTTGTTGTTGTTTATTTGACGTTGTTGTTGTTTATTTGACGTTGTTGTTGTTGACGTTGTTGTTGTTGTTGTTGTTTATTTGACGTTGTTGTTGTTTATTTGACGTAGTTGTTGTTGTTGACGTTGTTGTTGTTGTTGTTGTTGTTTATTTGACGTTGTTGTTGTTGTTGTTTTTTTGACATTGTTGTTGTTGTTGACGTTGTTGTTCTTGTGGTTTATTTGACGTTGTTGTTGTTGTTGTTGACGTTGTTGTTGTTGTTGTTGTTGTTGTTGTTTATTTGACGTTGTTGTTGTTGTTGTTTATTTGACGTTGTTGTTGTTGTTTTTTTGACATTTTTATTGTTGTTGACGTTGTTGTTGTTGTTGTTGTTGTTGTTTATTTGACGTTGTTGTTGTAGTTGTTGACGTTGTTGTTGTTGTTATTTATTTGACGTTGTTGTTGTTGTTATTGTTTATTTAACGTTGTTGTTGTTGTTGTTGTTTATTTGACGTTGTTGTTGTTGTTGTTGTTGTTGTTGTTGTTGTTGTTTTTGTTGTTTATTTGACGTTGTTGTTATTGTTGACGTTGTTGTTGTTGTTTATTTGACATTGTTGTTGTTGTTGTTTATTTGACATTGTTTTTGTTGTTGTTTATTTGACGTTGTTGTTGTTGTTGTTTATTTTACGTTGTTGTTGTTGTTGTTGTTGTTTATTTGACGTTGTTGTTGTTGTTTATTTGAAGTTGTTGTTGTTGTTGTTGTTTATTTGACGTTGTTGTTGTTGTTGTTTATTTGACGTTGTTGTTGTTGACGTTGTTGTTGTTGTTGTTGTTTATTTGATGTTGTTGTTACTTATTTGACGTTGTTATTGTTGTTGACGTTGTTGTTGTTGTTGTTGTTTATTTGACATTGTTGTTGTTGTTGTTGACGTTGTTGTTGTTGTTGTTTATTTGATGTTGTTTATTTGACAGTGTTGTTGTTGTTGTTGTTTATTTGACGTTGTTGTTGTTGTTGTTGTTGTTTATTTGACATTGTTGTTGTTGTTGTTTTTGTTATTTATTTGACGTTGTTATTGTTGTTGTTTATTTGACGTTGTTGTTTTTGTTGACGTTGGTGGTGTTGTTGTTTATTTGACGTTGTTGTTGTTGATTATTTGACATTGTTGTTGTTGTTGACGTTGTTGTTGTTGTTGTTTATTTGACGTTGTTGTTGTTTATTTGATGGTGTTGTTGTTGTTGTTTATTTGACGTTGTTGCTGTTGTTGTTGTTTATTTGACGTTGTTGTTGTTGTTGACGTTGTTGTTGTTGTTTATTTGACGTTGTTGTTGTTGACATAGTTGTTGTTGTTGTTGTTTATTTGACGTTGTTGTTATTGTTGACGTTGTTGTTGTTGTTCTTGTTTATTTGACGTTGTTGTTGTTATTGTTGTTGTTGTTGTTGTTTATTTGACGTTGTTGTTGTTGTTTATTTGACGTTGTTGTTGTTGTTGTTGTTTATTTGACGTTGTTGTTGTTGTTGTTTATTTGACGTTGTTGTTGTTGACGTTGTTGTTGTTGTTGTTGTTTATTTGATGTTGTTGTTACTTATTTGACGTTGTTGTTATTGACGTTGTTGTTGTTGTTGTTGTTTATTTGACATTGTTGTTATTGTTGACGTTGTTGTTGTTGTTGTTTATTTGATGTTGTTGTTGTTGTTGTTTATTTGACACTGTTGTTGTTGTTGTTGTTGTTTATTTGACGTTGTTGTTGTTGTTGTTGTTGTTGTTTATTTGACGTTGTTGTTGTTGTTGTTTTTGTTATTTATTTGACGTTGTTATTGTTGTTGTTTATTTGACGTTGTTGTTTTTGATGACAATGGTGGTGTTGTTGTTTATTTGACGTTGTTTTTGTTGATTATTTGACATTGTTGTTGTTGTTGACGTTGTTGTTGTTGTTGTTTATTTGACGTTGTTGTTGTTTATTTGACGGTGTTGTTGTTGTTTATTTGATGTTGTTGCTGTTGTTGTTGTTTATTTGACGTTGTTGTTATTGTTGACGTTGTTGTTGTTCTTTATTTGACGTTGTTGTTGTTGTTGACATAGTTGTTGTTGTTGTTTATTTGACGTTGTTGTTATTATTGACGTTGTTGTTGTTTATTTGACGTTGTTGTTGTTGTTCTTGTTGTTGTTTATTTGATGTTGTTGTTGTTGTTGTCGTTGTTTATCTGACGTTGTTGTTGTGGTTGACGTTGTTGTTGTTTTTGACGTTGTTGTTGTTGTTTATTTGACGTTGTTGTTGACGTTGTTGTTGTTGTTTATTTGACATTGTTGTTGTTGTTGACGGTGTTGTTGTTGTTGTTGCTGTTGTTGTTGTTATTTATTTAACGTTGTTGTTGTTGTTGTTGTTTATTTGACGTTGTTGTTGTTGTTTATTTGACGTTGTTGTTGTTTATTTGACGTTGTTGTTGTTGACGTTGTTGTTGTTGTTGTTGTTTATTTGACGTTGTTGTTGTTTATTTGACGTAGTTGTTGTTGTTGACGTTGTTGTTGTTGTTGTTGTTGTTTATTTGACGTTGTTGTTGTTGTTGTTTTTTTGACATTGTTGTTGTTGTTGACGTTGTTGTTCTTGTGGTTTATTTGACGTTGTTGTTGTTGTTGTTGACGTTGTTGTTGTTGTTGTTGTTGTTGTTTATTTGACGTTGTTGTTGTTGTTGTTTATTTGACGTTGTTGTTGTTGTTTTTTTGACATTTTTATTGTTGTTGACATTGTTGTTGTTGTTGTTGTTGTTGTTTATTTGACGTTGTTGTTGTAGTTGTTGACGTTGTTGTTGTTGTTATTTATTTGACGTTGTTGTTGTTGTTATTGTTTATTTAACGTTGTTGTTGTTGTTGTTGTTTATTTGACGTTGTTGTTGTTGTTGTTGTTGTTGTTTTTGTTGTTTATTTGACGTTGTTGTTATTGTTGACGTTGTTGTTGTTGTTTATTTGACATTGTTGTTGTTGTTGTTTATTTGACATTGTTTTTGTTGTTGTTTATTTGACGTTGTTGTTGTTGTTGTTGTTTATTTTACGTTGTTGTTGTTGTTGTTATTTATTTGACGTTGTTGTTGTTGTTTATTTGAAGTTGTTGTTGTTGTTGTTTATTTGACGTTGTTGTTGTTGTTGTTTATTTGACGTTGTTGTTCTTGACGTTGTTGTTGTTGTTGTTGTTTATTTAACGTTGTTGTTACTTATTTGACGTTGTTGTTGTTGACGTTGTTGTTGTTGTTGTTGTTTATTTAACATTGTTGTTGTTGTTGTTGACGTTGTTGTTGTTGTTATTGTTGTTGACGTTGTTGTTGTTGTTGACGTTGTTGTTGTTGTTTATTTGACGTTGTTGTTGACGTTGTTGTTGTTGTTTATTTGACATTGTTGTTGTTGTTGACGGTGTTGTTGTTGTTGTTGCTGTTGTTGTTGTTATTTATTTAACGTTGTTGTTGTTGTTTATTTGACGTTGTGTTTGTTGTTTATTTGACGTTGCTGTTGTTGACGTTGTTGTTGTTGTTGTTGTTTATTTGACGTTGTTGTTGTTTATTTGACGTAGTTGTTGTTGTTGACGTTGTTGTTGTTGTTGTTTATTTGACGTTGTTGTTGTTGTTGTTTTTTTGACATTGTTGTTGTTGTTGACGTTGTTGTTCTTGTTGTTTATTTGACGTTGTTGTTGTTGTTGACGTTGTTGTTGTTGTTGTTTATTTGACGTTGTTGTTGTTGTTGTTTATTTGACGTTGTTGTTGTTGTTTTTTTGACATTTTTATTGTTGTTGGCGTTGTTGTTGTTGTTGTTGTTGTTTATTTGACGTTGTTGTTGTAGTTGTTGACGTTGTTGTTGTTGTTATTTATTTGACGTTGTTGTTGTTGTTATTGTTTATTTAACGTTGTTGTTGTTGTTGTTGTTTATTTGACGTTGTTGTTGTTGTTGTTGTTGTTTTTGTTGTTTATTTGACGTTGTTGTTATTGTTGACGTTGTTGTTGTTGTTTATTTGACATTGTTGTTATTGTTTATTTGACATTGTTTTTGTTGTTGTTTATTTGACGTTGTTGTTGTTGTTGTTGTTTATTTGACGTTGTTGTTGTTGTTGTTGTTGTTTATTTGACGTTGTTGTTGTTGTTTATTTGAAGTTGTTGTTGTTGTTGTTGTTTATTTGACGTTGTTGTTGTTGTTTATTTGACGTTGTTGTTGTTGTTTATTTGACGTTGTTGTTGTTGACGTTGTTGTTGTTGTTGTTGTTTATTTAACGTTGTTGTTACTTATTTGACGTTGTTGTTGTTGACGTTGTTGTTGTTGTTGTTGTTTATTTGATTTTGTTGTTGTTGTTGTTGTTGTTGACGTTGTTGTTGTTGTTGTTTATTTGATGTTGTTGTTGTTGTTGTTGTTGTTTATTTGACGTTGTTGTTGTTGTTGTTTATTTGACGTTGTTGTTGTTGTTTATTTGACGTTGTTGTTGTTGTTTTGTTATTTATTTGACGTTGTTATTGTTGTTGTTTATTTGACGTTGTTGTTTTTGTTGACGTTGGTGGTGTTGTTGTTGTTTATTTGACGTTGTTGTTGTTGACGTTGTTGTTGTTGTTGTTGTTATTTATTTGACGTTGTTGTTGTTGTTGTTATTGTTTATTTGACGTTGTTGTTGTTGTTGTTTATTTGACGTTGTTGTTGTTGTTGTTTATTTGACGTTGTTGTTGTTTTTGTTGTTTATTTGACGTTGTTGTTATTGTTGACGTTGTTGTTGTTGTTTATTTGACATTGTTGTTGTTGTTTATTTGACATTGTTTTTGTTGTTGTTTATTTGACGTTGTTGTTGTTGTTGTTGTTTATTTGACGTTGTTGTTGTTGTTGTTGTTGTTTATTTGACGTTGTTGTTGTTGTTGTTTATTTGACGTTGTTGTTGTTGTTGTTGTTGTGTATTTGACGTTGTTGTTGTTGTTGTTTATTTGACGTTGTTGTTCTTGACGTTGTTGTTGTTGTTGTTGTTGTTTATTTAACGTTGTTGTTACTTATTTGACGTTGTTGTTGTTGACGTTGTTGTTGTTGTTGTTGTTGTTTATTTGACATTGTTGTTGTTGTTGTTGACGTTGTTGTTGTTGTTGTTGTTGTTGTTGACGTTGTTGTTGTTGTTGACGTTGTTGTTGTTGTTGTTTATTTGACGTTGTTGTTGACGTTGTTGTTGTTGTTTATTTGACATTGTTGTTGTTGTTGACGGTGTTGTTGTTGTTGTTGCTGTTGTTGTTGTTATTTATTTAACGTTGTTGTTGTTATTTATTTAACGTTGTTGTTGTTGTTTATTTGACGTTGTTGTTGTTATTTATTTAACGTTGTTGTTGTTGTTGTTTATTTGACGTTGTTGTTGTTGTTGTTGTTTATTTGACGTTGTTGTTGTTGTTTATTTGACGTTGTTGTTGTTGACGTTGTTGTTGTTGTTGTTGTTTATTTGACGTTGTTGTTGTTTATTTGACGTAGTTGTTGTTGTTGACGTTGTTGTTGTTGTTGTTGTTTATTTGACGTTGTTGTTGTTGTTGTTTTTTTGACATTGTTGTTGTTGTTGACGTTGTTGTTCTTGTTGTTTATTTGACGTTGTTGTTGTTGTTGTTGACGTTGTTGTTATTGTTGTTGTTGTTTATTTGACGTTGTTGTTGTTGTTGTTTATTTGACGTTGTTGTTGTTGTTGTTTTGACATTTTTATTGTTGTTGGCGTTGCTGTTGTTGTTGTTGTTGTTTATTTGACGTTGTTGTTGTAGTTGTTGACGTTGTTGTTGTTGTTATTTATTTGACGTTGTTGTTGTTGTTATTGTTTATTTAACGTTGTTGTTGTTTTTGTTGTTTATTTGACGTTGTTGTTGTTGTTGTTGTTGTTGTTGTTGTTGTTGTTGTTTTTGTTGTTTATTTGACGTTGTTGTTATTGTTGACGTTGTTGTTGTTGTTTATTTGACATTGTTGTTGTTGTTGTTTATTTGACATTGTTTTTGTTGTTGTTTATTTGACGTTGTTGTTGTTGTTGTTTATTTTACGTTGTTGTTGTTGTTGTTGTTGTTGTTTATTTGACGTTGTTGTTGTTGTTTATTTGAAGTTGTTGTTGTTGTTGTTGTTTATTTGACGTTGTTGTTGTTGTTGTTTATTTGACGTTGTTGTTCTTGACGTTGTTGTTGTTGTTGTTGTTGTTTATTTAACGTTGTTGTTACTTATTTGACGTTGTTGTTGTTGACGTTGTTGTTGTTGTTGTTGTTTATTTGACATTGTTGTTGTTGACGTTGTTGTTGTTGTTGTTGTTGACGTTGTTGTTGTTGTTGACGTTGTTGTTGTTGTTTATTTGACGTTGTTGTTGACGTTGTTGTTGTTGTTTATTTGACATTGTTGTTGTTGTTGACGGTGTTGTTGTTGTTGTTGTTGTTGTTGTTGTTGTTTATTTAACGTTGTTGTTGTTGTTTATTTGACGTTGTTGTTGTTGTTTATTTGACGTTGTTGTTGTTGTTTATTTGACGTTGCTGTTGTTGACGTTGTTGTTGTTGTTGTTATTTATTTGACGTTGTTGTTGTTTATTTGACGTAGTTGTTGTTGTTGACGTTGTTGTTGTTGTTGTTTATTTGACGTTGTTGTTGTTGTTGTTGTTTATTTGACGTTGTTGTTGTTGTTGACGTTGTTGTTCTTGTTGTTTATTTGACGTTGTTGTTGTTGTTGACGTTGTTGTTGTTGTTGTTGTTTATTTGACGTTGTTGTTGTTGTTGTTTATTTGACGTTGTTGTTGTTGTTGTTTATTTGACGTTGTTGTTGTTGTTTTTTTGACATTTTTATTGTTGTTGGCGTTGTTGTTGTTGTTGTTGTTGTTTATTTGACGTTGTTGTTGTAGTTGTTGACGTTGTTGTTGTTGTTATTTATTTGACGTTGTTGTTGTTGTTATTGTTTATTTAACGTTGTTGTTGTTGTTGTTGTTGTTTATTTGACGTTGTTGTTGTTGTTGTTGTTTTTGTTGTTTATTTGACGTTGTTGTTATTGTTGACATTGTTGTTGTTGTTTATTTGACATTGTTGTTGTTGTTTATTTGACATTGTTTTTGTTGTTATTTATTTGACTTTGTTGTTGTTGTTGTTGTTTATTTGACGTTGTTGTTGTTGTTGTTGTTTATTTGATGTTGTTGTTGTTGTTTATTTGAAGTTGTTGTTGTTGTTGTTGTTTATTTGACGTTGTTGTTGTTGTTGTTTATTTGGCGTTGTTGTTGTTGACGTTGTTGTTGTTGTTGTTGTTGTTTATTTAACGTTGTTGTTACTTATTTGACGTTGTTGTTGTTGACGTTGTTGTTGTTGTTGTTGTTTATTTGACATTGTTGTTGTTGTTGTTGACGTTGTTGTTGTTGTTGTTGTTGTTGTTTATTTGATGTTGTTGTTGTTGTTGTTGTTTATTTGACGTTGTTGTTGTTGTTGTTGTTTATTTGACGTTGTTGTTGTTGTTGTTGTTTATTTGACGTTGTTGTTGTTGTTTTTGTTATTTATTTGACGTTGTTATTGTTGTTGTTTATTTGACGTTGTTGTTTTTGTTGACGTTGGTGGTGTTGTTGTTGTTTATTTGACGTTGTTGTTGTTGACGTTATTGTTGTTGTTGTTGTTATTTATTTGACGTTGTTGTTGTTGTTATTGTTTATTTGACGGTGTTGTTGTTGTTGTTTATTTGACGTTGTTGTTGTTGTTGTTTATTTGACGTTGTTGTTATTTTTGTTGTTTATTTGACGTTGTTGTTATTGTTGACGTTGTTGTTGTTGTTTATTTGACATTGTTGTTGTTGTTGTTTATTTGACATTGTTTTTGTTGTTGTTTATTTGACGTTGTTGTTGTTGATGTTTATTTGACGTTGTTGTTGTTGTTGTTGTTGTTTATTTGACGTTGTTGTTGTTGTTGTTTATTTGACGTTGTTGTTGTTGTTGTTGTTGTTGTTGTTTATTTGACGTTGTTGTTGTTGTTGTTTATTTGACGTTGTTGTTCTTGACGTTGTTGTTGTTGTTGTTGTTGTTTATTTAACGTTGTTGTTACTTATTTGACGTTGTTGTTGTTGACGTTGTTGTTGTTGTTGTTGTTGTTTATTTGACATTGTTGTTGTTGTTGTTGTTGACGTTGTTGTTGTTGTTGTTGTTGTTGACGTTGTTGTTGTTGACGTTGTTGTTGTTGTTTATTTGACGTTGTTGTTGACGTTGTTGTTGTTGTTTATTTGACATTGTTGTTGTTGTTGACGGTGTTGTTGTTGTTGTTGCTGTTGTTGTTGTTATTTATTTAACGTTGTTGTTGTTGTTTATTTGACGTTGTTGTTGTTGTTTATTTGACGTTGTTGTTGTTGTTTATTTGACGTTGCTGTTGTTGACGTTGTTGTTGTTGTTGTTGTTTATTTGACGTTGTTGTTGTTTATTTGACGTAGTTGTTGTTGTTGACGTTGTTGTTGTTGTTGTTGTTTATTTGACGTTGTTGTTGTTGTTGTTTTTTTGACATTGTTGTTGTTGTTGACGTTGTTGTTCTTGTTGTTTATTTGACGTTGTTGTTGTTGTTGACGTTGTTGTTGTTGTTGTTGTTTATTTGACGTTGTTGTTGTTGTTGTTTATTTGACGTTGTTGTTGTTGTTTTTTTGACATTTTTATTGTTGTTGGCGTTGTTGTTGTTGTTGTTGTTTATTTGACGTTGTTGTTGTAGTTGTTGACGTTGTTGTTGTTGTTATTTATTTGACGTTGTTGTTGTTGTTATTGTTTATTTAACGTTGTTGTTGTTGTTGTTGTTGTTTATTTGACGTTGTTGTTGTTGTTGTTGTTTTTGTTGTTTATTTGACGTTGTTGTTATTGTTGACGTTGTTGTTGTTGTTTATTTGACATTGTTGTTGTTGTTTATTTGACATTGTTTTTGTTGTTGTTTATTTGACGTTGTTGTTGTTGTTGTTTATTTGACGTTGTTGTTGTTGTTGTTTATTTGACGTTGTTGTTGTTGTTTATTTGAAGTTGTTGTTGTTGTTTATTTGACGTTGTTGTTGTTGTTTATTTGACGTTGTTGTTGTTGACGTTGTTGTTATTGTTGTTGTTTATTTAACGTTGTTGTTACTTATTTGACGTTGTTGTTGTTGACGTTGTTGTTGTTGTTGTTTATTTGACATTGTTGTTGTTGTTGACGTTGTTGTTGTTGTTTATTTGATGTTGTTGTTGTTGTTTATTTGACGTTATTGTTGTTGTTGTTGTTTATTTGACGTTGTTGTTGTTGTTGTTGTTGTTGTTGTTTATTTGACGTTGTTGTTGTTGTTTTTGTTATTTATTTGACGTTGTTATTGTTGTTGTTTATTTGACGTTGTTGTTTTTGTTGACGTTGGTGGTGTTGTTGTTGTTTATTTGACGTTGTTGTTGTTGACGTTGTTGTTGTTGTTGTTGTTATTTATTTGACGTTGTTGTTGTTGTTATTTTTTATTTGTCGTTGTTGTTGTTGTTGTTTATTTGACGTTGTTGTTGTTGTTGTTTATTTGACGTTGTTGTTGTTTTTGTTGTTTATTTGACGTTGCTGTTATTGTTGACGTTGTTGTTGTTGTTTATTTGACATTGTTGTTGTTGTTGTTTATTTGACATTGTTTTTGTTGTTGTTTATTTGACGTTGTTGTTGTTGTTGTTGTTTATTTGACGTTGTTGTTGTTGTTGTTGTTGTTGTTTATTTGACGTTGTTGTTGTTGTTTATTTGACGTTGTTGTTGATTTGTTGTTGTTGTTGTTGTTTATTTGACGTTGTTGTTGTTGTTGTTTATTTGACGTTGTTGTTGTTGACGTTGTTGTTGTTGTTGTTTATTTGATGTTGTTGTTACTTATTTGACGTTGTTGTTGTTGTTGTTGACGTTGTTGTTGTTGTTGTTGTTGTTTATTTGACATTGTTGTTGTTGTTGTTGACGTTGTTGTTGTTGTTGTTTATTTGATGTTGTTGTTGTTGTTGTTGTTTATTTGACACTGTTGTTGTTGTTGTTGTTGTTTATTTGACGTTGTTGTTGTTGTTGTTGTTGTTTATTTGACATTGTTGTTGTTGTTGTTTTAGTTATTTATTTGACGTTATTATTGTTGTTGTTTATTTGACGTTGTTGTTTTTGTTGACGTTGGTGGTGTTGTTGTTTATTTGACGTTGTTGTTGTTGATTATTTGACATTGTTGTTGTTGTTGACGTTGTTGTTGTTGTTGTTTATTTGACGTTGTTGTTGTTTATTTGACGGTGTTGTTGTTGTTGTTTATTTGACGTTGTTGCTGTTGTTGTTGTTTATTTGACGTTGTTGTTATTGTTGACGTTGTTGTTGTTGTTTATTTGACGTTGTTGTTGTTGTTGACATAGTTGTTGTTGTTGTTTATTTGACGTTGTTGTTATTGTTGACGTTGTTGTTGTTGTTCTTGTTTATTTGACGTTGTTGTTGTTATTGTTGTTGTTGTTGTTGTTTATTTGACGTTGTTGTTGTTGTTGTTTATTTGACGTTGTTGTTGTTGTTGTTGTTTATTTGACGTTGTTGTTGTTGTTGTTTATTTGACGTTGTTGTTGTTGTTGTTTATTTGATGTTGTTGTTACTTATTTGACGTTGTTGTTGTTGTTGACTTTGTTGTTGTTGTTGTTGTTGTTTATTTGACATTGTTGTTGTTGTTGTTGACGTTGTTGTTGTTGTTGTTTATTTGATGTTGTTGTTGTTGTTGTTTATTTGACACTGTTGTTGTTGTTGTTGTTGTTTATTAGACGTTGTTGTTGTTGTTGTTGTTGTTATTTATTTGACGTTGTTGTTGTTGTTGTTTATTTGACGTTGTTGTTGTTTTTGTTGTTTATTTGACGTTGTTGTTATTGTTGACGTTGTTGTTGTTGTTTATTTGACATTGTTGTTGTTTTTGTTTATTTGACATTGTTTTTGTTGTTGTTTATTTGACGTTGTTGTTGTTGTTGTTGTTTATTTGACGTTGTTGTTGTTGTTGTTGTTTATTTGACGTTGTTGTTGTTGTTGTTTATTTGACGTTGTTGTTGTTGTTGTTGTTGTTGTTTATTTGACGTTGTTGTTGTTGTTGTTTATTTGACGTTGTTGTTGTTTTTGTTGTTTATTTGACGTTGTTGTTATTGTTGACGTTGTTGTTGTTGTTTATTTGACATTGTTGTTGTTGTTGTTTATTTGACATTGTTTTTTTTGTTGTTTATTTGACGTTGTTGTTGTTGTTGTTTATTTGACGTTGTTGTTGTTGTTGTTGTTGTTGTTTATTTGACGTTGTTGTTGTTGTTGTTTATTTGACGTTGTTGTTGTTGTTGTTGTTGTTTATTTGACGTTGTTGTTGTTGTTTATTTGACGTTGTTGTTGTTGACGTTGTTGTTGTTGTTGTTTATTTGATGTTGTTGTTACTTATTTGACGTTGTTGTTGTTGTTGACGTTGTTGTTGTTGTTGTTGTTGTTTATTTGACATTGTTGTTGTTGTTGTTGACGTTGTTGTTGTTGTTGTTTATTTGATGTTGTTGTTGTTGTTGTTGTTTATTTGACACTATTGTTGTCGTTGTTGTTGTTTATTTGACGTTGTTGTTATTGTTGTTGTTTATTTGACATTGTTGTTGTTGTTGTTTTAGTTATTTATTTGACGTTATTATTGTTGTTGTTTATTTGACGTTGTTGTTTTTGTTGACGTTGGTGGTGTTGTTGTTTATTTGACGTTGTTGTTGTTGATTATTTGACATTGTTGTTGTTGTTGACGTTGTTGTTGTTGTTGTTTATTTGACGTTGTTGTTGTTTATTTGACGGTGTTGTTGTTGTTGTTTATTTGACGTTGTTGCTGTTGTTGTTGTTTATTTGACGTTGTTGTTGTTGTTGACGTTGTTGTTGTTGTTTATTTGACGTTGTTGTTGTTGTTGACATAGTTGTTGTTGTTGTTTATTTGACGTTGTTGTTATTGTTGACGTTGTTGTTGTTGTTCTTGTTTATTTGACGTTGTTGTTGTTATTGTTGTTGTTGTTGTTGTTTATTTGACGTTGTTGTTGTTGTTGTTTATTTGACGTTGTTGTTGTTGTTGTTGTTGTTTATTTGACGTTGTTGTTGTTGTTGTTTATTTGACGTTGTTGTTGTTGTTGTTGTTTATTTGATGTTGTTGTTACTTATTTGACGTTGTTGTTGTTGTTGACTTTGTTGTTGTTGTTGTTGTTTATTTGACATTGTTGTTGTTGTTGTTGACGTTGTTGTTGTTGTTGTTTATTTGATGTTGTTGTTGTTGTTGTTTATTTGACACTGTTGTTGTTGTTGTTGTTGTTTATTTGACGTTGTTGTTGTTGTTGTTGTTGTTATTTATTTGACGTTGTTGTTGTTGTTGTTTATTTGACGTTGTTGTTGTTTTTGTTGTTTATTTGACGTTGTTGTTATTGTTGACGTTGTTGTTGTTGTTTATTTGACATTGTTGTTGTTGTTGTTTATTTGACATTGTTTTTGTTGTTGTTTATTTGACGTTGTTGTTGTTGTTGTTGTTTATTTGACGTTGTTGTTGTTGTTGTTGTTGTTTATTTGACGTTGTTGTAGTTGTTGTTTATTTGACGTTGTTGTTGTTGTTGTTGTTGTTATTTATTTGACGTTGTTGTTGTTGTTGTTTATTTGACGTTGTTGTTGTTTTTGTTGTTTATTTGACGTTGTTGTTATTGTTGACGTTGTTGTTGTTGTTTATTTGACATTGTTGTTGTTGTTGTTTATTTGACATTGTTTTTTTTGTTGTTTATTTGACGTTGTTGTTGTTGTTGTTTATTTGACGTTGTTGTTGTTGTTGTTGTTGTTTATTTGACGTTGTAGTTGTTGTTGTTTATTTGACGTTGTTGTTGTTGTTGTTGTTGTTTATTTGACGTTGTTGTTGTTGTTTATTTGACGTTGTTGTTGTTGACGTTGTTGTTGTTGTTGTTTATTTGATGTTGTTGTTACTTATTTGACGTTGTTATTGTTGTTGACGTTGTTGTTGTTGTTGTTGTTTATTTTACATTGTTGTTGTTGTTGTTGACGTTGTTGTTGTTGTTGTTTATTTGATGTTGTTGTTGTTGTTGTTTATTTGACAGTGTTGTTGTTGTTGTTGTTTATTTGACGTTGTTGTTGTTGTTGTTGTTGTTTATTTGACATTGTTGTTGTTGTTGTTTTTGTTATTTATTTGACGTTGTTATTGTTGTTGTTTATTTGACGTTGTTGTTTTTGTTGACGTTGGTGGTGTTGTTGTTTATTTGACGTTGTTGTTGTTGATTATTTGACATTGTTGTTGTTGTTGACGTTGTTGTTGTTGTTGTTTATTTGACGTTGTTGTTGTTTATTTGACGGTGTTGTTGTTGTTGTTTATTTGACGTTGTTGCTGTTGTTGTTGTTTATTTGACGTTGTTGTTGTTGTTGACGTTGTTGTTGTTGTTTATTTGACGTTGTTGTTGTTGACATAGTTGTTGTTGTTGTTGTTTATTTGACGTTGTTGTTATTGTTGACGTTGTTGTTGTTGTTCTTGTTTATTTGACGTTGTTGTTGTTATTGTTGTTGTTGTTGTTGTTTATTTGACGTTGTTGTTGTTGTTTATTTGACGTTGTTGTTGTTGTTGTTGTTGTTTATTTGACGTTGTTGTTGTTGTTGTTTATTTGACGTTGTTGTTGTTGACGTTGTTGTTGTTGTTGTTGTTGTTGTTTATTTGATGTTGTTGTTACTTATTTGACGTTGTTGTTGTTGTTGTTGACGTTGTTGTTGTTGTTGTTGTTTATTTGACATTGTTGTTGTTGTTGTTGACGTTGTTGTTGTTGTTGTTTATTTGATGTTGTTGTTGTTGTTGTTTATTTGACACTGTTGTTGTTGTTGTTGTTTATTTGACGTTGTTGTTGTTGTTGTTGTTTATTTGACGTTGTTGTTGTTGTTGTTTTTGTTATTTATTTGACGTTGTTATTGTTGTTGTTTATTTGACGTTGTTGTTTTTGATGACGTTGGTGGTGTTGTTGTTTATTTGACGTTGTTTTTGTTGATTATTTGACATTGTTGTTGTTGTTGACGTTGTTGTTGTTGTTGTTTATTTGACGTTGTTGTTGTTTATTTGACGGTGTTGTTGTTGTTTATTTGATGTTGTTGCTGTTGTTGTTGTTTATTTGACGTTGTTGTTATTGTTGACGTTGTTGTTGTTCTTTATTTGACGTTGTTGTTGTTGTTAACATAGTTGTTGTTGTTGTTTATTTGACGTTGTTGTTATTATTGACGTTGTTGTTGTTTATTTGACGTTGTTGTTGTTGTTCTTGTTGTTGTTTATTTGATGTTGATGTTGTTGTTGTCGTTGTTTATCTGACGTTGTTGTTGTTGTTGACGTTGTTGTTGTTATTGACGTTGTTGTTGTTGTTTATTTGACGTTGTTGTTGACGTTGTTGTTGTTGTTTATTTGACATTGTTGTTGTTGTTGACGGTGTTGTTGTTGTTGTTGCTGTTGTTGTTGTTATTTATTTAACGTTGTTGTTGTTGTTGTTGTTTATTTGACGTTGTTGTTGTTGTTTATTTGACGTTGTTGTTGTTGTTTATTTGACGTTGTTGTTGTTGACGTTGTTGTTGTTGTTGTTGTTTATTTGACGTTGTTGTTGTTTATTTGACGTAGTTGTTGTTGTTGACGTTGTTGTTGTTGTTGTTGTTGTTTATTTGACGTTGTTGTTGTTGTTGTTTTTTTGACATTGTTGTTGTTGTTGACGTTGTTGTTCTTGTGGTTTATTTGACGTTGTTGTTGTTGTTGTTGACGTTGTTGTTGTTGTTGTTGTTTATTTGACGTTGTTGTTGTTGTTGTTTATTTGACGTTGTTGTTGTTGTTTTTTTGACATTTTTATTGTTGTTGACGTTGTTGTTGTTGTTGTTGTTGTTGTTTATTTGACGTTGTTGTTGTAGTTGTTGACGTTGTTGTTGTTGTTATTTATTTGACGTTGTTGTTGTTGTTATTGTTTATTTAACGTTGTTGTTGTTGTTGTTGTTTATTTGACGTTGTTGTTGTTGTTGTTGTTGTTGTTGTTGTTTTTGTTGTTTATTTGACGTTGTTGTTATTGTTGACGTTGTTGTTGTTGTTTATTTGACATTGTTGTTGTTGTTGTTTATTTGACATTGTTTTTGTTGTTGTTTATTTGACGTTGTTGTTGTTGTTTATTTTACGTTGTTGTTGTTGTTGTTGTTGTTGTTTATTTGACGTTGTTGTTGTTGTTTATTTGACGTTGTTGTTGATTTGTTGTTGTTGTGGTTGTTTATTTGACGTTGTTGTTGTTGTTTATTTGACGTTGTTGTTGTTGACGTTGTTGTTGTTGTTGTTTATTTGATGTTGTTGTTACTTATTTGACGTTGTTGTTGTTGTTGACGTTGTTGTTGTTGTTGTTGTTGTTTATTTGACATTGTTGTTGTTGTTGTTGACGTTGTTGTTGTTGTTGTTTATTTGATGTTGTTGTTGTTGTTGTTGTTTATTTGACACTGTTGTTGTCGTTGTTGTTGTTTATTTGACGTTGTTGTTGTTGTTGTTGTTTATTTGACATTGTTGTTGTTGTTGTTTTAGTTATTTATTTGACGTTATTATTGTTGTTGTTTATTTGACGTTGTTGTTTTTGTTGACGTTGGTGGTGTTGTTGTTTATTTGACGTTGTTGTTGTTGATTATTTGACATTGTTGTTGTTGTTGACGTTGTTGTTGTTGTTGTTTATTTGACGTTGTTGTTGTTTATTTGACGGTGTTGTTGTTGTTGTTTATTTGACGTTGTTGCTGTTGTTGTTGTTTATTTGACGTTGTTGTTGTTGTTGACGTTGTTGTTGTTGTTTATTTGACGTTGTTGTTGTTGTTGACATAGTTGTTGTTGTTGTTTATTTGACGTTGTTGTTGTTGTTCTTGTTTATTTGACGTTGTTGTTGTTATTGTTGTTGTTGTTGTTGTTTATTTGACGTTGTTGTTGTTGTTGTTTATTTGACGTTGTTGTTGTTGTTGTTGTTTATTTGACGTTGTTGTTGTTGTTGTTTATTTGACGTTGTTGTTGTTGTTGTTTATTTGATGTTGTTGTTACTTATTTGACGTTGTTGTTGTTGTTGACTTTGTTGTTGTTGTTGTTGTTTATTTGACATTGTTGTTGTTGTTGTTGACGTTGTTGTTGTTGTTTATTTGATGTTGTTGTTGTTGTTGTTTATTTGACACTGTTGTTGTTGTTGTTGTTGTTTATTTGACGTTGTTGTTGTTGTTGTTGTTATTTATTTGACGTTGTTGTTGTTTATTTGACGTTGTTGTTGTTTTTGTTGTTTATTTGACGTTGTTGTTATTGTTGACGTTGTTGTTGTTGTTTATTTGACATTGTTGTTGTTGTTGTTTATTTGACATTGTTTTTGTTGTTGTTTATTTGACGTTGTTGTTGTTGTTGTTTATTTGACGTTGTTGTTGTTGTTGTTGTTGTTTATTTGACGTTGTTGTTGTTGTTGTTTATTTGACGTTGTTGTTGTTGTTGTTGTTGTTTATTTGACGTTGTTGTTGTTGTTGTTTATTTGACGTTGTTGTTGTTTTTGTTGTTTATTTGACGTTGTTGTTATTGTTGACGTTGTTGTTGTTGTTTATTTGACATTGTTGTTGTTGTTGTTTATTTGACATTGTTTTTTTTGTTGTTTATTTGACGTTGTTGTTGTTGTTGTTTATTTGACGTTGTTGTTGTTGTTGTTGTTGTTGTTGTTTATTTGACGTTGTTGTTGTTGTTGTTTATTTGACGTTGTTGTTGTTGTTGTTGTTGTTGTTGTTTATTTGACGTTGTTGTTGTTGTTTATTTGACGTTGTTGTTGTTGACGTTGTTGTTGTTGTTGTTTATTTGATGTTGTTGTTACTTATTTGACGTTGTTATTGTTGTTGACGTTGTTGTTGTTGTTGTTGTTTATTTGACATTGTTGTTGTTGTTGTTGACGTTGTTGTTGTTGTTGTTTATTTGATGTTGTTGTTGTTGTTGTTTATTTGACAGTGTTGTTGTTGTTGTTGTTTATTTGACGTTGTTGTTGTTGTTGTTGTTGTTTATTTGACATTGTTGTTGTTGTTGTTTTTGTTATTTATTTGACGTTGTTATTGTTGTTGTTTATTTGACGTTGTTGTTTTTGTTGACGTTGGTGGTGTTGTTGTTTATTTGACGTTGTTGTTGTTGATTATTTGACATTGTTGTTGTTGTTGACGTTGTTGTTGTTGTTGTTTATTTGACGTTGTTGTTGTTTATTTGACGGTGTTGTTGTTGTTGTTTATTTGACGTTGTTGCTGTTGTTGTTGTTTATTTGACGTTGTTGTTGTTGTTGACGTTGTTGTTGTTGTTTATTTGACGTTGTTGTTGTTGACATAGTTGTTGTTTTTGTTGTTTATTTGACGTTGTTGTTATTGTTGACGTTGTTGTTGTTGTTCTTGTTTATTTGACGTTGTTGTTGTTATTGTTGTTGTTGTTGTTGTTTATTTGACGTTGTTGTTGTTGTTTATTTGACGTTGTTGTTGTTGTTGTTGTTGTTGTTTATTTGACGTTGTTGTTGTTGTTGTTTATTTGACGTTGTTGTTGTTGACGTTGTTGTTGTTGTTGTTGTTGTTTATTTGATGTTGTTGTTACTTATTTGACGTTGTTGTTGTTGTTGTTGACGTTGTTGTTGTTGTTGTTGTTTATTTGACATTGTTGTTGTTGTTGTTGACGTTGTTGTTGTTGTAGTTTATTTGATGTTGTTGTTGTTGTTGTTTATTTGACACTGTTGTTGTTGTTGTTGTTTATTTGACGTTGTTGTTGTTGTTGTTGTTGTTTATTTGACGTTGTTGTTGTTGTTGTTTTTGTTATTTATTTGACGTTGTTATTGTTGTTGTTTATTTGACGTTGTTGTTTTTGATGACGTTGGTGGTGTTGTTGTTTATTTGACGTTGTTTTTGTTGATTATTTGACATTGTTGTTGTTGTTGACGTTGTTGTTGTTGTTGTTTATTTGACGTTGTTGTTGTTTATTTGACGGTGTTGTTGTTGTTTATTTGATGTTGTTGCTGTTGTTGTTGTTTATTTGACGTTGTTGTTATTGTTGACGTTGTTGTTGTTCTTTATTTGACGTTGTTGTTGTTGTTGACATAGTTGTTGTTGTTGTTTATTTGACGTTGTTGTTATTATTGACGTTGTTGTTGTTTATTTGACGTTGTTGTTGTTGTTCTTGTTGTTGTTTATTTGATGTTGATGTTGTTGTTGTCGTTGTTTATCTGACGTTGTTGTTGTTGTTGACGTTGTTGTTGTTATTGACGTTGTTGTTGTTGTTTATTTGACGTTGTTGTTGACGTTGTTGTTGTTGTTTATTTGACATTGTTGTTGTTGTTGACGGTGTTGTTGTTGTTGTTGTTGTTATTTATTTAACGTTGTTGTTGTTGTTGTTGTTTATTTGACGTTGTTGTTGTTGTTTATTTGACGTTGTTGTTGTTGTTTATTTGACGTTGTTGTTGTTGACGTTGTTGTTGTTGTTGTTGTTTATTTGACGTTGTTGTTGTTTATTTGACGTAGTTGTTGTTGTTGACGTTGTTGTTGTTGTTGTTGTTGTTTATTTGACGTTGTTGTTGTTGTTGTTTTTTTGACATTGTTGTTGTTGTTGACGTTGTTGTTCTTGTGGTTTATTTGACGTTGTTGTTGTTGTTGTTGACGTTGTTGTTGTTGTTGTTGTTTATTTGACGTTGTTGTTGTTGTTGTTTATTTGACGTTGTTGTTGTTGTTTTTTTGACATTTTTATTCTTGTTGACGTTGTTGTTGTTGTTGTTGTTGTTGTTTATTTGACGTTGTTGTTGTAGTTGTTGACGTTGTTGTTGTTGTTATTTATTTGACGTTGTTGTTGTTGTTATTGTTTATTTAACGTTGTTGTTGTTGTTGTTGTTTATTTGACGTTGTTGTTGTTGTTGTTGTTGTTGTTGTTGTTTTTGTTGTTTATTTGACGTTGTTGTTATTGTTGACGTTGTTGTTGTTGTTTATTTGACATTGTTGTTGTTGTTTATTTGACATTGTTTTTGTTGTTGTTTATTTGACGTTGTTGTTGTTGTTTATTTTACGTTGTTGTTGTTGTTGTTGTTGTTTATTTGACGTTGTTGTTGTTGTTTATTTGAAGTTGTTGTTGTTGTTTATTTGACGTTGTTGTTGTTGTTGTTTATTTGACGTTGTTGTTCTTGACGTTGTTGTTGTTGTTGTTGTTGTTTATTTAACGTTGTTGTTACTTATTTGACGTCGTTGTTGTTGTTGACATTGTTGTTGTTGTTGTTGTTTATTTGACATTGTTGTTGTTGTTGTTGACGTTGTTGTTGTTGTTATTATTGTTGACGTTGTTGTTGTTGTTGACGTTGTTGTTGTTGTTTATTTGACGTTGTTGTTGACGTTGTTGTTGTTGTTTATTTGACATTGTTGTTGTTGTTGACGGTGTTGTTGTTGTTGTTGCTGTTGTTGTTGTTATTTATTTAACGTTGTTGTTGTTGTTGTTTATTTGACGTTGTTGTTGTTGTTTATTTGACGTTGCTGTTGTTGACGTTGTTGTTGTTGTTGTTGTTTATTTGACGTTGTTGTTGTTTATTTGACGTAGTTGTTGTTGTTGACGTTGTTGTTGTTGTTGTTGTTGTTTATTTGACGTTGTTGTTGTTGTTGTTTTTTTGACATTGTTGTTGTTGTTGACGTTGTTGTTCTTGTTGTTTATTTGACGTTGTTGTTGTTGTTGACGTTGTTGTTGTTGTTGTTTATTTGACGTTGTTGTTGTTGTTGTTTATTTGACGTTGTTGTTGTTGTTTTTTTGACATTTTTATTGTTGTTGGCGTTGTTGTTGTTGTTGTTGTTGTTTATTTGACGTTGTTGTTGTAGTTGTTGACGTTGTTGTTGTTGTTATTTATTTGACGTTGTTGTTGTTGTTATTGTTTATTTAACGTTGTTGTTGTTGTTGTTGTTTATTTGACGTTGTTGTTGTTGTTGTTGTTTTTGTTGTTTATTTGACGTTGTTGTTATTGTTGACGTTGTTGTTGTTGTTTATTTGACATTGTTGTTGTTTTTTATTTGACATTGTTTTTGTTGTTGTTTATTTGACGTTGTTGTTGTTGTTGTTGTTTATTTGACGTTGTTGTTGTTGTTGTTGTTGTTTATTTGACGTTGTTGTTGTTGTTGTTTATTTGAAGTTGTTGTTGTTGTTGTTGTTTATTTGACGTTGTTGTTGTTGTTTATTTGACGTTGTTGTTGTTGACGTTGTTGTTGTTGTTGTTGGTTATTTAACGTTGTTGTTACTTATTTGACGTTGTTATTGTTGACGTTGTTGTTGTTGTTGTTGTTTATTTGATTTTGTTGTTGTTGTTGTTGTTGACGTTGTTGTTGTTGTTGTTTATTTGATGTTGTTGTTGTTGTTGTTGTTGTTTATTTGACGTTGTTGTTGTTGTTGTTGTTTATTTGACATTGTTGTTGTTGTTGTTGTTGTTTATTTGACGTTGTTGTTGTTGTTTTTGTTATTTATTTGACGTTGTTATTGTTGTTGTTTATTTGACGTTGTTGTTTTTGTTGACGTTGGTGGTGTTGTTGTTGTTTATTTGACGTTGTTGTTGTTGACGTTGTTGTTGTTGTTGTTGTTATTTATTTGACGTTGTTGTTGTTGTTGTTATTGTTTATTTGACGTTGTTGTTGTTGTTGTTTATTTGACGTTGTTGTTGTTGTTGTTTATTTGACGTTGTTGTTGTTTTTGTTGTTTATTTGACGTTGTTGTTATTGTTGACGTTGTTGTTGTTGTTTATTTGACATTGTTGTTGTTGTTTATTTGACATTGTTTTTGTTGTTGTTTATTTGACGTTGTTGTTGTTGTTGTTGTTTATTTGACGTTGTTGTTGTTGTTGTTGTTTATTTGACGTTGTTGTTGTTGTTGTTTATTTGACGTTGTTGTTGTTGTTGTTGTGTATTTGACGTTGTTGTTGTTGTTGTTTATTTGACGTTGTTGTTCTTGACGTTGTTGTTGTTGTTGTTGTTGTTTATTTAACGTTGTTGTTACTTATTTGACGTTGTTGTTGTTGACGTTGTTGTTGTTGTTGTTGTTGTTTATTTGACATTGTTGTTGTTGTTGTTGACGTTGTTGTTGTTGTTGTTGTTGACGTTGTTGTTGTTGTTGACGTTGTTGTTGTTGTTTATTTGACGTTGTTGTTGACGTTGTTGTTGTTGTTTATTTGACATTGTTGTTGTTGTTGACGGTGTTGTTGTTGTTGTTTCTGTTGTTTTTGTTGTTTATTTGACGTTGTTGTTGTTGTTTATTTGACGTTGTTGTTGTTGTTTATTTGACGTTGTTGTTGTTGTTTATTTGACGTTGTTGTTGTTGACGTTGTTGTTGTTGTTGTTGTTTATTTGACGTTGTTGTTGTTTATTTGACGTAGTTGTTGTTGTTGACGTTGTTGTTGTTGTTGTTGTTTATTTGACGTTGTTGTTGTTGTTGTTTTTTTGACATTGTTGTTGTTGTTGACGTTGTTGTTCTTGTTGTTTATTTGACGTTGTTGTTGTTGTTGACGTTGTTGTTTCTGTTGTTGTTGTTTATTTGACGTTGTTGTTGTTGTTGTTTATTTGACGTTGTTGTTGTTGTTGTTTTGACATTTTTATTGTTGTTGGCGTTGTTGTTGTTGTTGTTGTTTATTTCTCGTTGTTGTTGTAGTTGTTGACGTTGTTGTTGTTGTTATTTATTTGACGTTGTTGTTGTTGTTATTGTTTATTTAACGTTGTTGTTGTTGTTGTTGTTGTTTTTGTTGTTTTTGTTGTTTATTTGACGTTGTTGTTATTGTTGACGTTGTTGTTGTTGTTTATTTGACATTGTTGTTGTTGTTGTTTATTTGACATTGTTTTTGTTGTTGTTTATTTGACGTTGTTGTTGTTGTTGTTTATTTTACGTTGTTGTTGTTGTTGTTGTTGTTGTTTATTTGACGTTGTTGTTGTTGTTTATTTGAAGTTGTTGTTGTTGTTGTTGTTGTTGTTTATTTGACGTTGTTGTTGTTGTTGTTTATTTGACGTTGTTGTTCTTGACGTTGTTGTTGTTGTTGTTGTTGTTTATTTAACGTTGTTGTTACTTATTTGATGTTGTTGTTGTTGACGTTGTTGTTGTTGTTGTTGTTTATTTGACATTGTTGTTGTTGTTGTTGACGTTGTTGTTGTTGTTGTTGTTTACGTTGTTGTTGTTGTTGACGTTGTTGTTGTTGTTTATTTGACGTTGTTGTTGACGTTGTTGTTGTTGTTTATTTGACATTGTTGTTGTTGTTGACGGTGTTGTTGTTGTTGTTGCTGTTGTTGTTGTTATTTATTTAACGTTGTTGTTGTTGTTTATTTGACGTTGTTTTTGTTGTTTATTTGACGTTGTTGTTGTTGTTTATTTGACGTTGCTGTTGTTGACGTTGTTGTTGTTGTTGTTGTTTATTTGACGTTGTTGTTGTTTATTTGACGTAGTTGTTGTTGTTGACGTTGTTGTTGTTGTTGTTGTTGTTTATTTGACGTTGTTGTTGTTGTTGTTTTTTTGACATTGTTGTTGACGTTGTTGTTCTTGTTGTTTATTTGACGTTGTTGTTGTTGTTGACGTTGTTGTTGTTGTTGTTGTTGTTTATTTGACATTGTTGTTGTTGTTGTTGTTGTTTATTTGACGTTGTTGTTGTTGTTGTTTATTTGACGTTGTTGTTGTTGTTTTTTTGACATTTTTATTGTTGTTGGCGTTGTTGTTGTTGTTGTTTATTTGACGTTGTTGTTGTAGTTGTTGACGTTGTTGTTGTTGTTATTTATTTGACGTTGTTGTTGTTGTTATTGTTTATTTAACGTTGTTGTTGTTGTTGTTGTTGTTTATTTGACGTTGTTGTTGTTGTTGTTGTTTTTGTTGTTTATTTGACGTTGTTGTTATTGTTGACGTTGTTGTTGTTGTTTATTTGACATTGTTGTTGTTGTTTATTTGACATTGTTTTTGTTGTTGTTTATTTGACTTTGTTGTTGTTGTTGTTGTTTATTTGACGTTGTTGTTGTTGTTGTTGTTTATTTGATGTTGTTGTTGTTGTTTATTTGAAGTTGTTGTTGTTGTTGTTGTTTATTTGACGTTGTTGTTGTTGTTTATTTGGCGTTGTTGTTGTTGACGTTGTTGTTGTTGTTGTTGTTGTTGTTTATTTAACGTTGTTGTTACTTATTTGACGTTGTTGTTGTTGACGTTGTTGTTGTTGTTGTTGTTTATTTGACATTGTTGTTGTTGTTGTTGACGTTGTTGTTGTTGTTGTTGTTTATTTGATGTTGTTGTTGTTGTTGTTGTTTATTTGACGTTGTTGTTGTTGTTGTTGTTTATTTGACGTTGTTGTTGTTGTTGTTGTTGTTTATTTGACGATGTTGTTGTTGTTTTTGTTATTTATTTGACGTTGTTATTGTTGTTGTTTATTTGACGTTGTTGTTTTTGTTGACGTTGGTGGTGTTGTTGTTGTTTATTTGACGTTGTTGTTGACGTTATTGTTGTTGTTGTTGTTATTTATTTGACGTTGTTGTTGTTGTTATTGTTTATTTGACGGTGTTGTTGTTGTTGTTTATTTGACGTTGTTGTTGTTGTTGTTTATTTGACGTTGTTGTTGTTTTTGTTGTTTATTTGACGTTGTTGTTATTGTTGACGTTGTTGTTGTTGTTTATTTGACATTGTTGTTGTTGTTGTTTATTTGACATTGTTTTTGTTGTTGTTTATTTGACGTTGTTGTTGTTGTTGTTTATTTGACGTTGTTGTTGTTGTTGTTGTTGTTGTTTATTTGACGTTGTTGTTGTTGTTGTTGTTTATTTGACGTTGTTGTTGTTGTTGTTGTTGTTGTTGTTTATTTGACGTTGTTGTTGTTGTTGTTTTTTTGACGTTGTTGTTCTTGACGTTGTTGTTGTTGTTGTTGTTGTTTATTTAACGTTGTTGTTACTTATTTGACGTTGTTGTTGTTGACGTTGTTGTTGTTGTTGTTGTTGTTTATTTGACATTGTTGTTGTTGTTGTTGACGTTGTTGTTGTTGTTGTTGTTGTTGTTGTTGACGTTGTTGTTGTTGTTGACGTTGTTGTTGTTGTTTATTTGACGTTGTTGTTGACGTTGTTGTTGTTGTTTATTTGACATTGTTGTTGTTGTTGACGGTGTTGTTGTTGTTGTTGCTGTTGTTGTTGTTATTTATTTAACGTTGTTGTTGTTGTTGTTTATTTGACGTTGTTGTTGTTGTTGTTTATTTGACGTTGTTGTTGTTGTTTATTTGACGTTGCTGTTGTTGACGTTGTTGTTGTTGTTGTTGTTTATTTGACGTTGTTGTTGTTTATTTGACGTAGTTGTTGTTGTTGACGTTGTTGTTGTTGTTGTTGTTTATTTGACGTTGTTATTGTTGTTGTTTTTTTGACATTGTTGTTGTTGTTGACGTTGTTGTTCTTGTTGTTTATTTGACGTTGTTGTTGTTGTTGACGTTGTTGTTGTTGTTGTTGTTTATTTGACGTTGTTGTTGTTGTTGTTTATTTGACGTTGTTGTTGTTGTTTTTTTGACATTTTTATTGTTGTTGGCGTTGTTGTTGTTGTTGTTGTTTATTTGACGTTGTTGTTGTAGTTGTTGACGTTGTTGTTGTTGTTATTTATTTGACGTTGTTGTTGTTGTTATTGTTTATTTAACGTTGTTGTTGTTGTTGTTGTTGTTTATTTGACGTTGTTGTTGTTGTTGTTGTTTTTGTTGTTTATTTGACGTTGTTGTTATTGTTGACGTTGTTGTTGTTGTTTATTTGACATTGTTTTTGTTGTTTATTTGACATTGTTTTTGTTGTTGTTTATTTGACGTTGTTGTTGTTGTTGTTGTTTATTTGACGTTGTTGTTGTTGTTGTTGTTTATTTGACGTTGTTGTTGTTGTTTATTTGAAGTTGTTGTTGTTGTTTATTTGACGTTGTTGTTGTTGTTTATTTGACGTTGTTGTTGTTGACGTTGTTGTTATTGTTGTTGTTTATTTAACGTTGTTGTTACTTATTTGACGTTGTTGTTGTTGACGTTGTTGTTGTTGACGTTGTTGTTGTTGTTGTTGTTTATTTGACATTGTTGTTATTGTTGTTGACGTTGTTGTTGTTGTTTATTTGATGTTGTTGTTGTTGTTGTTGTTGTTGTTTATTTGACGTTGTTGTTGTTGTTGTTGTTTATTTGACGTTGTTGTTGTTTATTTGACGTTGTGGTTGTTGTTTTTGTTATTTATTTGACGTTGTTATTGTTGTTGTTTATTTGACGTTGTTGTTTTTGTTGACGTTGGTGGTGTTGTTGTTGTTTATTTGACGTTGTTGTTGTTTACGTTGTTGTTGTTGTTGTTATTTATTTGACGTTGTTGTTGTTGTTATTTTTTATTTGACGTTGTTGTTGTTGTTGTTTATTTGACGTTGTTGTTGTTGTTGTTTATTTGACGTTGTTGTTGTTTTTGTTGTTTATTTGACGTTGTTGTTATTGTTGACGTTGTTGTTGTTGTTTATTTGACATTGTTGTTGTTGTTGTTTATTTGACATTGTTTTTGTTGTTGTTTATTTGACGTTGTTGTTGTTGTTGTTGTTTATTTGACGTTGTTGTTGTTGTTGTTGTTGTTGTTTATTTGACGTTGTTGTTGTTGTTTATTTGACGTTGTTGTTGATTTGTTGTTGTTGTTGTTGTTTATTTGACGTTGTTGTTGTTGTTGTTTATTTGACGTTGTTGTTGTTGACGTTGTTGTTGTTGTTGTTTATTTGATGTTGTTGTTACTTATTTGACGTTGTTGTTGTTGTTGACGTTGTTGTTGTTATTGTTGTTGTTGTTTATTTGACATTGTTGTTGTTGTTGTTGACGTTGTTGTTGTTGTTGTTTATTTGATGTTGTTGTTGTTGTTGTTGTTGTTTATTTGACACTGTTGTTGTCGTTGTTGTTGTTTATTTGACGTTGTTGTTGTTGTTGTTTATTTGACATTGTTGTTGTTGTTGTTTTAGTTATTTATTTGACGTTATTATTGTTGTTGTTTATTTGACGTTGTTGTTTTTGTTGACGTTGGTGGTGTTGTTGTTTATTTGACGTTGTTGTTGTTGATTATTTGACATTGTTGTTGTTGTTGACGTTGTTGTTGTTGTTGTTTATTTGACGTTGTTGTTGTTTATTTGACGGTGTTGTTGTTGTTGTTTATTTGACGTTGTTGCTGTTGTTGTTGTTTATTTGACGTTGTTGTTGTTGTTGACGTTGTTGTTGTTGTTTATTTGACGTTGTTGTTGTTGTTGACATAGTTGTTGTTGTTGTTGTTTATTTGACGTTGTTGTTATTGTTGACGTTGTTGTTGTTGTTCTTGTTTATTTGACGTTGTTGTTGTTATTGTTGTTGTTGTTGTTGTTTATTTGACGTTGTTGTTGTTGTTTATTTGACGTTGTTGTTGTTGTTGTTGTTTATTTGACGTTGTTGTTGTTGTTGTTTATTTGACGTTGTTGTTGTTGACGTTGTTGTTGTTGTTGTTGTTGTTTATTTGATGTTGTTGTTACTTATTTGACGTTGTTGTTGTTGTTGACGTTGTTGTTGTTGTTGTTGTTTATTTGACATTGTTGTTGTTGTTGTTGACGTTGTTGTTGTTGTTGTTTATTTGATGTTGTTGTTGTTGTTGTTTATTTGACACTGTTGTTGTTGTTGTTGTTGTTTATTTGACGTTGTTGTTATTGTTGTTGTTGTTTATTTGACGTTGTTGTTGTTGTTGTTTTTGTTATTTATTTGACGTTGTTATTGTTGTTGTTTATTTGACGTTGTTGTTTTTGTTGACGTTGGTGGTGTTGTTGTTTATTTGACGTTGTTTTTGTTGATTATTTGACATTGTTGTTGTTGTTGACGTTGTTGTTGTTGTTGTTTATTTGACGTTGTTGTTGTTTATTTGACGGTGTTGTTGTTGTTGTTTATTTGACGTTGTTGCTGTTGTTGTTGTTTATTTGACGTTGTTGTTGTTGTTGACGTTGTTGTTGATGTTTATTTGACGTTGTTGTTGTTGTTGACATAGTTGTTGTTGTTGTTTATTTGACGTTGTTGTTATTGTTGACGTTGTTGTTGTTTATTTGACGTTGTTGTTGTTGTTCTTGTTGTTGTTTATTTGATGTAGTTGTTGTTGTTGACGTTGTTGTTGTTGTTGTTGTTTATTTGACGTTGTTGTTGTTGTTGTTTTTTTGACATTGTTGTTGTTGTTGACGTTGTTGTTCTTGTTGTTTATTTGACGTTGTTGTTGTTGTTGACGTTGTTGTTATTGTTGTTGTTGTTTATTTGACATTGTTGTTGTTGTTGTTTATTTGACGTTGTTGTTGTTGTTTTTTTGACATTTTTATTGTTGTTGGCGTTGTTGTTGTTGTTGTTGTTGTTTATTTGACGTTGTTGTTGTAGTTGTTGACGTTGTTGTTGTTGTTATTTATTTGACGTTGTTGTTGTTGTTATTGTTTATTTAACGTTGTTGTTGTTGTTGTTGTTGTTTATTTGACGTTGTTGTTGTTGTTGTTGTTGTTTTTGTTGTTTATTTGACGTTGTTGTTATTGTTGACGTTGTTGTTGTTGTTTATTTGACATTGTTGTTGTTGTTTATTTGACATTGTTTTTGTTGTTGTTTATTTGACGTTGTTGTTGTTGTTGTTGTTTATTTTACGTTGTTGTTGTTGTTGTTGTTGTTGTTTATTTGACGTTGTTGTTGTTGTTTATTTGAAGTTGTTGTTGTTGTTGTTGTTGTTGTTTATTTGACGTTGTTGTTGTTGTTGTTTATTTGACGTTGTTGTTCTTGACGTTGTTGTTGTTGTTGTTGTTGTTTATTTAACGTTGTTGTTACTTATTTGACGTTGTTGTTGTTGACGTTGTTGTTGTTGTTGTTTATTTGACATTGTTGTTGTTGTTGTTGACGTTGTTGTTGTTGTTGTTGTTGACGTTGTTGTTGTTGTTGACGTTGTTGTTGTTGTTTATTTGACGTTGTTGTTGACGTTGTTGTTGTTGTTTATTTGACATTGTTGTTGTTGTTGACGGTGTTGTTGTTGTTGTTGCTGTTGTTGTTGTTATTTATTTAACGTTGTTGTTGTTGTTTATTTGACGTTGTTGTTGTTGTTTATTTGACGTTGTTGTTGTTGTTTATTTGACGTTGCTGTTGTTGACGTTGTTGTTGTTGTTGTTGTTTATTTGACGTTGTTGTTGTTTATTTGACGTAGTTGTTGTTGTTGACGTTGTTATTGTTGTTGTTGTTGTTTATTTGACGTTGTTGTTGTTGTTGTTGTTTTTTTGACATTGTTGTTGTTGTTGTTGACGTTGTTGTTCTTGTTGTTTATTTGACGTTGTTGTTGTTGTTGTTGTTGACGTTGTTGTTGTTGTTGTTGTTTATTTGATGTTGTTGTTGTTGTTGTTTATTTGACGTTGTTGTTGTTGTTTTTTTGACATTTTTATTGTTGTTGGCGTTGTTGTTGTTGTTGTTGTTTATTTGACGTTGTTGTTGTAGTTGTTGACGTTGTTGTTGTTGTTATTTATTTGACGTTGTTGTTGTTGTTATTGTTTATTTAACGTTGTTGTTGTTGTTGTTGTTGTTGTTTATTTGACGTTGTTGTTGTTGTTGTTGTTTTTGTTGTTTATTTGACGTTGTTGTTATTGTTGACGTTGTTGTTGTTGTTTATTTGACATTGTTGTTGTTGTTTATTTGACATTGTTTTTGTTGTTGTTTATTTGACTTTGTTGTTGTTGTTGTTGTTTATTTGACGTTTTTGTTGTTGTTGTTGTTTATTTGATGTTGTTGTTGTTGTTTATTTGAAGTTGTTGTTGTTGTTGTTGTTTATTTGACGTTGTTGTTGTTGTTTATTTGGCGTTGTTGTTGTTGACGTTGTTGTTGTTGTTGTTGTTGTTTATTTAACGTTGTTGTTACTTATTTGACGTTGTTGTTGTTGACGTTGTTGTTGTTGTTGTTGTTTATTTGACATTGTTGTTGTTGTTGTTGACGTTGTTGTTGTTGTTGTTGTTTATTTGATGTTGTTGTTGTTGTTGTTTATTTGACGTTGTTGTTGTTGTTGTTGTTTATTTGACGTTGTTGTTGTTGTTGTTGTTTATTTGACGATGTTGTTGTTGTTTTTGTTATTTATTTGACGTTGTTATTGTTGTTGTTTATTTGACGTTGTTGTTTTTGTTGACGTTGGTGGTGTTGTTGTTGTTTATTTGACGTTGTTGTTGTTGACGTTATTGTTGTTGTTGTTGTTATTTATTTGACGTTGTTGTTGTTGTTATTGTTTATTTGACGGTGTTGTTGTTGTTGTTTATTTGACGTTGTTGTTGTTGTTGTTGTTTATTTGACGTTGTTGTTGTTTTTGTTGTTTATTTGACGTTGTTGTTATTGTTGACGTTGTTGTTGTTGTTTATTTGACATTGTTGTTGTTGTTGTTTATTTGACATTGTTTTTGTTGTTGTTTATTTGACGTTGTTGTTGTTGTTGTTTATTTGACGTTGTTGTTGTTTATTTGACGTTGTTGTTGTTGTTGTTTATTTGACGTTGTTGTTGTTGTTGTTGTTGTTGTTGTTGTTGTTTATTTGACGTTGTTGTTGTTGTTGTTTATTTGACGTTGTTGTTCTTGACGTTGTTGTTGTTGTTGTTGTTGTTTATTTAACGTTGTTGTTACTTATTTGACGTTGTTGTTGTTGACGTTGTTGTTGTTGTTGTTGTTGTTTATTTGACATTGTTGTTGTTGTTGTTGACGTTGTTGTTGTTGTTGTTGTTGACGTTGTTGTTGTTGTTGACGTTGTTGTTGTTGTTTATTTGACGTTGTTGTTGACGTTGTTGTTGTTGTTTATTTGACATTGTTGTTGTTGTTGACGGTGTTGTTGTTGTTGTTGCTGTTGTTGTTGTTATTTATTTAACGTTGTTGTTGTTGTTGTTTATTTGACGTTGTTGTTGTTGTTGTTTATTTGACGTTGTTGTTGTTGTTTATTTGACGTTGCTGTTGTTGACGTTGTTGTTGTTGTTGTTGTTTATTTGACGTTGTTGTTGTTTATTTGACGTAGTTGTTGTTGTTGACGTTGTTGTTGTTGTTGTTTATTTGACGTTGTTGTTGTTGTTGTTTTTTTGACATTGTTGTTGTTGTTGACGTTGTTGTTCTTGTTGTTTATTTGACGTTGTTGTTGTTGTTGACGTTGTTGTTGTTGTTGTTGTTTATTTGACGTTGTTGTTGTTGTTGTTTATTTGACGTTGTTGTTGTTGTTTTTTTGACATTTTTATTGTTGTTGGCGTTGTTGTTGTTGTTGTTGTTTATTTGACGTTGTTGTTGTAGTTGTTGACGTTGTTGTTGTTGTTATTTATTTGACGTTGTTGTTGTTGTTATTGTTTATTTAACGTTGTTGTTGTTGTTGTTGTTGTTTATTTGACGTTGTTGTTGTTGTTGTTGTTTTTGTTGTTTATTTGACGTTGTTGTTATTGTTGACGTTGTTATTGTTGTTTATTTGACATTGTTGTTGTTGTTTATTTGACATTGTTTTTGTTGTTGTTTATTTGACGTTGTTGTTGTTGTTGTTGTTTATTTGACGTTTTTGTTGTTGTTGTTTATTTGACGTTGTTGTTGTTGTTTATTTGAAGTTGTTGTTGTTGTTGTTGTTTATTTGACGTTGTTGTTGTTGTTTATTTGACGTTGTTGTTGTTGACGTTGTTGTTATTGTTGTTGTTTATTTAACGTTGTTGTTACTTATTTGACGTTGTTGTTGTTGACGTTGTTGTTGTTGACGTTGTTGTTGTTGTTGTTTATTTGACATTGTTGTTATTGTTGTTGACGTTGTTGTTGTTGTTTATTTGATGTTGTTGTTGTTGTTGTTGTTGTTTATTTGACGTTGTTGTTGTTGTTGTTGTTTATTTGACGTTGTTGTTATTTATTTGACGTTGTGGTTGTTGTTTTTGTTATTTATTTGACGTTGTTATTGTTGTTGTTTATTTGACGTTGTTGTTTTTGTTGACGTTGGTGGTGTTGTTGTTGTTTATTTGACGTTGTTGTTGTTTACGTTGTTGTTGTTGTTGTTGTTATTTATTTGACGTTGTTGTTGTTGTTATTTTTTATTTGACGTTGTTGTTGTTGTTGTTTATTTGACGTTGTTGTTGTTGTTGTTTATTTGACGTTGTTGTTGTTTTTGTTGTTTATTTGACGTTGTTGTTATTGTTGACGTTGTTGTTGTTGTTTATTTGACATTGTTGTTGTTGTTGTTTATTTGACATTGTTTTTGTTGTTGTTTATTTGACGTTGTTGTTGTTGTTGTTGTTTATTTGACGTTGTTGTTGTTGTTGTTGTTGTTGTTTATTTGACGTTGTTGTTGTTGTTTATTTGACGTTGTTGTTGATTTGTTGTTGTTGTTGTTGTTTATTTGACGTTGTTGTTGTTGTTGTTTATTTGACGTTGTTGTTGTTGACGTTGTTGTTGTTGTTATTTATTTGATGTTGTTGTTACTTATTTGACGTTGTTGTTGTTGTTGACGTTGTTGTTGTTATTGTTGTTGTTGTTTATTTGACATTGTTGTTGTTGTTGTTGACGTTGTTGTTGTTGTTGTTTATTTGATGTTGTTGTTGTTGTTGTTGTTGTTTATTTGACACTGTTGTTGTTGTTGTTGTTGTTTATTTGACGTTGTTGTTGTTGTTGTTGTTGTTTATTTGACATTGTTGTTGTTGTTGTTTTAGTTATTTATTTGACGTTATTATTGTTGTTGTTTATTTGACGTTGTTGTTTTTGTTGACGTTGGTGGTGTTGTTGTTTATTTGACGTTGTTGTTGTTGATTATTTGACATTGTTGTTGTTGTTGACGTTGTTGTTGTTGTTGTTTATTTGACGTTGTTGTTGTTTATTTGACGGTGTTGTTGTTGTTGTTTATTTGACGTTGTTGCTGTTGTTGTTGTTTATTTGACGTTGTTGTTGTTGTTGACGTTGTTGTTGTTATTTATTTGACGTTGTTGTTGTTGTTGACATAGTTGTTGTTGTTGTTTATTTGACGTTGTTGTTATTGTTGACGTTGTTGTTGTTGTTCTTGTTTATTTGACGTTGTTGTTGTTATTGTTGTTGTTGTTGTTTTTTATTTGACGTTGTTGTTGTTGTTTATTTGACGTTGTTGTTGTTGTTGTTGTTTATTTGACGTTGTTGTTGTTGTTGTTTATTTGACGTTGTTGTTGTTGACGTTGTTGTTGTTGTTGTTGTTTATTTGATGTTGTTGTTACTTATTTGACGTTGTTGTTGTTGTTGACGTTGTTGTTGTTGTTGTTGTTTATTTGACATTGTTGTTGTTGTTGTTGACGTTGTTGTTGTTGTTGTTTATTTGATGTTGTTGTTGTTGTTGTTTATTTGACACTGTTGTTGTTGTTGTTGTTGTTGTTTATTTGACGTTGTTGTTATTGTTGTTGTTGTTTATTTGACGTTGTTGTTGTTGTTGTTTTTGTTATTTATTTGACGTTGTTATTGTTGTTGTTTATTTGACGTTGGTTTTTTTGTTGACGTTGGTGGTGTTGTTGTTTATTTGACGTTGTTTTTGTTGATTATTTGACATTGTTGTTGTTGTTGACGTTGTTGTTGTTGTTGTTTATTTGACGTTGTTGTTGTTTATTTGACGGTGTTGTTGTTGTTGTTGTTTATTTGACGTTGTTGCTGTTGTTGTTGTTTATTTGACGTTGTTGTTGTTGTTGACGTTGTTGTTGATGTTTATTTGACGTTGTTGTTGTTGTTGACATAGTTGTTGTTGTTGTTTATTTGACGTTGTTGTTATTGTTGACGTTGTTGTTGTTTATTTGACGTTGTTGTTGTTGTTCTTGTTGTTGTTTATTTGATGTAGTTGTTGTTGTTGACGTTGTTGTTGTTGTTGTTGTTGTTTATTTGACGTTGTTGTTGTTGTTGTTTTTTTGACATTGTTGTTGTTGTTGACGTTGTTGTTCTTGTTGTTTATTTGACGTTGTTGTTGTTGTTGACGTTGTTGTTATTGTTGTTGTTGTTTATTTGACGTTGTTGTTGTTGTTGTTTATTTGACGTTGTTGTTGTTGTTTTTTTGACATTTTTATTGTTGTTGGCGTTGTTGTTGTTGTTGTTGTTGTTTATTTGACGTTGTTGTTGTAGTTGTTGACGTTGTTGTTGTTGTTATTTATTTGACGTTGTTGTTGTTGTTATTGTTTATTTAACGTTGTTGTTGTTGTTGTTGTTGTTTATTTGACGTTGTTGTTGTTGTTGTTGTTGTTGTTGTTGTTTTTGTTGTTTATTTGACGTTGTTGTTATTGTTGACGTTGTTGTTGTTGTTTATTTGACATTGTTGTTGTTGTTTATTTGACATTGTTTTTGTTGTTGTTTATTTGACGTTGTTGTTGTTGTTGTTGTTTATTTTACGTTGTTGTTGTTGTTGTTGTTTATTTGACGTTGTTGTTGTTGTTTATTTGAAGTTGTTGTTGTTGTTGTTGTTGTTTATTTGACGTTGTTGTTGTTGTTGTTTATTTGACGTTGTTGTTCTTGACGTTGTTGTTGTTGTTGTTGTTGTTTATTTAACGTTGTTGTTACTTATTTGACGTTGTTGTTGTTGACGTTGTTGTTGTTGTTGTTGTTTATTTGACATTGTTGTTGTTGTTGTTGACGTTGTTGTTGTTGTTGTTGTTGTTGTTGTTGACGTTGTTGTTGTTGTTGACGTTGTTGTTGTTGTTTATTTGACGTTGTTGTTGACGTTGTTGTTGTTGTTTATTTGACATTGTTGTTGTTGTTGACGGTGTTGTTGTTGTTGTTGCTGTTGTTGTTGTTATTTATTTAACGTTGTTGTTGTTGTTTATTTGAAGTTGTTGTTGTTGTTTATTTGACGTTGTTGTTGTTGTTTATTTGACGTTGCTGTTGTTGACGTTGTTGTTGTTGTTGTTGTTTATTTGACGTTGTTGTTGTTTATTTGACGTAGTTGTTGTTGTTGACGTTGTTGTTGTTGTTGTTGTTGTTGTTTATTTGACGTTGTTGTTGTTGTTGTTGTTTTTTTGACATTGTTGTTGTTGTTGTTGACGTTGTTGTTCTTGTTGTTTATTTGACGTTGTTGTTGTTGTTGTTGTTGACGTTGTTGTTGTTGACGTTGTTGTTGTTGTTGTTTATTTGACGTTGTTGTTGTTGTTGTTTATTTGACGTTGTTGTTGTTGTTTTTTTGACATTTTTATTGTTGTTGTTGTTGTTGTTGTGGTTGTTTATTTGATGTTGTTGTTGTAGTTGTTGACGTTGTTGTTGTTGTTATTTATTTGACGTTGTTGTTGTTGTTATTGTTTATTTAACGTTGTTGTTGTTGTTGTTGTTGTTTATTTGACGTTGTTGTTGTTGTTGTTGTTGTTTTTGTTGTTTATTTGACGTTGTTGTTATTGTTGTTGTTGTTATTTATTTGACGTTGTTGTGGTTGTTATTGTTTATTTAACGTTGTTGTTGTTGTTGTTTATTTGACGTTGTTGTTGTTGTTGTTGTTTTTGTTGTTTATTTGACGTTGTTGTTATTGTTGACGTTGTTATTAATTCTCCCCCACTATTCCAATATTCCAAAATAAATAATTCCTTTTCATTTTATTAATTCTAATAAAATAATTTCTCAATTAAATAAATCAAATAATTGAAAATGGGATGTTACAACTCTCCCCCACTAAAAGAGTTTTCGTCCTCGAAAACATACCTTAGATGAACAGTTCCGGATAAGCCTCTTTCATCTGGCTCTCCAGCTCCCAAGTGATATTTCCATCTGCTGGACCTCCCCAAGCAACCTTCACTAATGCTATCTCTTTACCTCTTAACTGTTTCACTTCCCGATCTTCTATCCTCATAGGCAATGTTTCTACTGTCAGGTTATCTCTCACCTGTACATCATCTATTTGGATTACATGAGATGGGTCTGGAATCTATCTCCTCAACTGAGAAACATGAAAAACATCGTGCAAATTCGCAAGTCTCGGAGGTAAAGCAATACGATAAGCAACTTCTCCAACTCTTTCCGTAATCTGAAACGGACCAATAAAACGCGGAGTCAACTTCTTAGATTTCAACGCTCGACCAATACCCGTCATTGGAGTAACTCTCATAAACACATGATCTCCAGCACTGAATTCTAAATTCTTTCTCCTCTTATCATGATAACTTTTCTGACGACTCTGAGAAGCTCTCATCTTCTCTTGAATCAATTTGATCTTTTCAGTAGTCTGCTGAACAATCTCTGGCCCAATTACTGAACTCTCTCCAGATTCATACCAACACAAAGGCGTTCTACACCGTCTACCATACAATGCCTCAAACGGAGCCATACCAATACTCGAATGGTAACTATTGTTATAAGTAAATTCAATCAATGGCAAATAGCTATCCCAAGCTCCACCCTTCTCTAAAACACAAGCACGCAATAAATCTTCTAACGATTGAATCGTCCTCTCCGTCTGTCCATCAGTCTGAGGATGGTAAGCTGAACTCAACCTCAATTTAGTACCCAAAGCCTTCTGCAATCCTTCCCAAAATTTCGAAGTAAATCTCGGATCTCTATCTGACACAATACTAGAAGCAACTCCATGCAAACTCACTATTTTCTCAATATATAACTGTGCCAATCTCTCCATTGAGTAATCCATTCGCACCGGTATAAAATGAGCAGACTTAGTCAGTATATCCACAACAACCCATATCGCTTCACAATTCTTAGGAGTCCTCGGCAACCCGGATACAAAATCCATAGAAATACTATCCCACTTCCATTCTGGAATAAACATCGGCTGCATAACTCCAGACGGCTTCTGATGCTCAATCTTCGATTTCTGACAGATTAAACATGCATACACAAATTCAGCTATTTCCTTTTTCATTCCCGGCCACCAAAACAATTTCTTCAAATCATGATACATTTTCGTGGCACCCGGATGAATGCTCATCCCACTGCGATGTCCTTCCTCTAATATACTCTTCTTGATTTCTGCGACATCAGGAACACAAACTCTATCGCCAAATCTCATAACATCATTTTCATCAATTCTAAACTCACCACCTTGACCTTGGTTGATCAATGTCAATTTATCAACTAAATTAACATCAGATTTCTGCCCGATCCTGATCTCTTCTAGAATACCACTAGTAAGTTTCAACATACCCAAACGAACACACTTCGGAGTACTTTCAAAAATTAAACTCAAATCTCGGAATTGTTCAATTAAATCCAATTCACGAACCATCATCATAGACATATGCAAGGATTTCCTGCTCAAAGCATCTGCAACCACATTTGCCTTACCAGGATGGTAGTTCAAACCAAAATCATAATCTTTGAGAAATTCCAACCACCTTCTTTGCCTCATATTGAGCTCTTTCTGATCGAAAAGATACTTCAAACTCTTATGATCACTATACACTTCAAATCTCGAACCATACAGATAATGTCTCCACAATTTCAAGACAAACACAACTGCTGCCAACTCTAAGTCATGAGTAGGATAGTTCCTTTCATGAACCTTCAACTGTCTCGAAGCATACGCAACTACCTGTTGATTCTGCATTAAAACACCACCTAGACCCAACAGAGATGCATCACAATAGACCACAAAAGATTCCACCGGATTTGGCAAAATCAGAATAGGAGCGCTAGTCAATCTCCGCTTCAATTCTTGGAAGCCTTTCTCACAATCAGAATCCCAAATAAACGCTTGTCCTTTACGAGTCAACTTCGTCAACGGCAATGCTAACTTTGAGAATCCTTCGATAAACTTTCTGTAATAACCTGCAAGACCAAGGAAACTTCTGATTTCAGAAACAGTCTTCGGAGCTTCCCACTGAGATACTGCTTCTACTTTTGTAGGATCCACTGCAATACCATTTTTAGAAATCACATGTCCAAGAAAACTAACTTCATTCAGCCAGAACTCACATTTGGACAACTTTGCATACAACTTCTTATCTTTCAACAACTCTAACACAATTCTGAGATGTTCCGCATGCTCTTCGTCATTCTTGGAATAAATCAGAATGTCATCAATAAAAACCACAACAAACTTATCCAGGTACGGGTGAAAAATCCTGTTCATATATTCCATGAAAACACCAGGTGCATTAGTAACTCCGAACGGCATAACAGAATATTCATAATGCCCATACCTCGTTCGAAAAGCAGTCTTTTGAATATCTTCCGCTTTCACACGAATCTGGTGATATCCAGATCTCAAGTCAATCTTACTGAATACACTGGCTCCAATTAGCTGATCCATTAAATCATCAATCCTCGGTAACGGATACCAATTCTTAATGGTTACCTTGTTCAATTGCCTGTAATCAACACACAGTCTCATAGAACCTTCTTTCTTCTTGACCAACAATACCGGAGCACCCCAAGGCGAAACACTTGGACGAATAAACTTCTTCTCCAGTAAATCTTCCAACTGACTCTTTAATTCAGCCAACTCAGACGCAGACATATGATATGGCGCCATCAACACCGGTCTCGTACCAGGAATCAAATCTATAGAAAATTCCACTTCTCTCTCAGGAGGTAACTCACCAACATCATCAGGAAAGACTTCTGGAAAATCACACACCACTGGCAATTCACCACTCCTGACCTTTCCTGTTGCATCTAACGAAGCCAGTAACATAAACACATTAGCACCGTCTTCCATTGCTTCTTGTACCTGCCTAGCAGTCATAGTCAAATTCTCGACACCAACTGCTTCTGGAAAAATCACCGTCTTAGCAAAGCAGTTCAGATGAACCCGGTTGAATCCCAACCAGTTCATCCCAAGGATAATATCAATTTGTTCAAGCGGTAGGCACACTAAATCTATACTGAAACCTCTACCAAAAATCTCAATAGGACAATTCCTACATACAAGTGAAGTTGTCACTGAACCCGATGCAGGAGTATCAACAACCATGCTACCTCGCATATCAGATATATCCAGTTTCAACCTCTCAGCACAATCCAAAGAAATGAAAGAATGAGTTGCACCAGTATCAATAATTGCAACTAAAGGTGTGCCATGAATAAAACACGTACCTTTAATCAATCGATCCTCTGGAGTAGTCTCAGATCCAGACAAAGCAAACACTTTTCCACCTGACTGATCCTTCTTAGGCTTAGGACACTGCGGACGAATGTGACCTTCTTCGCCACAATTGTAACAAGTAACAGACTTCCCTTTGCAATCAATAGACAAATGACCAGCCTTTCCACATTTATAGCACTTCTTCTCATCACTCTTGCAATCTCGAATGTGATGACCAGACTCACCACACCTGTAGCATCTGATAGGAGCCTTAGAATCTCCCCCACTAGGCCTTTTCCATCCACCTGATTTCTGGTTATCTCTACCATATGGCTTGCCATGGTCCATATGTTGCTTTCCTCTTTTATCAACAGCCCCACGAGAGTGAGACGACCTATTGTTGGTAATATCTTCTTCCAAGATTCTGCTACAATCCACCAGATCAGAAAATCTACGAATACGCTGGTACCTGATTCCCTGCTTAATCTCATCTCGGAGACCATTCTCAAATTTGATACATTTAGAGAATTCTCCAGCCTCATCATTGTTGTAGTGAGCATAATACTTTGCCAGCTCAGTGAACTTAGTAGCATACTCACTAACAGTCAGATTGCCCTGCTTAAGCTCCAAAAACTCAATTTCCTTTCTTCCCCGAACATCTTCAGGAAAGTACCTCCTCAGAAAAGCCCTTCTGAAGTTAGCCCAAGTCAGTGTCTCTCCATCCTGAACCATTTCAGTCCTTGTTGCAACCCACCAGTCGTCGGCTTCTTCTGCCAACATATGCGTACCATATCTGACTTTCAGATCTTCAGCACAATCAATTACACGGAAAATCCTTTCGATTTCCTTCAGCCACTTCTGAGCACCTTCAGGGTCATGTGTACCTTTGAACAACGGAGGATTGTTCCTTTGGAAGTTCCCCAATTGCCTATCAGCACCAATCACGCCTCCAGTTGGGTTTCCAGCAAGTACACCAGCTAACATCCCCAAGGCCTCAGCGAGTGCAACATCATTTCGTCCGTTACCTCTTCCAGCCATATTCTTGAGAATTAAAACATACTCCACATCAGAATACAGTATCGACAGTGTTACCTTGCACTAGTCTCATACAAAAGGAATGACTGACTCAAGACTCTGGTCGCAACGACCGACTATGCTCTGATACCACTATTGTAACACCCTCTAAAAATCCCGAATAAATTTTCGCGAATAATTAAAATTATAATTTCAGAGTACATGTATCAACGAGGATGTCACAATTCTCTTTTAATAAAAAAACAAGTTCCTGTCATGCATAATCATAGTAGTAACTCATACATGTTTACACAGCGGAATGATTTAATTAATAAAACCAATGTTATAATATTTTCAAAATCATCAGGGATTAACACCTGGAAAATGTCAACCTCATATTATAACAAACAAAGGGAAATAAACGAGTCTGACTAAGCAGCTCGACAAACAAACGTTCCCGGAGTTACAACTACCAGAGAATGACCCGGACAATACTAAAACGGAAATAAACTAGAAATGACGAGCCTTCGCCAAGCACCTGAACGAAGCTCCTCAATCTGAAATATTCAACAGTAAGGGTGAGCATCTCAACTATACATTTGATTATGCGTTCATAACAAATCAATTCAAGAAACCATAAGCATCACCCAACAATTAGCATGTTTCATAGATTACAAAAACCCTTACAATCCATATATTCATAATATCATACTTTTCATGCTTACTTATTAACATCAAACATCGTTAACAACTTAGTATCAATACATGCATACAATCAATCAAATATAACATTGGAAAAATCATCCATTCATGTCATATTCAATGTAATGCAACACACCCATGCATGTGGTACCATTTTACCGCCCCATTAAATCTCGGGTCACGGATAACTCACCGTTCCATTATATCGCGGACACGGCTACCACCTCAACGTTCCATTAAATCGCGGACACGTATATTGGCCACCATGTTAATTCCACACAATGGGAATTAACAAATGCAACATGATATGTAAAGTATGTAACACTCAGCATACTATTAACATCAATCGACATATCATGCAACATCAACAATATCAAATATAACATGATATGAATAGCATGTAATCACTCAGCATACTATTAAACATCAATCATATCAAGTTATATCATAATTCATGCTTGATAACATCATCTAAAAGCATGACAATAAAATCCACATAGTGTTGGTATCATAACATACAATCGTTATTCGATACACACATCAATCAACACTAGGAAATCAATAAACACATATTCAAAACATGTCAAACACTGCACATCAAAACCGGATCAATCCATACTTAACAGCATGCACAGAAAACATAGTTTAAAAACCAACACAGGAGGTTTAACACGGGTGCCCGTGTAAAACAACACTGCCCGTGTGGAAATGTGTCCAGAAAACACGTTTTTTTGACAAAACAGAGGATCAACACGGGCGCCCGTGTAAATCAACACGGCCCGTGTTGAATTGTGCCCAGAAAACCCATTTTTATGCCAACACAGTGAATCAACACGGGCGCCCGTGTTAATCAACACGCCCGTGTTGAATTATGGCCAGAAAACACATTTTCATCAGCATTACAGTGAATCAACACGGGTGCCCGCGTAAATCAACGCGCCCGTGTTGATGAGTGCGAACCCAATTTTTCTGTTTTTGCAGCAGCTCATATACCCATATTTTTGCACGAAAATACCTCTCTACGGCGGTGCAATATAGTACAAAGACATCCAATCCATCATAGAACTTAAAATCCCTAATTGATTCATAAAATCGGGAACTTAAACCTTTTCTAACAAAGTTCAATCCTAAGGGTATCGATCCCTAATAACATCTAATAATTGGGGTTTCTCCCTACGATTACCCGAATCAACCGTACATAAACCCATAAGCAAAAGTAAATTGAGTATTAGCCCCCCTTACCTTATCAAATTGCAGCTTGAGTTCTTGAGCGATGTTCTTCGTTCTTCTCACCTTCAGAGCTCTATTTCCCCAAATTCCAAAACTCTGTGTTATCGTGAATAATGAGAAAAATAGCTTAAGTTCCAAAACATATCTTTATTTCTCTTGCACCCCCACTCTTTACTAACAACCTCCAAGCCCAATAACTTAAAAGAAACCCATATTTCTTATTTCTTTTATTTTCTTCCAATATTCCAAAATAAATAATTCCTTTTCATTTTATTAATTCTAATAAAATAATTTCTCAATTAAATAAATCAAATAATTGAAACTGGGGTGTTACAACTCTCCCCCACTAAAAGAGTTTTCGTCCTCGAAAACATACCTTAGACGAACAGTTCCGGATAAGCCTCTTTCATCTGGCTCTCCAGCTCCCAAGTGATATTTCCATCTGCTGGACCTCCCCAAGCAACCTTCACTAATGCTATCTCTTTACCTCTTAACTGTTTCACTTCCCGATCTTCTATCCTCATAGGCAATGTTTCTACTGTCAGGTTATCTCTCACCTGTACATCATCTATTTGAATTACATGAGATGGGTCTGGAATGTATCTCCTCAACTGAGAAACATGAAAAACATCGTGCAAATTCGCAAGTCTCGGAGGTAAAGCAATACGATAAGCAACTTCTCCAACTCTTTCCGTAATCTGAAACGGACCAATAAAACGCGGAGTCAACTTCTTAGATTTCAACGCTCGACCAATACCCGTCATTGGAGTAACTCTCATAAACACATGATCTCCAGCACTGAATTCTAAATTCTTTCTCCTCTTATCATGATAACTTTTCTGACGACTCTGAGAAGCTCTCATCTTCTCTTGAATCAATTTGATCTTTTCAGTAGTCTGCTGAACAATCTCTGGCCCAATTACTGAACTCTCTCCAGATTCATACCAACACAAAGGCGTTCTACACCGTCTACCATACAATGCCTCAAACGGAGCCATACCAATACTCGAATGGTAACTATTGTTATAAGTAAATTCAATCAATGGCAAATAGCTATCCCAAGCTCCACCCTTCTCTAAAACACAAGCACGCAATAAATCTTCTAACGATTGAATCGTCCTCTCCGTCTGTCCATCAGTCTGAGGATGGTAAGCTGAACTCAACCTCAATTTAGTACCCAAAGCCTTCTGCAATCCTTCCCAAAATTTCGAAGTAAATCTCGGATCTCTATCTGACACAATACTAGAAGGAACTCCATGCAAACTCACTATTTTCTCAATATATAACTGTGCCAATCTCTCCATTGAGTAATCCATTCGCACCGATATAAAATGAGCAGACTTAGTCAGTCTATCCACAACAACCCATATCGCTTCACAATTCTTAGGAGTCCTCGGCAACCCGGATACAAAATCCATAGAAATACTATCCCACTTCCATTCTGGAATAAACATCGGCTGCATAACTCCAGACGGCTTCTGATGCTCAATCTTCGATTTCTGACAGATTAAACATGCATACACAAATTCAGCTATTTCCTTTTTCATTCCCGGCCACCAAAACAATTTCTTCAAATCATGATACATTTTCGTGGCACCCGGATGAATGCTCATCCCACTGCGATGTCCTTCCTCTAATATACTCTTCTTGATTTCTGCGACATTAGGAACACAAACTCTATCGCCAAATCTCATAACATCATTTTCATCAATTCTAAACTCACCACCTTGACCTTGGTTGATCAATGTCAATTTATCAACTAAATTAACATCAGATTTCTGCCCGATCCTGATCTCTTCTAGAATACCACTAGTAAGTTTCAACATACCCAAACGAACACACTTCGGAGTACTTTCAAAAATTAAACTCAAATCTCGGAATTGTTCAATTAAATCCAATTCATGAACCATCATCATAGACATATGCAAGGATTTCCTGCTCAAAGCATCTGCAACCACATTTGCCTTACCAGGATGGTAGTTCAAACCAAAATCATAATCTTTGAGAAATTCCAACCACCTTCTTTGCCTCATATTGAGCTCTTTCTGATCGAAAAGATACTTCAAACTCTTATGATCACTATACACTTCAAATCTCGAACCATACAGATAATGTCTCCACAATTTCAAGACAAACACAACTGCTGCCAACTCTAAGTCATGAGTAGGATAGTTCCTTTCATGAACCTTCAACTGTCTCGAAGCATACGCAACTACCTGTTGATTCTGCATTAAAACACCACCTAGACCCAACAGAGATGCATCACAATAGACCACAAAAGATTCCACCGGATTTGGCAAAATCAGAATAGGAGCGCTAGTCAATCTCCGCTTCAATTCTTGGAAGCCTTTATCACAATCAGAATCCCAAATAAACGCTTGTCCTTTACGAGTCAACTTCGTCAACGGCAATGCTAACTTTGAGAATCCTTCGATAAACTTTCTGTAATAACCTGCAAGACCAAGGAAACTTCTGATTTCAGAAACAGTCTTCGGCGCTTCCCACTGAGATACTGCTTCTATTTTTGTAGGATCCACTGCAATACCATTTTTAGAAATCACATGTCCAAGAAAACTAACTTCATTCAGCCAGAACTCACATTTGGACAACTTTGCATACAAATTTCTTATCTTTCAACAACTCTAACACAATTCTGAGATGTTCCGCATGCTCTTCGTCATTCTTGGAATAAATCAGAATGTCATCAATAAAAACCACAACAAACTTATCCAGGTACGGGTGAAAAATCCTGTTCATATATTCCATGAAAACACCAGGTGCATTAGTAACTCCGAACGGCATAACAGAATATTCATAATGCCCATACCTCGTTCGAAAAGCAGTCTTTTGAATATCTTCCGCTTTCACACGAATCTGGTGATATCCAGATCTCAAGTCAATCTTACTGAATACACTGGCTCCAATTAGCTGATCCATTAAATCATCAATCCTCGGTAACGGATACCGATTCTTAATGGTTACCTTGTTCAATTGCCTGTAATCAACACACAGTCTCATAGAACCTTCTTTCTTCTTGACCAATAATACCGGAGCACCCCAAGGCGAAACACTTGGACGAATAAACTTCTTCTCCAGTAAATCTTCCAACTGACTCTTCAATTCAGCCAACTCAGACGCAGACATACGATATGGCGCCATCAACACCGGTCTCGTACCAGGAATCAAATCTATAGAAAATTCCACTTCTCTCTCAGGAGGTAACTCACCAACATCATCAGGAAAGACTTCTGGAAAATCACACACCACTGGCAATTCACCACTCCTGACCTTTCCTGTTGCATCTAACGAAGCCAGTAACATAAACACATTAGCACCGTCTTCCATTGCTTCTTGTACCTGCCTAGCAGTCATATTCAAATTCTCGACACCAACTGCTTCTGGAAAAATCACCGTCTTAGCAAAGCAGTTCAGATGAACCCGGTTGAATCCCAACCAGTTCATCCCAAGGATAATATCAATTTGTTCAAGTGGTAGGCACACTAAATCTATACCGAAACCTCTACCAAAAATCTCAATAGGACAATTCCTACATACAAGTGAAGTTGTCACTGAACCCGATGCAGGAGTATCAACAACCATGCTACCTCGCATATCAGATATGTCCAGTTTCAACCTCTCAGCACAATCCAAAGAAATGAAAGAATGAGTTGCACCAGTATCAATAATTGCAACTAAAGGTGTGCCATGAATAAAACACGTACCTTTAATCAATCGATCCTCTGGAGTAGTCTCAGATCCAGACAAAGCGAACACTTTTCCACCTGACTGATCCTTCTTAGGCTTAGGACACTGCGGACGAATGTGACCTTCTTCGCCACAATTGTAACAAGTAACAGACTTCCCTTTGCAATCAATAGACAAATGACCAGCCTTTCCACATTTATAGCACTTCTTCTCATCACTCTTGCAATCTCGAATGTGATGACCAGACTCACCACACCTGTAGCATCTGATAGGAGCCTTAGAATCTCCCCCACTAGGCCTTTTCCATCCACCTGATTTCTGGTTATCTCTACCATATGGCTTGCCACGGTCCATATGTTGCTTTCCTCTTTTATCAACAGCCCCACGAGAGTGAGACGACCTATTATTGGTAATATCTTCTTCCAAGATTCTGCTACAATCCACCAGATCAGAAAATCTACGAATACGCTGGTACCTGATTCCCTGCTTAATCTCATCTCGGAGACCATTCTCAAATTTGATACATTTAGAGAATTCTCCAGCCTCATCATTGTTGTAGTGAGCATAATACTTTGCCAGCTCAGTGAACTTAGTAGCATACTCACTAACAGTCAGATTGCCCTGCTTAAGCTCCAAAAACTCAATTTCCTTTCTTCCCCGAACATCTTCAGGAAAGTACCTCCTCAGAAAAGCCCTTCTGAAGTTAGCCCAAGTCAGTGTCTCTCCATCCTGAACCATTTCAGTCCTTGTTGCAACCCACCAGTCGTCGGCTTCTTCTGCCAACATATGCGTACCATATCTGACTTTCAGATCTTCAGCACAATCAATTACACGGAAAATCCTTTCGATTTCCTTCAGCCACTTCTGAGCACCTTCAGGGTCATGTGTACCTTTGAACAACGGAGGATTGTTCCTTTGGAAGTTCCCCAATTGCCTATCAGCACCAATCACGCCTCCAGTTGGGTTTCCAGCAAGTACACCAGCTAACATCCCCAAGGCCTCAGCGAGTGCAACATCATTTCGTCCGTTACCTCTTCCAGCCATATTCTTGAGAATTAAAACATACTCCACATCAGAATACAGTATCGACAGTGTTACCTTGCACTAGTCTCATACAAAAGGAATGACTGACTCAAGACTCTGGTCGCAACGACCGACTATGCTCTGATACCACTATTGTAACACCCTCTAAAAATCCCGAATAAATTTTCGCGAATAATTAAAATTATAATTTCAGAGTACATGTATCAACGAGGATGTCACAATTCTCTTTTAATAAAAAAACAAGTTCCTGTCATGCATAATCATAGTAGTAACTCATACATGTTTACACAGCGGAATGATTTAATTAATAAAACCAATGTTATAATATTTTCAAAATCATCAGGGATTAACACCTGGAAAATGTCAACCTCATATTATAACAAACAAAGGGAAATAAACGAGTCTGACTAAGCAGCTCGACAAACAAACGTTCCCGGAGTTACAACTACCAGAGCATGACCCGGACAATACTAAAACGGAAATAAACTAGAAATGACGAGCCTTCGCCAAGCACCTGAACGAAGCTCCTCAATCTGAAATATTCAACAGTAAGGGTGAGCATCTCAACTATACATTTGATTATGCGTTCATAACAAATCAATTCAAGAAACCATAAGCATCACCCAACAATTAGCATGTTTCATAGATTACAAAAACCCTTACAATCCATATATTCATAATATCATACTTTTCATGCTTACTTATTAACATCAAACATCGTTAACAACTTAGTATCAATACATGCATACAATCAATCAAATATAACATTGGAAAAATCATCCATTCATGTCATATTCAATGTAATGCAACACACCCATGCATGTGGTACCATTTTACCGCCCCATTAAATCTCGGGTCACGGATAACTCACCGTTCCATTATATCGCGGACACGGCTACCACCTCAACGTTCCATTAAATCGCGGACACGTATATTGGCCACCATGTTAATTCCACACAATGGGAATTAACAAATGCAACATGATATGTAAAGTATGTAACACTCAGCATACTATTAACATCAATCGACATATCATGCAACATCAACAATATCAAATATAACATGATATGAATAGCATGTAATCACTCAGCATACTATTAAACATCAATCATATCAAGTTATATCATAATTCATGCTTGATAACATCATCTAAAAGCATGACAATAAAATCCACATAGTGTTGGTATCATAACATACAATCGTTATTCGATACACACATCAATCAACACTAGGAAATCAATAAACACATATTCAAAACATGTCAAACACTGCACATCAAAACCGGATCAATCCATACTTAACAGCATGCACAGAAAACATAGTTTAAAAACCAACACAGGAGGTTTAACACGGGTGCCCGTGTAAAACAACACTGCCCGTGTGGAAATGTGTCCAGAAAACACGTTTTTTTGACAAAACAGGGGATCAACACGGGCGCCCGTGTAAATCAACACGGCCCGTGTTGAATTGTGCCCAGAAAACCCATTTTTATGCCAACACAGTGAATCAACACGGGCGCCCGTGTTAATCAACACGCCCGTGTTGAATTATGGCCAGAAAACACATTTTCATCAGCATTACAGTGAATCAACACGGGTGCCCGCGTAAATCAACGCGCCCGTGTTGATGAGTGCGAACCCAATTTTTCTGTTTTTGCAGCAGCTCATATACCCATATTTTTGCACGAAAATACCTCTCTACGGCGGTGCAATATAGTACAAAGACATCCAATCCATCATAGAACTTAAAATCCCTAATTGATTCATAAAATCGGGAACTTAAACCTTTTCTAACAAAGTTCAATCCTAAGGGTATCGATCCCTAATAACATCTAATAATTGGGGTTTCTCCCTACGATTACCCGAATCAACCGTACATAAACCCATAAGCAAAAGTAAATTGAGTATTAGCCCCCCTTACCTTATCAAATTGCAGCTTGAGTTCTTGAGCGATGTTCTTCGTTCTTCTCACCTTCAGAGCTCTATTTCCCCAAATTCCAAAACTCTGTGTTATCGTGAATAATGAGAAAAATAGCTTAAGTTCCAAAACATATCTTTATTTCTCTTGCACCCCCACTCTTTACTAACAACCTCCAAGCCCAATAACTTAAAAGAAACCCATATTTCTTATTTCTTTTATTTTCTTCCAATATTCCAAAATAAATAATTCCTTTTCATTTTATTAATTCTAATAAAATAATTTCTCAATTAAATAAATCAAATAATTGAAACTGGGGTGTTACAACTCTCCCCCACTAAAAGAGTTTTCGTCCTCGAAAACATACCTTAGACGAACAGTTCCGGATAAGCCTCTTTCATCTGGCTCTCCAGCTCCCAAGTGATATTTCCATCTGCTGGACCTCCCCAAGCAACCTTCACTAATGCTATCTCTTTACCTCTTAACTGTTTCACTTCCCGATCTTCTATCCTCAGAGGCAATGTTTCTACTGTCAGGTTATCTCTCACCTGTACATCATCTATTTGAATTACATGAGATGGGTCTGGAATGTATCTCCTCAACTGAGAAACATGAAAAACATCGTGCAAATTCGCAAGTCTCGGAGGTAAAGCAATACGATAAGCAACTTCTCCAACTCTTTCCGTAATCTGAAACGGACCAATAAAACGCGGAGTCAACTTCTTAGATTTCAACGCTCGACCAATACCCGTCATTGGAGTAACTCTCATAAACACATGATCTCCAGCACTGAATTCTAAATTCTTTCTCCTCTTATCATGATAACTTTTCTGACGACTCTGAGAAGCTCTCATCTTCTCTTGAATCAATTTGATCTTTTCAGTAGTCTGCTGAACAATCTCTGGCCCAATTACTGAACTCTCTCCAGATTCATACCAACACAAAGGCGTTCTACACCGTCTACCATACAATGCCTCAAACGGAGCCATACCAATACTCGAATGGTAACTATTGTTATAAGTAAATTCAATCAATGGCAAATAGCTATCCCAAGCTCCACCCTTCTCTAAAACACAAGCACGCAATAAATCTTCTAACGATTGAATCGTCCTCTCCGTCTGTCCATCAGTCTGAGGATGGTAAGCTGAACTCAACCTCAATTTAGTACCCAAAGCCTTCTGCAATCCTTCCCAAAATTTCGAAGTAAATCTCGGATCTCTATCTGACACAATACTAGAAGGAACTCCATGCAAACTCACTATTTTCTCAATATATAACTGTGCCAATCTCTCCATTGAGTAATCCATTCGCACCGATATAAAATGAGCAGACTTAGTCAGTCTATCCACAACAACCCATATCGCTTCACAATTCTTAGGAGTCCTCGGCAACCCGGATACAAAATCCATAGAAATACTATCCCACTTCCATTCTGGAATAAACATCGGCTGCATAACTCCAGACGGCTTCTGATGCTCAATCTTCGATTTCTGACAGATTAAACATGCATACACAAATTCAGCTATTTCCTTTTTCATTCCCGGCCACCAAAACAATTTCTTCAAATCATGATACATTTTCGTGGCACCCGGATGAATGCTCATCCCACTGCGATGTCCTTCCTCTAATATACTCTTCTTGATTTCTGCGACATTAGGAACACAAACTCTATCGCCAAATCTCATAACATCATTTTCATCAATTCTAAACTCACCACCTTGACCTTGGTTGGTGGTGTTGTTGTTTATTTGACGTTGTTTTTGTTGATTATTTGACATTGTTGTTGTTGTTGACGTTGTTGTTGTTGTTGTTTATTTGACGTTGTTGTTGTTTATTTGACGGTGTTGTTGTTGTTGTTTATTTGACGTTGTTGCTGTTGTTGTTATTTATTTGACGTTGTTGTTGTTGTTGACGTTGTTGTTGATGTTTATTTGACGTTGTTGTTGTTGTTGACATAGTTGTTGTTGTTGTTTATTTGACGTTGTTGTTATTGTTGACGTTGTTGTTGTTTATTTGACGTTGTTGTTGTTGTTCTTGTTGTTGTTTATTTGATGTTGTTGTCGTTGTTTATCTGACGTTGTTGTTGTTGTTGACGTTGTTGTTGTTGTTGACGTTGTTGTTGTTGTTTATTTGACGTTGTTGTTGTTGACGTTGTTGTTGTTGTTTATTTGACATTGTTGTTGTTGTTGACGGTGTTGTTGTTGTTGTTGTTGTTGTTGTTGTTATTTATTTAACGTTGTTGTTGTTGTTGTTGTTTATTTGACGTTGTTGTTGTTGTTTATTTGACGTTGTTGTTGTTGTTTATTTGACGTTGCTGTTGTTGACGTTGTTGTTGTTGTTGTTGTTGTTTATTTGACGTTGTTGTTGTTTATTTGACGTAGTTGTTGTTGTTGACGTTGTTGTTGTTGTTGTTGTTGTTGTTTATTTGACGTTGTTGTTGTTGTTATTTTTTTGACATTGTTGTTTTTGTTGACGTTGTTGTTCTTGTTGTTTATTTGACGTTGTTGTTGTTGTTGACGTTGTTGTTGTTGTTGTTTATTTGACGTTGTTGTTGTTGTTGTTTATTTGACGTTGTTGTTGTTGTTTTTTTGACATTTTTATTGTTGTTGACGTTGTTGTTGTTGTTGTTGTTTATTTGACGTTGTTGTTGTAGTTGTTGACGTTGTTGTTGTTGTTATTTATTTGACGTTGTTGTTGTTGTTATTGTTTATTTAACGTTGTTGTTGTTGTTGTTGTTTATTTGACGTTGTTGTTGTTGTTGTTGTTTTTGTTGTTTATTTGACGTTGTTGTTATTGTTGACGTTGTTGTTGTTGTTTATTTAACATTGTTGTTGTTGTTGTTTATTTGACATTGTTTTTGTTGTTGTTTATTTGACGTTGTTGTTGTTGTTGTTGTTTATTTTACGTTGTTGTTGTTGTTGTTGTTTATTTGACGTTGTTGTTGTTGTTGTTTATTTGAAGTTGTTGTTGTTGTGGTTTATTTGACGTTGTTGTTGTTGTTGTTGTTTATTTGACGTTGTTGTTATTGTTGACGTTGTTGTTGTTGTTCTTGTTTATTTGACGTTGTTGTTGTTATTGTTGTTGTTGTTGTTGTTTATTTGACGTTGTTGTTGTTGTTGTTGTTTATTTGACGTTGTTGTTGTTGTTGTTTATTTGATGTTGTTGTTGTTGTTGTTTATTTGACGTTGTTGTTGTTGACGTTGTTATTGTTGTTGTTGTTTATTTGATGTTGTTGTTACTTATTTGACGTTGTTGTTGTTGTTGACGTTGTTGTTGTTGTTGACGTTGTTGTTGTTGTTGTTTATTTGACATTGTTGTTGTTGTTGTTGACGTTGTTGTTGTTGTTGTTTATTTGATGTTGTTGTTGTTGTTGTTTATTTGACACTGTTGTTGTTGTTGTTGTTGTTTATTTGACGTTGTTGTTGTTGTTGTTTATTTGACGTTGTTGTTGTTGTTGTTGTTTTTGTTATTTATTTGACGTTGTTATTGTTGTTGTTTATTTGACGTTGTTGTTTTTGTTGACGTTGTTGTTTTTGTTGACGTTGGTGGTGTTGTTGTTTATTTGACGTTGTTTTTGTTGTTTATTTGACGTTATAGTTGTTGTTAACGTTGTTGTTGTTGTTGTTTATTTGACGTTGTTGTTGTTGTTTATTTCACATTGTTATTGTTGTTGTTTATTTGACGGTGTTGTTGTTGTTGTTTATTTGACGTTGTTGCTGTTGTTGTTGTTGTTTATTTGACGTTGTTGTTGTTGACGTTGTTGTTGATGTTTATTTGACGTTGTTGTTGTTGTTGACATAGTTGTTGTTGTTGTTTATTTGACGTTGTTGTTATTGTTGACGTTGTTGTTGTTTATTTGACGTTGTTGTTGTTGTTCTTGTTGTTGTTTATTTGATGTTGTTGTTGTTGTTGTCGTTGTTTATCTGACGTTGTTGTTGTTGACGTTGTTGTTGTTGTTGACGTTGTTGTTGTTGTTTATTTGACGTTGTTGTTGTTGACGTTGTTGTTGTTGTTTATTTGACATTGTTGTTGTTGTTGACGGTGTTGTTGTTGTTGTTGTTGTTGTTGTTATTTATTTAACGTTGTTGTTGTTGTTGTTGTTTATTTGACGTTGTTGTTGTTGTTTATTTGACGTTGTTGTTGTTGTTTATTTGACGTTGCTGTTGTTGACGTTGTTGTTGTTGTTGTTGTTGTTTATTTGACGTTGTTGTTGTTTATTTGACGTAGTTGTTGTTGTTGACGTTGTTGTTGTTGTTGTTGTTTATTTGACGTTGTTGTTGTTGTTATTTTTTTGACATTGTTGTTTTTGTTGACGTTGTTGTTCTTGTTGTTTATTTGACGTTGTTGTTGTTGTTGACGTTGTTGTTGTTGTTGTTTATTTGACGTTGTTGTTGTTGTTGTTTATTTGACGTTGTTGTTGTTGTTTTTTTGACATTTTTATTGTTGTTGACGTTGTTGTTGTTGTTGTTGTTTATTTGACGTTGTTGTTGTAGTTGTTGACGTTGTTGTTGTTGTTATTTATTTGACGTTGTTGTTGTTGTTATTGTTTATTTAACGTTGTTGTTGTTGTTGTTGTTTATTTGACGTTGTTGTTGTTGTTGTTGTTGTTTTTGTTGTTTATTTGACGTTGTTGTTATTGTTGACGTTGTTGTTGTTGTTTATTTGACATTGTTGTTGTTGTTGTTGTTTATTTGACATTGTTTTTGTTGTTGTTTATTTGACGTTGTTGTTGTTGTTGTTGTTTATTTTACGTTGTTGTTGTTGTTGTTGTTTATTTGACGTTGTTGTTGTTGTTGTTTATTTGAAGTTGTTGTTGTTGTTGTGGTTTATTTGACGTTGTTGTTGTTGTTGTTTATTTGACGTTGTTGTTGTTGACGTTGTTGTTGTTGTTGTTGTTTATTTAACGTTGTTGTTACTTATTTGACGTTGTTGTTATTGACGTTGTTGTTGTTGTTGTTGTTTATTTGACATTGTTGTTGTTGTTGTTGACGTTGTTGTTGTTGTTGTTTATTTGATGTTGTTGTTGTTGTTGTTGTTTATTTGACGTTGTTGTTGTTGTTGTTTATTTGACGTTGTTGTTGTTGTTGTTTATTTGACGTTGTTGTTGTTGTTTTTGTTATTTATTTGACGTTGTTATTGTTGTTGTTTATTTGACGTTGTTGTATTTGTTGACGTTGGTGGTGTTGTTGTTTATTTGACGTTGTTGTTGTTGATTATTTGACATTGTTGTTGTTGTTGACGTTGTTGTTGTTATTGTTTATTTGACGTTGTTGTTGTTTATTTGACGGTGTTGTTGTTGTTGTTTATTTGACGTTGTTGCTGTTGTTGTTGTTTATTTGACGTTGTTGTTGTTGTTGACGTTGTTGTTGTTGTTTATTTGACGTTGTTGTTGTTGTTGACATAGTTGTTGTTGTTGTTTATTTGACGTTGTTGTTATTGTTGATGTTGTTGTTGTTTATTTGACGTTGTTGTTGTTCTTGTTGTTGTTTATTTGATGTTGTTGTTGTTGTCGTTGTTTATCTGACGTTGTTGTTGTTGTTGACGTTGTTGTTGTTGTTGTTTATTTAACTTTGTTGTTGTTGTTGTTGACGTTGTTGTTGTTGTTGACGTTGTTGTTGACGTTGTTGTTGTTGTTGTTTATTTGACGTTGTTGTTGTTGACGTTGTTGTTGTTGTTTATTTGACATTGTTGTTGTTGTTGACGGTGTTGTTGTTGTTGAAATTGTTGTTGTTGTTGTTGTTTATTTGACTTTGTTGTTGTTGTTGTTGACATTGTTGTTGTTGTTGTTGACATTGTTGTTGTTGTTGACGTTGTTGTTGTTGTTTATTTGACGTGGTTGTTGTTGTTGACGTTGTTGTTGTTGTTTATTTGACATTGTTGTTGTTGTTGACGGTGTTGTTGTTGTTGAAATTGTTGTTGTTGTTGTTTATTTGACTTTGTTGTTGTTGTTGAAATTGTTGTTGTTGTTTACGTTGTTGTTGTTGTTTATTTGACGTGGTTGTTGTTGTTGACGTTGTTGTTGTTGTTGTTTATTTGACATTGTTGTTGTTGACGGTGTTGTTGTTGATGATGATGTTGTTGTTATTTATTTGACGTTGTTGTTGTTGTTTATTTGACGTTGTTGTTGTTTATTTGACCTTGTTGTTGTTGTTTATTTGACGTTGCTGTTGTTGACGTTGTTGTTGTTGTTGTTGTTTATTTGACGTTGTTGTTGTTTATTTGACGTAGTTGTTGTTGTTGACGTTGTTGTTGTTGTTGTTTATTTGACATTGTTGTTTTTTTGACATTGTTGTTGTTGTTGACGTTGTTGTTGTTGTTGTTTATTTGACGTTGTTGTCGTTGTTATTGTTTATTTGATATTGTTGTTGTTGTTGACGATGTTGTTGTTGTTGTTTATTTGACGTTGTTGTTGTTTATTTGACATTGTTGTTGTTGTTGACGTTGTTGTTGTTCCTGTTTATTTGACGTTATTGTTGTTGTTTATTTGACATTGTTGTTGTTGTTGACGTTGTTGTTGTTGTTGTTTTTGTTGTTTATTTGACGTTATAGTTGTTGTTAACGTTGTTGTTGTTGTTTATTTGACGTTGTTGTTGTTGTTTATTTCACATTGTTATTGTTGTTGTTTATTTGACGTTGTTGTTGTTGTTGTTTATTTGACGTTGTTGTTGTTGTTGTTGTTGTTTATTTGACGTTGTTGTTGTTGTTTATTTTACGTTGTTGTTGTTGTTGTTATTGTTTATTTGACGTGGTTGTTGTTGACGTTATTGTTGTTGTTGTTTATTTGACGTTGTTGTTGTTGTTGACATAGTTGTTATTTATTTGACGTTGTTGTTGTTGTTGACGTTGTTGTTGTTTATTTGACGTTGTTGTTGTTCTTGTTGTTGTTTAATTGAGGTTGTTGTTGTTGTTTATTTGACGTTGTTGTTGTTGACGTTGTTGTTGTTGTTGTTGTTGTTGTTGTTTATTTAACATTGTTGTTGACGTTGTTGTTGTTATTGTTTATTTGACTTTGTTGTTGTTGTTGACGTTGTTGTTGTTGTTGTTGACGTTGTTTCTGTTGTTGATGTTGTTGTTGTCGTTTATTTGACATTGTTGTTGTTGTTGACGGTGTTGTTGTTGTTGTTGATGTTGTTGTTGTTATTTATTTGACGTTGTTGTTGTTGTTGTTGTTTATTTGATGTTGTTGTTGTTGACGTTGTTGTTGTTGTTGTTGTTTATTTGACGTTGTTGTTGTTTATTTGACGTAGTTGTTGTTGTTGACGTTGTTGTTGTTGTTGTTTATTTGACGTTGTTGTTGCTTATTTGACGTTGTTGTTGTTGACGTTGTTGTTGTTGTTTATTTGACATTGTTGTTGTTGTTGTTGTTGACGTTGTTGTTGTTGTTGTTGTTGTTGCTGTTGTTGTTTATTTGACGTTGTTGTTGTTGTTTATTTGACGTTGTTGTTGTTGTTGTTTATTTGACGTTGTTGTTGTTGTTGTTTATTTGATGTTGTTGTTGTTGTTGTTATTTATTTGACGTTGTTATTGTTGTTGTTTATTTGACGTTGTTGTTTTTGTTGACGTTGGTGTTGTTGTTGTTTATTTGACGTTGTTGTTGTTGTTGATTATTTGACATTGTTGTTGTTGTTGTTGACGTTGTTGTTGTTGTCGTTGTTGTTTATTTGACGTTGTTGTTGTTGTTTTTGTTGTTTATTTGACGTTGCTGTTGTTGTTTATTTGACGTTGTTGTTGTTGTTGTTTATTTGACGTTATGAATCATAGGCATACTACCTAGTGTAATTTTGACTTTGGTACGTCTAAGTGCTATGTATATTCTTAACCGAGGTATCAATTGCTATAATGTGAATAATGCTAAGATTTGAATTTGTGATTTGCATAGGAAACTTAGCTGGTAAATAGTCCTTGAGATTTTCGAAGTATTCTTGTGCCTTTATAATTTGAATGTAATGCATGGTTTGCATGTTTGATATGGTTATGCATGTTGCTGCATAGTATGCTTTTGTAATGTATGCTTGATGTAATTATGCTTATGAGTGAATAATGATATATGTGAGGCACTTAATGGGAAATATACTGATGAGATTTACCAAGGAATCTACTGTCGAGATTCATTTGAGGAATTACCTCATGTTGAGATCTTCTGGAAATCATATGCCGAGATTAACCACGGGAATATATTATCGGGATTCTGCTGAGAAGTACCTCCTTCTGAGGTCATCTAGAAAATTGTCTGTTGAGATCAACCAGGGGAATCTACTATCGAGATTCTATTAAGAACTACCTTCTGTCGGGGTCTTCTAAAAAATCATCTGCAGAGATCAACCAGGGGAATCTACTACCAAGATTATGTTAAGAACTACCTTCTGCCGAGTTGTTCTGGAAAATCATCTACCGAGATCAACCAAGGGAATCTACTATCGAGCTTTTGTTGAAAACTACCTACTGCCAAGGTCTTCTGGAAAATCATCAGCCAAGATCAACCAGGTAAATCTACTGCCAAGATTCTATTGAGAACTATTTTTTGCCGAGGTCTTCTAGAAAATCATCTGCTGAGATCAACCATGTGAATCTACTGTCAAAATTTTGTTAAGAACTACCTTCTACTGGGGTCTTCTGGAAAATCATCTGTCGAGATCAACCGGGTGAATCTACTATCGAGATTCTATTAAGAACTACCTTCTGTCGAGGTCTTCTAAAAAATCTTCTGCCGAGATCAACCAAGGGAATCTACTGTCGAGATTCTACGTAGAGTAGATAATTAATGACAATGATGATTGTCTTTATATGAAACATTGTTTATGCTATGCGTTATGATTTATGATTATTTTGACGTGTATTTTGATTGATATATGAAATGTAATGATTGATCAATGCATGTAATGAGTAACTTGGATATGTATCAATGGATGTTGGATTTTGAAGTGCCAATGAGTAATTGGGTTTTTGGGGTTAATTCCAAGTGAGATTGGGATTTTTTGAGATTGCATGAAGTGCGATGATTGATGCATGCAATATGTTATTATTGGGTTATGCCCCTAAAGATTGAGTCTTTCGGTAGTAGATGCCAAGTGAGATTGGGCTTTTGATGATGTTAGATTCATGATACGGGAACATGAATGAGGTGATATGCATCGCTTAACGCTATAACTAAGTGACATGATTAATGAATGATGATGATATATGAAATGACTTGAATGTCCAATATTAGCCATGTAGTGGGTCGTGGAAATATTGAGAGGCGTTGCTTATGTAACAAGGTTGCTTGTCACACGATGGTGGGGTGTTATGCTAGCATGACTTTCTAATACTCATTTTGAACTCAAATATTATCGATGTAGGAGGGAGATTCATTGGGTATCATGAAAGTAGGAGGAGAGCTTGCCCCTTTGTGGTCTTTCTTACCTCAATTTGTTGGGTCTTTGAAGAGATTCACCTCAATGTGAGTTTTGAAGTAGTTTGGCCCTACTATGCACTTGATATGGATGGACCCGTTATTTTTCACTTTGAAACTCTATGCCCTTGATTAATTGACTCTTGGAATTATTTGCTTCTAATGAACTATTTTAGAATCTATTTCTTTTGGTAGAGCCTTACAGGGGCCTGCCTGAACATTTGAATTTTGAAATGCATGCCCCTAATTTTTAAACTCCTAGATCTCACCATGTTGTGATATGAATTTGATATAGATTTCACCAATTGTTTCAATCTCGAAAGATTTGTCAATGAAGTTGCTTGAATCTTTGAAATATATGCCCTCTGATTAACTGGCGTTTGGAGGTTGTGATACGGTGTCCAGAACCGGGACGTGGTTTCCCTATTTCGTTAAGGAAATTTTGCTGGTTTGCGTTTTGCGTTTGTGTTCGCAAAATGTCGCGGTAAGCAAGAGTCTCCACCGACTTTTATTTTATCCAACAAGGAAAGGAAAAAAGCATAGAAAATTCCATTTTCGAGATATTTCTGAGTACGGGGGTAGATTATAGAAAGGGAAGGTATTAGCACCCTTTCTATTTGTAGTTATCTACGGGCTCTTAGGTACTTGCTCATCATTTTCAAAAAAAATTTCTTTGTGTTTGTGGGTTTTGAAAAGTTTTTGTTTTAACTTCGATTTAACTCTTGCTTCTGTCTTCAAGAGTGTAAAGAAGTGTTTTTGAAAACTTGTTTGTAAAGGAGTGTAAGTATAAAAAAAAGTTTGTTTTGGATGAGCAAGTATCTAAGAACTAATCTACCTACTTGAAAAAAGAATCGTTATATGCTTGTTTCCTTTAGACAATGCTATCCCACTATTAGTGAGTGGGTAGCACCGCCGTTGGAGTTTGAGGGTCAATTCGAAAGGGACGTACGGTCACTAAAGCAATGTTAGGATATCTTAGTAATAACCTTAATGTCTTAGATCATTTATCCGAGGCAACAATATCCAAGGCAACCTTTCTGAGGCAACTTGATCTTTGGACAAAAGGACGACCACTAAAACATCCTATACTCAATGACCGTTTACTGAAGGCAACCAAGTGGGAGTATACCCTAAGAGTGTGCATGTGCGAGTGTTTCAGTTTCAGATTTATTTATCTTTACACATTTAGGGTGATCTAATTGTTTTAAAATTAGTCATACATTCTTGTCATGCAAACCCTATTATCAAACATCTAACAGTTGAATATTTGCAGAAATTAAAGTGCGGAATTTAAACTAAGTTATTACAAGGCTTCGGGTATTTACATAGTCAAAAACAAACCCTTTGAAATTAAAAGCGGTAAAAATAAATAAATGTCCTAATTAAATCATTACAAACCGGGAGCAGATACAATAATTGGATAAAAATAATAATAACGCGTGCAAGAAAATTAGATCGAATGTGAAACTAGGGTTTTGACCCTTCTATCCTAATTAAAAAAGAAGAAAATGTTTTGTTGTTTTTTTAATATTTTTTTAAGAAAAGAAATTAAGTTTTAAAATTAAATACTAAATTAATTGGTTATTAAATAAATTAATGAATAATAATTAAATGACGTATTTTTGAGTTTTTTGTTATTTTAGGTAAAAAATAAATACAATTAAGTTAGTCATAAAAACCTATTGATTCTAATTAGTTTTAATTATTTGCAAAATAAATTAAGGTTACCTAAAAAATTATAACCTAATTAAATTAATTGCTTTTTTACTAAAAATAAATACCTAACATTTAATTGGACATAAAAATATTTTTGATGATTTTTTTGATAAAAAGAAAAATAAATAAATTGATGGTTAGTAAATAAATAATAAATAAATAAATGAAATAAAAGAAAATATAAAAGATGAGAGATGGGCCTGAATTGGAGGTGTGCATAGCAATTTTCCTAGGCCCATTGAGATGAGGTCCGCTTTGACTTTTATGATCCTGTGCGTACGCGTTGACTATGGCTTATGGTATACTTTCAATGGTGGCCACCAGATTTGGCCATCTGGCCATATGGCGCGTTGATGATGAAGGAGTATGGTGGATCTCCTGGCTTTGCACGCATTGGATCTCCTGAAATAATAATGAAAAATAGCAAATGCTGGAGGCACGGATCGAACCCCTGACCTCCAGCCTCTAACGCCTTAAGAGCCTACGTGGCCACCACTACACCAATTGTTTCTATCTGTTCACAAAATACGCAATAATAATAATAATATATAAAACAAGCACAGTGATGAGATTTTAGCGCGCAAATTCAAACAAGGCAATGGAGGTTGGCCACGTCTTCGTCCCTGTTATGGCACTGTCGCTAAAAGTCTATTAGCCTATACCTACGGACAAATGTTCGTTGCTACAGACTGCATGCTCTCAAAATCCTCCACAGGCCATGGAAATAACATCTAACACCATGGTTAGATTCGTCTCGTCCTCCTGATCACAACCGTACCCATTACCAAGGCCAATTGTTCCTGAAATCAAAAGCCCTAAAACCAAGCTCGAAAACCTAGCAATGGTGATTAACGCTACAGGCCATATAAACGAAATTGAATAATGCAGAAAGTTTGCAAATGTTATGGTGATCAAGAATGTACAATTATTTCAACCTAACAATGCGTAAATTGTGAGTTTCGAATTCAAGAACAGAGGTGTAACGTGAAACACTTACAGGGCGATTTGGGGCTTGATTAGCTTAGTTCTTGATTGCTTTAGGTTGATAAGAGTGCTAGGAAGCGATTGGGATTGATAACAAGCCTTGAGGATGCCTCTAACTATCAATTCGATCTCACACTTTTTGCTTCTTTTTTTCAAAACTGGTTCTTGTTCTAGCGCCTCCTTCCAACCTCCTTTTAGGTCTGCACGCAGTCTATATGTATGAGTGAATGTATTAGGGTTGAAAGTTGTATCCAAATCCTTCTCCTTCAATGCTTTTGATATTTGATTTGATTCACTTTGAAAAATTTCCAAATTTGGCTTATTTCAAATCTTTTGTGCACACAAGCCTTGATACGAATTTGAATGATGCTAGCTGGGTAATTGGAACCTGAAACAAGCACAAAATCCCTTGTTATCAATGCTTTTGGATTTTTATTTGATTTTATTTGATTTAAATCAAATTAATTCAAATAAAAATCAAAATAAATAATAAAAATAAGATATGGACAAGTGGAAAAGGCTAGAGCACGTGGGATATGTTGCCAACTTAAAACAAGTGAAAAAGATTGGGCCCATTTGGCAAAATTTGAAGTTTTGGGCATAGTTGATTTTTGGCAATTTTGCAAAAAAGGTCAACTTCACCAATGCATAACTTCCTCAATTTTGAACCTTTGGAGGTTTTCTTGGACTTTTTATAAAGCTTGAGATGTCCTTTAATCAACTCTTTTGGTATCATCTCAATTTGATATTCAATGCTCATGTATGAAGCTTTGACAAAAAAGGTGTTTTTGTTGACTTTTCAAAATGACCTATAATGTCCAAATTCATAACTTCTTGTGAGTGCATATTTTGAACTTTGGAGATGAAGATGGATTGCATGGAATTGCATCCTCTTCAAAATTATATTTTTATGGTTCATTTCTCATAAAGTATGAGAAAGTTATGATTGGTCAAAATTGGGTTGACTTTTCCTACAAAACCCTAATTTAGCAACTTTTGAATCTTGATGAATTATGAGCAATCCTTGATGAATCATGATCAACCCTTGGTAAAATGATGAAATATACTTCAAAATGAGGATGTTGACCAAAAATCTTGAAGTTTGACTGTATGTGGGTCACAATTGACTTTTACCCTAGCACAATCGATTTTTGGACCTTTGAGCAATTGACTGAGCAAACTTCCTCTGCAAGGCTTGAAACTTGTCATGGATGATCTTGAGAACATATTAGGACAATGTTGAGAATTTGGGACCACTTGGACTCAAGTATCTTGATGCAACATGAAACCCTAATTTGAGGTAGACTGCCTTAGGAGAGAGCTTTGTCTGGTCAACCCTTGGGCTACTTTGAGCAACTTGAGGATCTTTCTTGCAATGTTTTGAGAAATATGGGAGGGAAAATTTTGGGGTACAACAACTGCCCCTGCTCAATCTCATTAAACCTGAGGATGTAGATTGGCTTTCGTGCCTTTCGTGATCCGAAGGTGGAAGAGGATTGAACACTAGAGTGCCCAGAAATTTGCACTAGCATGAAGTGGTAATTGTCTTGTGATGTCGGGAATGGGCTTACAGATGCCATTTGGAGATTCCTGTCGGGAGATGGGCTTAAAGATGCCATTCGAAGGAGTGTCAATCGCATAAGAGATTCCTTAGCGAGAACTTGTATACTTGTCATTTGAGGAAGATTCTGTTGGGGAATTCTGATCTCTGTCTTCTAAGAGAAATAGAATTTTAGGAGATTCGTCGCCCATTATTCTGTTGGTGAATCGTCTATGTTGATATTTAGTAACTTCAATCTCTCGTACTCAACTGAGGAATTATCTCTGTTGAGATTTAGGAACTCGTCCGTAATTCAACTGAGGAAACATCTCTGCTGAGATTTAGGAACTCGTCTGTACTTCAACTGAGGAAACATCTCTGTTGAGATTTAGGAACTCGTCCGTAATTCAACTGAGGAAACATCTCCGCTGAGATTTAGGAACCTCGTCCGTAATTCAACTGAGGAAACATCTTTGTTGAGATTTAGGAGCTTCGTCTGTAATTCAACTGAGGAAACATCTTTGCTGAGATTTAGGAGCTTTGTCCGTAATTCAACTGAGGAAACATCTCTGCTGATATTTAGGAACTTCGTCCGTAATTCAACTGAGGAAACATTTATGCTGAGATTTAGGAGTTTCGTCCGTAATTCAACTGAGGAAACATCTCTATTGAGATTTAGGAGCTTCGTCTGTAATTCAACTGAGGAAACATCTCTGCTGAGATTTAGGAACTTCGTCTGTAATTCAAATGAGGAAACATCTCTGCTGAGATTTAGGAACTCGTCCGTAATTCAACTGAGGAAACAACTCTGTCGAGATTTAGGAGCTCGTCCGTAATTCAATTGAGGAAACATCTATGCTGAGATTTAGGAAATCGTCCGTAATTCAACTGAGGAAACATCTATGCTGAGATTTAGGAGCTCGTACGTAATTCAACTGAGGAAACATCTATGTCGAGATTTAGGAGCTCGTCCGTAATTCAACTGAGGAAACATATCTGCTGAGATTTAGGAACTCGTCTGTAATTCAACTGAGGAAACATCTCTGCTGAGATTTAGGAACTCGTCCGTAATTCAACTGAGGAAACATCTCTGCTGAGATTTAGGAACCTCGTCCCTAATTCAACTGAGGAAACATCTTTGTTGAGATTTAGGAGCTTCGTCTGTAATTCAACTGAGGAAACATCTTTGCTGCGATTTAGGAGCTTCGTCCGTAATTCAACTGAGGAAACATATTTTCTGAGATTTAGGAGCTTCGGCCGTAATTCAACTGAGGAAACATCTCTGCTGAGATTTAGGAACTTGTCAGTAATTCAACTGAGGAAATAACTCTGTCGAGATTTAGGAGCTCGTCTGTAATTCAACTAAGGAAACATCTCTGCTGAGATTTAGGAACTCGTCCGTAATTCAACTGAGGAAACGTCTCTGCTGAGATTTAGGAACTCGTCCGTAATTCAACTGAGGAAACATCTTTGCTGAGATTTAGGAACTCGTATGTAATTCAACTGAGGAAACATCTCTGCTTAGATTTAGGAACTTGTCTGTAATTCAACTGAGAGAAACATCTCTGTCGAGATTTAGGAGCTTCGTCTGTACTTCAACTGAGGAAACATCTATGCTGAGATTTAGGAACTTCGCCTGTAATTCAAATGAGGAAACATCTTTGCTGAGATTTAGGAACTCGTCCGTAATTCAACTGAGGAAATATTTTTGTCTAGATTTAGGAACTCGTCTGTAATTCGACTGAGGTAGGAGCTTCATAGCTTGAATTTGTGAGAATTTAATCGTATCCTTTCCTGAAAGGTAAAGGTTAGTTGTATGTAATGCATGATATGTATCAAGCAATGGTGTTCTCAAAATAAATGAGACTGTATTGTATGATGCGTATATGCATGTGTCATGATGTATGGAAATATAGTGTTTTGAGCTGGGGAAAATAAATCTTGGATTGCTGCTGGAGAAAAGAATTGAATTCTTCGTTTCCGCAGGAGATAGTGGATGAAGATGATTGTGAGAATAAAACTGCAGGAGAGGATAACTCCGCTGGGGAATAAGCTGATGAGGAGATGGCTTTGTGGGGAGGACATGCTCTGCCGGAGGATTCTGCTGATACATTCAACTGGGGATGAATTGCCGTTGCTGGTGATAATAAACCTTGTTGGGGATTTAATTCTTGTTTTGTGAAAGGAAAGAAATCCGATGGAGATGATTTTCCAATTGCGACTTCACGGGGAATAATCTTTTAGACTCTACTGGGGATAATCTTCCAGAGTCTACTAGGGACAATTCTTCAAACTCCACTGGGGATATTTTTTATACTCTGCTGGGGATATTTTTTATACTCCACTGGGGATGATAAGACTTTTCAGTGCTGATGGTAGATAAACTCTGCTTGGGGAGAATATCCTCAATTCATTCACAATTGCGAGTCTCAGCTGGGGAGAGCTAACACCACTATCTTTCTCCTTACTCTGCGGGGAGTGAATGTTATTGGGACGCATGCTGAGGATATGACGAGGACTTTGCATTGAGACTTTTCTGTATCGGTTTCTGCGGGAGAAGGTGCCTGTGGAGGCCTTGTGGATCGAGTATTATCCCAACCTATGAGGTGTTTGGTAACTGCCGATGACAAATCTTCTTCTAGTAGGAAAGTGACGAGATGACGGGACATAGTCGTACGCTTTAATCCCTAACTTTTTCCTGGACTGTCTTTTCAGATTTTCAGTCCACCGGGATACCCTTTTTTGCCCAAGCCGCCTTTTCAGGTTTTCGACTTGCCGGGTGTACAGTTTTTTTTCATTTTCATCCCTTATTTTTTTCCCGAAACCTTTTGGTTCGCCAGGAAGCCCTTATTTTTGCCTAGGCCAGTCAACCTAGAGGATCTTTGATTATGCGTAGTATTTTCTGACCATGTCCATGCTCTCAGAGCGGAGGGAATTGTCACTGTCAGTAGTATCGTGTTGCCATACTACCAGAAGATGTTTGTTTGATCATGCAAGATTCGTTGCAGGAATCCAAGTCTAATGCCCCAAGTGACTCAGATAGAGATTTGCCCCTGGATATTTGGCATCTTTGAGAGATTCTCTGAATCTTGACTTGATTGCCCCAGATGATGGACAATGATCATGCCGTGCCCCTTGGTTGGAAGTGTTTTTCCACTTGAGGTGATCTTTTTTATTGAGAAGGTTTTTTGTTCACTAGATATTCGTCGTGCGAATTTCTCTGTTGTTTGAACAATTAGTCATATGCAAACAATGTTATTTTAAGAATGCAAAGCTTATGTCTGTCTTGAATTTTTTTGAAAATGCATTTTTTCAGTAAGATAGGAAAATTTTGTAAAATGTGACGTCAACTCAGGATTTACAGCAAGCCCTACAGGAGTCAGGATACCTTTTGTAACAGTATGCTTTCGAACTAACCCATGCTTCAGCTAGGACTTTTAAGGGTTATAACATGGCCTGGTTCACGGTTTAAGAAACAAAGGATAAAGGCTCAAATTTTATTTGTACCCACCCGTTCTTCGTGATGTTCTTCAATCCTAAACTCAGCTAATTGTGTATTTAGATCCTGTTTGAGTCTTTGCTCTGATATTTCAGTGATGGTTCAGATACTGACAGTTTATTTTGAACAGGAAGTCATTTTTGTTGAGAGTTTGTAGGATCTCTTTCTTTTTGATTTTATTATCCCCGTCTTTTGCCTGAACTGTTTCTTTTGTGATTACAGTCAGCGGGATGCCTCAGTTTTGTAAGTCTCCTTCATAGGTTTTGACTTAATGGGCTTTTATTTCTGAGAGATAATGACTGCCTGTCCTGATGATTATAAGGAACCATCACCGTCTTTTATTTTGGAAGGACCTCTTTGATGCCATTCATTGTGCACTCGAAATAACTGAGAAACTACCTTGCCCCAGGTTGTGATTAAGGGTTTTAATTTGTGTAAAAAGAAAAACTCCTGCTTCTTTGGCTCAAAGGGGTTGACTAGGGATTATCTTCCTTACAACTCCACTGTTTAGGATTTGAAACAACGCTTGTACATCGTCAGCGGGGTCTGTTCAAAAGCATAATGTAGAGATTTTGATATCATTTTCATCATCCTCCCTCTAAAGGCTTAGAAATTTTTAATCGAGAGTTGAATATCACAAAAAATGAAAGCAATTTGAATATAGTGAATACAAATGGATTGATTCAAAACAGACATATGCAATGCATTGATAAAGTAACAAAGTTTGACATGAATAAATTTTTAAACAATCAAAAGAAAATTACAAATTGAAAATTCTAATGAACAAAAGTCTTCTCGTTTGGTCTTGTCACTTCAGAGGGCGTGCCTTGGAGGGATGGTAGAAGAACTCAGCCTGACCATCCTGTGTGAATTCCAATGCTGCTTCATCAATCAGGTTTTGAATTTTGTACTTCAACTTCCAACAGTCGTCAGTATCATGCCCCGGGCTGTTGGAATGGTATGCACACCTTGCATCAGGATTGTAGTTAGGTGAAGAAGTCTTTGGATTCGGATGAGGCCCTACCAACGTCACCATATTCAATCTCAGCAGGTGTTGTAAAGCTTGAGACGGCGGCATGTTGAGCTTGGTAAACTGCCTCTGATTAACCCGTTGTTTATGACACAGTTGTTATTGGACCCATGAGGTAGTAGCAACTTGAAGAGGTCCATTATTTACCAACCCAAACCCTTGTCTTCTTGGAGGCTGATAAATGACTTGGTCCCCGGCCTCGACTGTTTGCTTCATACTGTTGTATCCGTCTTAATGAAGCTGGTTGATAATGGTTCTCAGCTCTTCTTGTTCCCGAGCTAAGCCTTGGATAAGATCCATCTTCCCCAGCATCTGGGTTTTCATGGCACCTAACTCAGCTTGCAGTTGTTCCAGCCGTTCGTCCTTATTGTCTTCAGGACTTTTCTTGACCAAGTTCCCTACGAGGAGTGTTTTCAACTCTTTCTGCCCCTTGGATAGGTTTAGGAATACGTCCCTGAACTGAGCTTCTTGAGTTTGAAGATCTTGGTTGTCTTATTGGATATCCATTGCTGAAATAAACAGCGAGAACATGAGAGACCTGTACTGGGAGACCTGTTATGCAATGATATGTATGATATATATATATATATATATATATATATATATATATATATATATATATATATATATATATATATATATATATATATATATATATATATATATATATATATATATATATATATATATATATATATATATATATATATATATATATATATATATATATATATATATATATATATATATATATATATATATATATATATATATATATATATATATATATATATATATATATATATATATATATATATATATATATATATATATATATATATGCAATGTTTTCAAGGATCTCGTGGGGTAAAAAAGAAACTGTTAGAATTTAAATTTTGCAACTTTGATTGAAGAAACTTCGTGTCATTAAGAATCCTTCTTCAAGAGTTAGGCTCACCATATCGAGTGGGTCATAGCCACTGACTCAAGTTATCGTGTTTTGATTTCTAGACAACCTTGGCTAGAGGAAAATAAATCCCCTTTGTCCCTTGCTAGATGTTTGATTTACCATAACCTGCATTACAAACCCTTAAGATTCTTGAAATGGTTAAGGAAATTCTATGGTATGATGTTATGATGTGTATGATATGCGTTTAAGCAAATGCGAGGTGATGTAAGTAAGTAGATCTGGCAAGAAATCCAAGTTATTGGATAAGGATTGTAAACAAAACCTGCAAAGAACTCATGTTGTTAGATAACAAACATGTGCAAGTAGTTCAAGTTGAAAGCACCCAAGTCACACAATAGCCCTTAAATTTCAGGCTGGCACAGAGTTTAGGTACTACCCTCTTGCAGTTTAGTTGGTTCAACCTGTCCTAGTAATAGTAACCAGGTTCTAGAGGATCTCAATATCACTGACCATCCTCGATCGGTCATAATTCCAGTTTAGCAACCTTTTCTTGCAGCCGGAATCATCGCGAGAGTATGGTCTCAATGAGTGTAGCATACTGCTACTTTTCTATGGCCAAGTTGGTTAATTATAGGTTCTAAGGTCAGTTGATGCTTAATGACCCATTAGCAGCCTCATACTCTCCTTGTTCCTTCACAAGGGATATCGGTACCAACTAATATGTCACACCAACGTAGCTACTGCTTCAACCGTATCAGTCTACGTCGTACAGTTCCCTCACAGTCTATTGCTACTTACCTAAAAGGTATCCCTAGATCCGGGTTAGGATCTATAGTAACTCCGATACAAAGCCCACCAAGATAAAGCATACAAATCAAACAATTGAAAACAATATGATGAACTAATCCTAAGGTACACCCCACTTATAGAATCCCTAGAAGAGTCGCCAGTTCTGTGATACGGTGGCCAGAACCAGGACGTGGTTTCCCTATTTCGTTAAGGAAATTTTGCTGGTTTGCATTTTGCGTTTGTGTTCGCAAAATGTCGCGGTAAGCAAGAGTCGCCATTGACTTTTATTTTATCCAACAGGGAAAGTAAAAAAGCACAAAAAATTCCTTTTTCGAGATATTTCTGAGTACGGGGGGGTAGATTATAGAAAGGGAAGGTATTAGCACCCTTTCTATCCGTAGTTATCTACGGGCTCTTAGGTACTTGCTCATCATTTTCAAAATTGTTTTCTTTGTGTTTGTGGGTTTTGAAAAGTTTTTGTTTTAACTTCGATTTAACTCTTGCTTCTGTCTTCAAGAGTGTAATGAAGTGTTTTTGAAAACTTGTTTGTAAATGAGTGTAAGTGTAAAAAAAAGTTTGTTTTGGATGAGCAAGTATCTAAGAACTAATCTACCTACTCGAAAAAAGAATCGTTCTATGCTTGTTTCCTTTAGACAATGATATCCCACTATTAGTGAGTGGGTAGCACCGTCGTTGGAGTTTGAGGGTCAATTCGAAAGGTACGTACGGTCACTAAAGCAATGTTAGGACGTCTTAGTAATAACCATAATGTCTTAGATCATTTATCCGAGGCGACAATATCTGAGGCAACCTTTCTGAGGCAACTTGATCTTTGGACAAAAGGACGACCACTAAAACATCATATACTCAATGACCGTTTACCGAAGGCAACCAAGTGGGAGTATACCCTAAGAGTGCGCATGTGCGAGTGTTTCAGTTTCAGATTTATTTATCTTTGCATATTTAGGGTGATCTAATTGTTTTAAAATTAGTCATACATTCTTGTCATGCAAACCCTATTATCAAACATCAAACAGTTGAATATTTGCAGAAATTAAAGTGCGGAATTTAAACTAAGCTATTACAAGGCTTCAGGTATTTACATAGCCAAAAACAAACCCTTTGAAATTAAAAGCGGTAAAAATAAATAAATGTCCTAATTAAATTATTACAACCCGGAAGCAGATACAATAATTAGATGAAAATAATAATAACGTGCGCGAGAAAGTTATATCGAATGCGAAACTAGGGTTTTGACCCTTATATCCTAATTAAAAAAGAAGAAAATGTTTTTGTTGTTTTTTTAATATTTTTTTAAGAAAAGAAATTAAGTTTTAAAATTAAATACTAAATTAATTGGTTATTAAATAAATTAATGAATAATAATTAAATGACGTATTTTTGGGTTTTTTGTTATTTTAGGTAAAAAATAAATACAATTAAGTTAGTCATAAAAACCTATTGATTCTAATTAGTTTTAATTATTTGCAAAATAAATTAAGGTTACCTAAAAAATTATAACCTAATTAAATTAATTGCTTTTTTACTAAAAATAAATACCTAACATTTAATTGGACATAAAAATATTTTTGATGATTTTTTTGATAAAAAGAAAAATAAATAAATTGATGGTTAGTAAATAAATAATAAATAAATAAATGAAATAAAAGAAAATATAAAAGATGAGAGATGGGCCTGAATTGGAGGTGTGCATAGCAATTTTCCTGGGCCCATTGAGATGAGGTCCGCTTTGACTTTTATGATCCTATGCGTACGTGTTGACTATGGCTTATGGTATGCTTTCAATGGTGGCCACCAGATTTGGCCATCTAGCCATTTGGCGCATTGATGATGAAGGAGTATGGTGGATCTCCTGGCTTTGCACGCATTGGATCTCCTGAAATAATAATGAAAAATAGCAAATGCTGGAGGCAGGGATTGAACCCCTGACCTCCAGCCTCTAACGCCTTAAGAGCCTACGTGGCCACCACTACACCAATTGTTTCTATCTGTTCATAAAATACGCAATAATAATAATATATAAAACAAGCACAGTGATGAGATTTTAGCGCGCAAATTTAAACAAGCCAATGGAGGCTGGCCACGTCTTCGTCCCTGTTATGGCACCGTCGCTAAAAGTCCATTAGCCTATACCTACGGACAAATTTCCGTTGCTACAGACTGCGTGCTCTCAAAATCCTCCACAGGCCATGGAAATAACATTTAACACCATGGTTAGATTCGTCTCGTCCTCCTGATCACAACCGTACCCATTACCAAGGCCAATTGTTCCTGAAATCAAAACCCCTAAAACCAAGCTCGAAAACCTAGCAATGGTGATTAACGCTACAGGCCATATAAACGAAATTGAATAATGCAGAAAGTTTGCAAATGTTATGGTGATCAAGAATGTACAATTATTTCAACCTAACAATGCGTAAATCGTGAGTTTCGAATTCAAGAACAGGGGTGTAACGTGAAACACTTACAGAGCAATTTGGGGCTTGAACGGCTTAGTTCTTGATTGCTTTAGGTTGCTGAGAGTGCCAGGAAGCGATTGGGATTGATAACAAGCCTTGAGGATGCCTCTAACTATCAATTCGATCTCACACTTTTTGCTTTTTTTTTCAAAATTGGTTCTTGTTCTAGCGCCTCCTTCCAACCTCCTTTTAGGTCTGCACGCAGTCTATATGTATGAGTGAATGTATTAGGGTTGAAAGTTGTATCCAAACCCTTCCCCTTCAATGCTTTTGATATTTGATTTGATTCACTTTGAAAACCTTCCAAATTTGGCTTATTTCCAATCTTTTTGTGCACACAAGCCTTGATACGAATTCGAATGATGCTAGCTGGGTAATTGGAACCTGAAACAAGCACAAAATCCCTTATTATCAATGCTTTTGGATTTTTATTTGATTTAAATCAAATTAATTCAAATAAAAATCAAAATAAATAATAAAAATAAGATATGGACAAGTGGAAAAGGCTAGAGCACGTGGGCTATGTTTCCAACTTAAAACAAGTGAAAAAGATTGGGCCCATTTGGCAAATTTTGAAATTTTGGGCATAGTTGACTTTTAGCAATTTTGCAAAAAAGGTCAACTTCACCAATGCCTAACTTCCTCAATTTTGAACCTTTGGAGGTGTTCTTAGACTTTTTAGAAAGCTTGAGATGTCCTCTAATAAACCCTTTTGGTCTCATCTCAATTTGATATTCCATGATTATGTATGAATCTTTGACAAAAAAGGTGTTTTTGTTGACTTTTCAAAATGACCTATAATGTCCAAATTCATAACTTCTTGTGAGTGCATATTTTGAACTTGGGAGCTGAAAATGGATTGTAGGGAATTGCATCCTATTCAAAATGAGCTTTGGATGGGTCATTTCTCATAAAGTATGAGAAAGTTATGCTTGGTCAAAGTTGGGTTGACTTTTCCTATAAAACCCTAATTTAGCAACTTTTGAATCTTGATAAATTATGAGCAATCCTTGATGAATCATGATAAACCCTTGATCAAATGATGAAATATACTTCAAAATGAGGATGTTGAGCAAAAATCTTGAAGTTTGACTGTATGTGGGTCACAGTTGACTTTTGCCCCAGCATAGTCGATTTTTGGACCTTTGAGCAATTGACTAAGCAAACTTCCTCTGCAAGGCTTGAAACTTGTCATGGATGATCTTGAGAACATATTACGACAATGTTGAGAATTTGGGACCACTTGGACTCAAGTATCTTGATGCAACATGAAACCCTAATTTGAGGTAGACTGCCTTAGGAGAGAGCTTTGTCTGGTCAACCCTTGGGCTACTTTGAGCAACTTGAGGATCTTTCTTGCAATGTTTTGAGAAATATGGGAGGGCAAATTTTGGGGTACAACAGAGGTGTAACCCATGTTAATTGAATCTTAGAATAATTTCCCCTAGTCAATAGGATCTTTGTGTGACATGTCCCGGATTATAAGGATTTATTCCTCTAAAGCAGTAGGATGCCTGGGTGTTTTGCTCCTAATTAGGAGCTTCTTGAAATGTTGCCTTTTATCAAATAGTTCTTGAGATTTCCTTGATGCTAAGCATTGATTCACTCATAAAATTGGACATTTTGAAAAGTAATTTTAACGTGATGCACATGCAAGTTTTGAAATCGAAATTTGTTATGGAATAGAAATGGATGATTAGAAAAGAAGATGTGAAAGATAATATGGTTAGCAACAAACTAACAAACATTTGGAGTCAGTTTAACACAAATTTTGATGGGTATGCTTTCATAGTGAACCTAACTTCAATTATGATTTTTGAAGGTTGTAACGTGGTCTGGTTCACGATTTAAGAAATAAAGGATATAAGGCTCAAATTTGAAATTTAACTCACCCATTCTCGTTGATGTTCTCCATTCCTAAATTCAATCAACTCAACAGATGCATTCTGTATGTAAGAGAACTTTCGTAGACGCGATGATGAGTAGAAGCACTGATGCGATTCAAGCACTTGATGAGAAGCACTGGTAATTCTTGAGGTGGTAGTCACAAGCTTATTTTCTTCGCTTTTAATCCCTTATTTTTGCATGGACCAATTCTTTTGAATTTTTTGATTCATCAGGATGCCCTAATTTTTGTCTAAGTCAATTTTTTTAGATTTTTTTCTTTTTGACTTAACGGGTTTTTTTAAAAATAAATCTTTAGATTTTGCTTTTGATTTAGATCATTTGTGACTGTCATGTTGATCTTTGTAGGAGCTCTTCTATAAATTGTTTTATTAACATTATATCTTTCAAAGGAGGTTGGCTTTTAATCTAATCAAAAAACAAATACATTAAAACCTAAAACACCACATATTAATATAAACCAAAAAAAATTAATCTAAATAATATGTTCTAAAGGGATATAATAATAAATCCTTAATCAAACAATTATTTAAAAAAATACATTTTATTTATAAAACAGATTACAACCGAATATTAAATTCATATTTCAAGAAAATATTTAAATAGAAATGAGGTTGTAAAATTAAACTAAATTTTTTATAATAATAATTTTAAAAAGATGATTTAATATACTCTTAAATGAACAACTTTGTTAGTGAGACTAAATCTTAAAAAATGTGGATGTATACAAAACTATTTGGACATTAACACTGATTGAAAAATAAGTAGATATGACAAAAAAAATTATTTAAAATAACAAAGAGATATATTAGATTGTAAAATTAGGGGGGCAAAAAATTTGAGATATGACAATCGATAATAAATTAGAACATCAACTATTATAAACATTCATTGGTCAGGTGCATATTTCATTTGCAAAAGTATTTCTATTCACCTAGTGGAATAAAATTCTCTTTAAATAGAGACACTTAAAAAGTAAAAAGCACATAAAAAGAGAAGTATACAAAACTATTTCTCTAGCATCTCAATTATTTTAAATCATCATTCACTTCATGTACGGGTGAAGTGGAGGAAACATTTTTCTAAGAAATTACATGTGATTAGAGTTTACTGCTTTGGATACATGACAAAATTCTAAGAACTCCATCTTTCTGCTAGTCACTACAAATTTCCCTAACAACTTTAGACTTCTCAAGTATGTATTTACCTTCCTTGTACTTTTGATTTTCTTCATAGGCTTTTTCATACTTCCACCCAAGCACCTGATTGCAGTCACAACAGTAGACATCAGCAATTGTATAAAGACCTGTTATCAGTTCCTTGTCTTCTTTTGGCCCTACTCTAACATTCATTGCATGTGAAAACAGAAAACCTCTTCCATTTCTTCCCTGAAATTTACCAAATTGTAATCATCAACAAATGGTGATGTAAGAAGGATAATCTGAAATCTAAGTAGATAAAAGTAAGTGAGTATTCACCCGAAAGGCTTTTGAAATGATATCATCATGAAGGGCAACATGGTTTCTACAACTAAAGCAAAAGTACAATCTGGCTTCAATCAAATTCTCCATATCAAACGTTCAGGGAAGTGATTATGTGGATATGAAACTGCACATTTGACACCAAACGCAGATCAATACAACAATATGAAGAGAAGAAAAAAAGCAAAAAAAAATTGCAAGATTGAAATTAAAATATAGGTACCTGCCACTGTAATTATAAATGAGTGTTTTCTCACTTCTCTCACTTGAAAATTTAAACTGATTAGTGAAGTTGTTACTATTTAAATTGCGAGATTAAAGGATTTTGAACCAGGAGAATAGGTAAGATAGATATTATATGGCACATAATTAAAATAATGATTAATGTGTGTTTATTTATTTTTTACAATCACTAGATTGATTCGAGGTCTTGATATGTTATCCTACTTTGAAACTAAGCCTACTCATATCATTAGTGATTGTAATTCCTGAGATAAAGTCACTTTATGGCATATGAGATTAGATCATATTTCACTTGATAGACATTAATGAATAGTTATAAATTTGAATTTTTTACTAACGTACCACTATATTAGAAAACATATTTCAATATATCATTTAGAGAAGTACACTAAATATCAAAATATTATATTTTTAAAAAAAATTACAGGATAAGAATCTTGGACAATTGAATGGACATACTCCTTTAAAATTATTCCGCTCATTAGAAGGGCGGAGCAGTGTTTTTTTATTTTCTTTTTTAAAATAAAAGATATTTATATTACACTCTTCTCCTTATTCAATAGGTAGAGTCTATTCTTTTACAACACTTATGCCCATTCAATTGACGGATTTCTATAATTTTACACTCTTCCGCCCATTAAAGTGGCGGAAGCTCTTTAACAAAAACGACTTTTTTTGAAAAGATGGTATTTTAATATTTTTGCTGAAAAATATGGTAAAATAGTATTTTGTGTGCAAAAGAATGGTAAGACAGCACAAAATTCTATAAATTTTCTGTTTTATAAAAAAATAATAGTAATTTTTGTGATACTTGGGTTTCGTAAAACACAGAAAATCGAGAATTTAATTTGGCATCTTCAAATTAAATCTGACATTTCTCATATTTTGATAATGCAACAAAATGTTTGTGATAAAAAATGAAATATATCATCGGAACAAAATTTCTGATAAGCAATATAAAATTTTAAGTAATCACTAAAATTCTGTTTGGCAAATCATATTTTGAGCATATAGTTCATAGCTTATAAGTTCGTATGATAATAAAAGACTTGTTTAGTAACAGTCTTTTCGTTACGAGTTTATAGTTTATTTTACTAGCTTATAGCTTATTTTTTACACGTTATTTTAAATAGCGTTTTAGCTTATAGCTTATAGCTTATCATTTTTATTTCATTATTACTCTTATAAATTTTAATTATTATAAATATACACTTAATTATTAATTAAGAAATGTCTTTTCATGTCATTTTACATTTATCAGTTAGTTAAACCGTTAATTTTACCAAACACTTTAATTAGTTTATCAGCTATCAGTCATCCGCTATCAGCTATAAAATATAAGCTATCAGCCATCAGTCATCAACCATAAGCTATAAGTTATCAGCTAACTTATTACCGAACCTCTAATTTTATCAAACAAAGCCTAAGTTTTATGTAGTTTGAAGCAACCAGACAAATCATCGAAGATAAAACTCAATGAAGTCGCCATCAAACGTCTTTTATCCAACGGGAAGGGAAAGATAAACATCGAGAAAACATGAGAAGGGTGAAATCATGGTCTTGAGACCATAGAGATCGGGTAAGGAAGTTAGTTACGCGAGGGGAAGGTATTAGCACCCCATACGTCTGTGGTATTCCACAGGATCTACTTGTGTTTGTTCTAATCTAAGGGTGTGTAAAATCTATGTCTAAAGCTTAAGAGCTAAAAAGAAATGTGCAAAGGGGAATGCATGCAATAAGAAAACACAGGGAAAAGAAAGAAATATTACAAAGGTCGCTCGACTGAGCCGCCGTGACCAGATGCCTACGTATCCCTTTTAAGGAATCAGAGCGTCGCAGTTCGGCTTAATAATTTCTGTTTGTTTTGTATTTTTTAATGAACATTATTAATTTCGCCTTCTGCCGCAACTCGACCTTTAGAGACTTACGCGTCAACGTAGGAGTGAATTAACATGTTCTTTTGAAAAAATTTGAAAGAAAAGCCCTAGGGTAAAAAGAGTTTGCGTTGGTTGGTGTTTTTGTTGCGGATAATAGCTAGTTGATCTCAAGAAAGAGATATTAGTCACTTCTCCACTTGTTTATGAAAGAAAGTCTTTGAGACTTGAACCACACCAAAGCCTAGAATGGAAGAACAATAAGATCGAGAAGAAACCTGCTTATCATCTTGTATATTCAACAAAGGTATGATTCTCATCAGTAATTTTTAAATGTTTTGAGGTTTGTAAAAAAAGAAGTTTTTGTTTTAATGAGATGCAAAAGAAAAAAGAAAAGTCTAAGGGGAGACTAGAAAAATAGACCTAAAGTTGTCATGCATTATTGATCCTATAGTTGAGGATAAAACAGGGGAATATCTACCTAATATTGGCATACATGGATACAAGCCTAATGTGTATTCAATTCAAACTTAGAAAAGAATGAATTGAAGGTCCTATGGGGAGCATACGAGAGGAGAGTCTAATAAAGAAGGGAAAAGGGATGATAAAACATCACACAAAGAGATAGCAAGACATCAAGAAGCATGCATCAAATATAGATGACAGATGAAGAGTGGTATGATGATACCTAACGGAGAAGGTCTGTTGCCTCTTCTATGCGCACGAGATAATAAAGCTCTACCGAGTGCCTCCTTGATTTTCCTCCACCAACCAATGATTAAGCATCCGGGTTGCGTCAATAATCGATTGCAAAATCAAAACACGAGCGTCCACAAGATGAATGGAGTGTTAGGTGTAGGGGAGTTAAATCGGGTTATGATTAACCAAGGGGTATACTTGATTAATCTCGTGAGAGTAGTTACTCCTACCCTCAACCATGAGACCCTTTTTGTGCATGGAAATACTTGGTATAAGGACCAAAGTGGTTGATTTGGATTATGGTTAACCAATGGCTATACTTAATTAACTTCATGAGAATGGCCATGCCCAAACTCAACTATGAAACCCTTTATGATAAGCTTGATATGTGCACCAAGAGGAGGCCATGTGTTTTAATTGGATGATACATGCATACTTGAGCAAAAATTAAAATATGCGAAGAAATAAAATTCTAAGCTATTACAAACCATATGAGAATGTGGGTACAAATTTATGGATGAAAATGTATCAAATCAAAAACACGATTAAAAAGTCTAAACAATCAAACAATTCAAACTAATTGAAATATTAAATAACTAATTAAATTGAGTTATCTTATTTAATAGAATTAATTAACAAAATAATTAATTCTATTAAATATTATTATTCAACCTAATTAACTATTTAAAACAAATAAATTTTCTTGTATTATTATTTTTTATTTTTAATTGCAATATATATATATATATATATATATATATATATATATATATATATATATATATATATATATATATATATATATATATATATATATATATATATATATATATATATATATATATATATATATATATATATATATATATATATATATATATATATATATATATATATACACACTTAAAAAAACAATACAAAAAAAAAGAAATATAAAGAAAAAAAAGAACTTGGGCCTGAAAACAACAATTTTAGGGGGTGTTGAAAAGCAAATCGTGAGGCCCAATGGTGTAAGGCTCGTGCGCTGGCATAGTCTGTGTGATCCAGCGCCAGCAGCCTAAGGAGGTGTATCGTCTGGAAGCGCTTCTGGAGCGTCTGATCTGGCTAAAGGGAGATCTGATGGTGAGATAGCAAGGTGCATGGTAAGGCTGGTGAGGACGCGCCTAGGCATTTGATGGTGTGCTTCAGGAACAGTGCACCATAGAGACTCGTAGTTGATTCGCTGGATGAGGATTTGGAACAATCTGATGGTAATGGAGATGAGGATGCACGGTAGGCATGGAGGGACACCAACACTGAATTGGAAAAGAGCCACAATGGTTGTGACAAGTGTCACCGCCTGATTACGTTCTAATTACAATTAACTAAACAACACTTAATCAGAAAAAAACTAATCGTGTGAGATTTCATATCTCTCTCTTCCTTTTACACTCTCTCATTTGCTCTTTCTTCAGAGCTCGCCTGAGAAGATGCTTCCGCCACGCCAAAGATCGCCTCACTACGACGGCAGCGGCAACGACACTGAGATCAGCTCTGATCTTTAATTTTCTTTCATCATTCTCTTTGTCTCATCCTTCTCGTTACTAATCTATGGTTGATTATTGCAGGAAACAAAGGATTTCGTATAGATCTAAAAGGGAAGATTGAAACCCTAACTGTTCAGAAATGATGAAACTCGATGATGCTGACGAGATATTCAACGAAAATGAAAGGAAGACGATCGCGATGAACGAATCTGTAAGCTTCTCCTTCGATTGAGGCTTCTTCCAGTAATATCTTTCTAATCTTACCTTCTCTCTCGTCTTCTCAAACTCCTCTTCTCTCTTAAATATGAAGGGTTTGTGCATTAGGAAAATGATGATAATTATTAGGGTTTCAGCATGAACCTGCTATGGTTTTGTGATATATGTAAATGGAACTTGATTTCTGAAAAACATGTTTTATGGTTTTTGGAGATGAATTTTATGGATATTTTTCTATGATTCTTCAAGAAATTGGAGAATGATAAATTAACCGTGTGAAATTATGTTATGTAGCTCGCTGATTCAGACGGTTAGATCTTGAGACAATCTTGGCCTTAGATCCTGAAAGTTTGTTACAAGGATTGGAGGGTGAGGGTCGATTTTGAGTTTTAGCTTGCTTGATAAGTTTTGTTGAGTTGTAATTGAATTTTTGCCTCTGATTTTTAGTAACAGACCTGCTTGTAATTGTTTTTTGCTTAACATTGATATGTTATTTCTGTTTCGTTAAACTTTTGAGATGTGAATTTCTGATATGTTATTGTGATGCTTGGGCTGGAGCTTGCGATTTCTGTAATGTGAACTTTGTTTTATTTTTATAATTGATCTTCTATTTTCTGCTTCTAATTTGTTGTTGGGCTGGAGCTTGTGATTTCAGTGCTCTCTCTTTACTACTGCAGTAACTGTGACCATGATGTTATTTTACTGAGTTGTGAAACTTGTTTAGTAAATTACTTTTTGAGTCCTCTATTGTGAACCAAGATTGGCCTTTCTTGTGATTTGTAATAGAGTGGATTTGGCCCATGATTAAACTTTGCAATTTTGATTATTGTTGAAATAATGAGGCCTTATTGATGGATTAGTGAACATGATTGATTCAAGCTCCCTAAACCAAAATTTATTCCTTTCCACACCCTAATGATGAATTGAGAAAACCTTTTTCTTGGAAAATTCTTGGTTATGTTTAATGTTCTTGATTGCTTTTATTGCTTTCTAACAACTTTCTTTTCTTTGTTTCATGAACAAATGATGGATGAGCTTGAAAAGCGAAGAAGAATGCTTGAAGAAGGGTGAAAGAACTACTTGAATATAAGGACGAGACAATGGCTATGGTAAGCTTGAAGATTGAAGAAAAATGAGTCTTGGAGGGAACTTGAAGAAATGAGGATGAAGATTTTGAAATCACATAGAATCTCATAGGATCTTAGAGCTTAGAAATCTCTTTGGTTTGGTCTTGTAAAAATAGGATTTTCCTTGTAATCGAAGTGATTTGAACTTTGTACTTTAATGATTCATTTGTGGATTTCAAAAGAATTTACAATCAAATGTTTCACGTGTCATATTTGAATGGTAGAATGAACCTTGTGGATGTTATTCTTGTAAAGACTTGTAATGATGGAGTTATAATTGGGATGATGTTGTAATAAACTTCTCATAATGAACCAAGTTTGAATCAAAAAGTTTGATTTAATTTCTTCCAACTTTTGAATCAAAATGATATTGCTCCAAGTTTCCACACTTCATGTCTTTTGCAATCATCCTTTTAATTTGATCAACTCGTACCACAATTTATGGCGTAAGCAAAACAACATATCCAAGTCTTCTCATCACGAAAGAATTTGAACATAGTCAATCTTCAACCAACATGGGGAATTGTTTTATCATGGTACATAGGATAAGATGATATTATGACACACTGCAAACCATCCTTAAACTCCACCCTAATTCACACTATAACTTATACTTCAAGGAATCTAAAGATCTCTGATCAACCCTGAGGAAAAGTACGATTCTGATGAATGAGAGGAACCTTAATCCTGACCAATTGATGAGCTTAAGCATGTGGGTAGATTACTTGAACCAAAAGCCGCAAAGAAATCCATATATCGTTATTCAAACCCTTGAGTCCCTTAATCAGTTGATCCAGTAGAACCTTGAGAATAAGTCCACAATATTATGGAAATAAACCCTAAATCATGACCCATGCATCTCAGTTGAAACCAATCCTCACAATGTAGGACCCCTTAACATATGTGAAGCCTTATCTTGTCATTCACTGGTCTTTTGATCTGTGGTACTTTATTGAATGAAAATACATGCTATGTTAATGACCTAATGAAAAGATGTAAATGCACATGATTGCAAAAGCCTAAGCCAGATAAAAGAAATTAGGAGGGAAAATTTTGGGGTGCAACATAGTTCATTTGAAATTTCTGACCAGTGACAATTTATTCTGGATTTTTAAAAATTTACCATTTCATATCGAAAATTCAGTGGAAATGTGAAATTTTCGGTATATATGTAACTAAAAAATTTCAATGATCAGGATTTTGCCGACAGTTTTGTACGGATGTGATTGGACCAACAACGCGTAGCTGGGAAGACTTTGCCCCAGTAACCTTAACCTGGGTTGCCGCTATATCAGTGATCATGCCTCTAATGGTCCCATCCTTCCCCTTGATCTTCAGTATAAAATGGAAATTTCACAAAAAGCAGTGAACGAAGACCAATTTTCAAGTATCTAAGCCAGTACTTGAAATTTCCAGAAATTTTCAAATTTTTTTGAACTATCAAAAATTGTGAAAATTTTGGTACAAATGGATTCATCGAAAATTGTGAAAATTATGGTACAAATAGATTCATCAAAAATTGTGAATAATGATTATCAGGGTGTAAAATATTACATATTAGGTCAGGATTAGATTTTTGGCATTCTGTATTTTATTTTATTTTTTAGTTTCATGAATAGTGATTATCAGGGTGTAAAAGCTTGCATATCAGGTCAGAATTAGATACACACGGAAAAGACCAGATATATGTGTCTGATAAGGATATTAGACACATATAATAAAGAGACCGATCAAAACAGACTCTAACAGGGCAAAGGGATGATCAAAACATAATCTAACCGGAAATGTTAGATAAGCTAACAGAAAGTGGACCTGGTCCAAACGAATAAACCAGAGAAAATGAACTGATCAAAACAGAACCTAAACAAGGGAAGAAAATGATCAAAACATAACCTAACCGGAAATGTTAGCTAAGCTAATAGAAGGTAAACTGGATCCAAACGGATAAAACGGAAAAAAGGAACTGATCAAAACAGAACATAAATAAGGGAAGAAAATGATCAAAACATAACCTAACCGAAAATGTTAGCTAAGCTAACAGAAGGTAAACCCGATACAAACAGATAAACTAGAGAAAATGAACTGATTAAAACAAAACCTAAACAAGGGAAGGAAATGATCAAAACATAACCTAATCGGAAATGTTAGCTAAATAAATAGAAGGTAAACCTGATCCAAACGGATAAACCAGAGAAAAGGAACTGATCAAAACAGAACTTAAACAAGGGAAGGAAATGATCAAAACATAACCTAACCGGAAATGTTAGCTAAGCTAACAGAAGGTAAATATGATCCAAACGGATAAACCAGAGAAAAGGAACTGATCAAAGCAGAACCTAAACAAGGGAATGAAATTATCAAAACATAACCTAACCTGAAATGTTAGCTAAGCTAACTTAGGGTAAACCCGGTCCAAATGGATAAACCAGAGAAAAGAAACTGATCAAAACAGAACCTAAACAAGGGAAGAAAATGATCAAAATATAAACTAACCAGAAATGTTAGCTAAGTTAGCAGAAGGTAAACTCAATCCAAACGGATAAACCATAGAAAAGGAACTGATCAAAACAGAACCTAAACAAGGGAAGAAAATGATCAAAACATAACCTAACCGAAAATGTTAGCTAAGCTAACATAAGGTAAACCCGATCCAAACGGATAAACCAGAGAAAAGGAACTGATCAAAACAGAACCTAAACAAAGGAAGGAAATGATCAAAACATAACCTAATCGGAAATGTTAGCTAAGCTAACAGAAGGTAAACCCGATCCAAACGGATAAACCAGAGAAAAGGAACTGATCAAAATAGAACCTAAACAAGGGAAGAAAATGATCAAAACATAACCTAGCTGGAATTGTTAGCTAAGCTAACAGAAGGAAAACCTGATACAAACGGATAAACTAGAGAAAAGGAACTGATCAAAATAGAACCTAAACAAGGGAAGAAAATTATCAAAACATAACCTAACCAGAAATGTTAGCTAAGCTAACAAAAGGTAAACTCGATCCAAATGGATAAATTAGATAAAAGGAATTAATCAAAATAGAACCTAAACAAGGGAAAGAAATGATCAAAACATAACCTAACCAGAAATGTTAGCTAAGCTAGTAGAAGGTAAACCCGGTCCAAACGGATAAACCAGAGAAAAGGAACTGATCAAAACAGAATCTAAACAAGGGAAGAAAATGATCAAAACATAACCTAACCAGAAATGTTAGCTAAGCTAACAGAAGGTAAACCCGATCAAAACGGATAAACCAGAAAAAAGGAATTGATCAAAACAAAACCTAAATTAAAATGTTGAATATATGAAAAAAGGACCGACCAAAGCAGACTCCAATCAAGATATAACTATCAAAGGAGGACCCAATGATGAAAAGAAAACTAGCCAAATATAGACTTTTGGAGAGAGAATGCTAACCAAAGGCGGACTTACTAGGGATATAACGTGACAGGTTCCGCTGGGGAAACTGGACGAGAATTCTGACCAAAGTAGATTTAAAGAGAACGCCAAATCAAAGGTGAACCTTGCAGGAGAAAGAGACCAACCGATGGGTACTCTAACAAAGATTGCAAAATCATATTGGACTTTTAAGAGGTTGCAAATATGCAATAATTACAATATCCCTCAAACAAAAGGCGGGGTATTAATTTTTCAAGAGTGGCAATCATCTGAATTACCATACACCAAATATGGATACTCAAATACTTGAGAAATAAGAAAGGTTATACACCGACTCTTACTCGCACTCTGAAGGCAAGGCAAACACGGGTGAAAATAACCAAAGGCTTGTAAGGGAAAGAGAAAACCACAACTTACTGGGGAAATGGAAAGCACCAAAGACCCCACTAGTGGTAAATAAAAACAGACTTCGTTGGGGAAACATGATAGGATCACCCTAGACTTACTGTGGAAATAATTCAAATTTGAGCTCATAACAATTTGGTTACCACAGGTGAACATAATTGGCTTATTCCTTAATGCATGTTTGAATTTTTTTTATATAGCGTAATACTCCATACAATGGAAATGATACGTGTTTTGGTAGATGCAATGTAAGGATGCATGTTTAGCAATGCGCTGGGGAAAGCACGTCAATAATCGGCTGTTGAGAAGACAACAAATTCCCGAACGATTATGTTTACACATCTGAACTGCTATGGAGAAAAGGAAATTTGAACCTCAATGGGGAACTGAAAATTGGAACCACCAACCTCTAAAAATCGATATCATTGGGGAATTAACTTCCTGGGGAACAATACTGCAAAAATAAATTGCAGTTCAGAGAAAATCTTGAATTTTGATCAAACTTCCAACTTCCTGGGAACAAATTCTTTATCTTCTGTTAGAAAGAGGAGACCTTCGCTGAGGATGGAAACTTTCTCGCGTAGAATTTCTTGATGAAGATAACTTCTACTAGGGAGTATAGAAATTCTTAAATAAAAAGAATTTTACTCAGACTACACTAGGGATAACACCAATGTGTGGTAACAAATCTTCACTTGGGGAAGAAACAAAAATCCTGGGACAGAAACTCTACTGGGGATATCTCAACTAAACCTTATGTCACTGCTGGAAGCAGTGTAGTGGCAATGCAATAAAAGTTTTTGAAATATTTATCCGGGAATTTATCGTGTCCACGGAGATTAGTTATTAAATTTTCGTTCAACAAATTATTGTTAATGAGTTTGGGGTTGAATGGGTTTTGTAAAGAAAATATTATTAACAAAAAATGAATGTAAACAAAAGGAAAAACTAAGGAAGAACTTATCGGGTATGCATATATACTACTTCTCGCTGACTTAAACCTATCGACCTGTTACACTCAACCTAACATTACTCATCAATGTCACTAAGTATCACTCACAACCTAAGTCATTTCTAACCCAAATTGAGAAGCTTGTTGCATCACCTTGGTAGCAATCTCTCAACCACCTCGACAACACATAAGTCAACCGTGCTCACTTGTGTCGACAATCTCTCAGAGTGACACGAACAACATAGAGGCTTTAAGCTCCGATACCCAAGTAGATTGTCATCTCTAAACCTATCTCTAGAGTTCAAAAACTAACAGATTAATCATCCTAGATAAGAACCTAAGCAATATATGTCTATAATAACTCAAATCCCTAGCACAGAGCAAAAATCTAGGACAACAATCCACAAAGTTTTGTAAAGCAAGTTTTATAAAACGCCAAGGGCAAAAAAATATACATTAGATCAAAGAAAATATACATACAAACCCAACCATAGAAGATTACACAAAGAGCAAGAGAAATGAACTACAGATCCATCGGTTTGTCAGCACCGATCGAAGAGCAATCCACCCCAGATCATTTGTATGCAAGCTCCATAGTTGTTATCTAAGCTAATCCTAACAAAATTTACAAGTTGATGGAGTTGGAAGCAAAAACTTCCCCAAAACCATAACCTAAAAATGACTGGAAATGAAGTTATAAAACAAATCTCAACAGACCGTGCTAAGCGGCCTCAGCGCGCTAAGCGGGCTGCACGATATTTACACACTAAACTGATCTAAACCGCGCTAAGTGCGCTATCCGTGCTAAGCGGGCTTCAAAACTTTGGTTCTTCCAAAATAGTAGAACGTAAGCAGAGCGCTAAAAAATGTGTTGAGCGCCACTCGTGCTTAGCGGGCTCCTGCGCGCTAAGCGGGCTCTCCTGGACAGCAAGTCCCAAAACTGATCTTTTATTCTGAAAACGTGCATCCAGAGCCGTGCCTTCGACACCTTATTCCTCAATACTCTAAAATGCAACAAATACCTACAAAATAAATGGAAAAACATCAAACAATACACTATGTACACAAAAACACAAATAAACACAAACTAAACATATTTACACAAAAGTTGGGGTTATTCAACAATATTACAAACAAAAGGTCGAAAAGTGAAACAAAATGTATGTACAAAAATAACTACAACTTATACTTATCAAAATCTCCCCAACTTAAACTTTGTTTGTCCTCAAACAAAGCCAAACAACTCAAAGAACTAAAAGTAATAAACCAAAGAATCATGCATCAACAAGTTTTTAAAAATGGAAAACAAATGCTATGGCTCAATTGAAAAACGGTACACACAAAGAAATATGATTACCACTAAACTATGACGATAACATAAACATGAGACAAATTCTAAATACAAAAATTATGCCAAATATTCTACAATAAAACTAGTTCACAAATGAATCACACCTAGCAAACATAATCACTGGTAGATGAAAAACACACAAAAATGGGGTATTTTCACTCATCCACAATCTTGCAAACAATAGACTAAATTATGCATTCATCCAAAATTTTAAATTGAAAATATAAAAGCAAGAATCTCAAGGGTTTTTCAAGATTGTAATGTGGCTTGGTTAACAAATAAGGGATAATTCCTAAAGCTAATCGAAACAAAAACTTGCCTAAACCTAAGTGAGTGATCAATTCACCAAATATTCAAACACAAAATTCCAATAAAACTTCTTCTGAATCCCAAATTTCACACCAAAGCACATCACTTATTAACACAACATTATTCAAACTCTTTTTATTTTTCTTTTTCAAAACTTTTTCTCTTTTTTTACTTTTTCTTTTCACTTCTCTTTTTTTCTTTCTTTTCTTTTCTTTTCTTTTCTTTTCTTTCTTAACCTCATAGCAATCATAACATAAATACGCAATAATTTTTCTCCCCAACTTGAATCCAACCATCATCATAATGTGAATACTCCCTACTTTCTAAGGCAAGGTAAAAAATCAACTATAAATCATAGTTAAGGGTTCAAGAAAACAAAGAATCAACCTCCATACAAAAAGGGAAACTAAACACTCATAGTCAATCATTTAGAAAATACATCATGGATATCGACAAAAAGGATCAAAAGGGTTACAAATGATCATACACTCACAAGGTGAATTGACTATTCGGCTAAGGGGTAGTTGTGCTCAAAATGGAATAAAAATTGCCTTGATCATGTTCAAGATCTCATACAATCAACACAAACAAAAGATTAAACATAATAAAATCCAGTTAAAACAAGAATTGTGGTCTCCAGCATATGTGAACAATGGAAAGCTACCTCACAAAAAGGTGGGAACTAAAGTGATTCATAAATGAACAAGTTTACAAAATAATGAATGGTATAAAAATTGTAAAAAGTCTAAGTATCATGAATATGTTAAGGTATATAGAGCTATAAACACATACCTCGAACGTGTACAAAACTTTAACAAAATCATTACCACACATTCGCAAGTTGAAACACTCAAACTTGGAAAATCACCAAAAGTGACTTCAAGCTATCGAACCAAAATTGAGTTCAAACAACAACAAAAGAATTAATTATACTAATAATATTTACTATTGCAAAGCCTAGGTGGAAGTGGGAAAAAGAAATGCCAAAAAAAAAATTTAAAAATAATTCACTGGCTCTGTACATCAGAGCGCGCTTAGCGCGCTACACTAGATGCAGAAAAAAAAGATAGTGGCATTTGGTGCAGCTGCTAAGAAACTCCATTGTCACCAACACACTCTATGCACATAAATTACAATATTTACAACATTAACAAACACATTTCCACAAGCTAAACACGACAAGCTTGCGGAAAAAACACAATTTTACATAACGAAACACAAAAATTGAAAGTGTATTTAACAAGTTGAAAAGTGAAAATTTGAATTTAGAAACTAATTCGATGTTCAACTTGTTAAAACACAAGTCAACACATAACAAAAACGAATACAAATAAAAACAATACAACATGCTTGTTTTACGTTGTAAGCTCGACACCTTTATTATGCGAGCTAGTAACATCCTCTCGTCATGCCATGGTATTGTCACACCGTGCAAACCTAAAAAAAGTGTCCTAGCATCCACACAACAAACGTTACGAAAACGAGACAATTTATGACAATACGTGAAAACAAAGAAAAACACATATATGCACAAGTATCATATACAAGTTAATGTACAATTCTATACAACATTTACATTAATTACAAAACTCAAAAACAAAAGAATTATCGCAATGCGAAAACAATAGAACTAATCCCCTGCAACGGCACCGTTTTGCTGGAAGCGGTGTAGCGGTAAGCAACAAAAGTTTTGGAAATATTTATCTGAGAATTTATCATGTCCATAGAGATTGGTTATTGAATTGCCGTTCTACAAATTATTGTTAATGAGTTTGGCGTTGAATGGGTTTTGTAAAGAAAATGTTATTAAAAGAAAATGAATGTAAACAAAAGGAAAAATTAAGGAAGAACTTATCAAGTATGCATATATACTACTTCTCACTGACATAAACCTATCAACCTGTTACACTCAACCTAACATTACTCATCAATGTCACTACGTATCACTCATAACCTAAGTAATTCCTAACCTGAATTGAGAGGCCTACTGCATCACCTCAGTAGCGTTTCAACTTCCTCGATAACACAGAAGTCAAATGTACTCGCCTGTGTCGATGATCTCTCAAAGCGACATAAACAACACAGAGGCTTTAAGCTCTGATACCTAAGTAGATTGTCAGCTCTAAACATATCTCTAGAGTTTAGAAACTAACAGATTAATCATCCTAGATAAGAACCTAAGAAATATATGTCTATAAAAACTCAAATCCCTAGCACAGAGCAAAAATATAAAACAACAATCCACAAAGATTCGTAAAGAAAGTTTTATATAACGCCAACAGCGACAAATATAAATTAGATCAAATAAAATATACATACAAACCCAACCATAGAAGATTACACAAAGAGGAAGAGAAATGAACTACATATCTACCGGTTTGTTAATGCCGATCGAAGAGCAATCCACCCTAGATCATCCGTATGCAAGCTCCATAGTTGTTATCTAAGCTAATACTACCAAAATTTACAAGTTGATAGAGTTAGAAGCAAAAACTTCCCCAAAACCATAACCTAAAAATGACTGGAAATGAAGTTATAAAACAAATCTTAGCAGACCGCGCTAAGCGGCCTCAGTGCGCTAAGCGGGCTGCATGATATTTACACACTAAACCGACCTAAAGCATGCTAAGCGCACTATCCGCACTAAGAGGGCTTCAAAACTTTGGTTCTGCCAAAATAGTAGAACGCAAGCAGCGCGCTACAAAATGTATTGAGCACCACTCGCGCTTAGAAGCCTCCTGCATGCTAAGCGGGCTCTCCTGGACAACAAGTCACAAAACTGATCTTTTATTCCAAAAACACACATCCGGAGCGGTGCCTTTGACACCTTATTCCTAAATGCTCCAAAATGCAACAAATACCTACAAAATAAATGGAAAAACATCAAACGATATACTATGTACACAAAAACACAAATAAACACAAACTAAACATATTTACACAAAAGTCGGGGTTATTCAACAATATTACAAACAAAAGGTCGATAAGTGCAACGAAAAGTATATACAAAAATAACTACAACTTGCACTTATCAGTCATGGAGAAGGAAAGAGTTATGACAGGAACTCCCATGTACACCACAATGGGGAGACAGGACACTTGCTCCACTAGGGAAAGAAAACTTGCTCCACTGGGGAATAATAGATAAGTTACTTCGGCAGGTCTTCAAATTTTGACTTTGACCAAGGATAAAGACTACTTCTTACACTGGGGAGCCGAAAAATTTTAGATGGTAACATCAATAATACCCATTGTAATGGGTGTAGCCATCTCTGCAAGATTCAATCTGGCAAGGGTTTTTGTACTAGGGAGGAGAAGTCACTTCATTGGGGATGATGGTCGTCCTCATGAGGATACAAACTAGAATCTCCCATAGATAATCAGGAATATCTTTAAATAACTTTGATATGGGGCAGACCACATCGGATAGGAAGGGTGCTAACTTCACTGACGAGGAGAATGCATACTTCATGGGGAGAACGAGTGTGAACCTCACTGGGGAAGCCACAAAATGTCGAAGTCAAAGGGGGTATACCAAGAATCTCTGGTTGGTAAATAAAACAATTCTTCCAAGAAAACTTGGAAAGAAAAAGATTACACTAAAAAGGAGGAATACTCGGGCGAGAGTACGCCTTCACTGGGGAAAATACTATAAAAAATAAATTGCAGTTCAGAGAAAATTTTGAACTCTGATCCAACTCCCAACTTCCTGGGAAAAAGATCCAACATCTCTTTCAAGGGATAAAGAGAAATTTGCTGGGAACTGGGACCTTCTGATGTAAGTCCTTGTGATCGGTGAAAATAGAACTGACTGTTTTGGAATGCTGGTTCGCAAAATGTCGCGGTAAGCAAGAGTCGCCACCGTCTTTTATGTTCTCCAACAAGGAAAGGACAAAAGCACAGCAAAATTCCTTTTTGAGAATGTCTCTCGGTTCGGGAGGTAGATTTATAGAAAGGGAAGGTGTTAGCACCCTTTCTATCTGTAGTTATCAACGGGCTCTTAGGTACTTGCTCTTATGTTTTCAAAAATTGTTTGCTTTTCAAGTGTTTGTGGGTTTTGAAAAAGTTCCGTTTGAAAAATTTCTAGGTAACTCTTGTATCTGTCCTCAAGAGTGTATGAAATATTTGTTTGAAAACTTTTTAAAAGTGTAGGTGCGAAAAGTTGTTTTGTTTTTTAGAAAGAGCAAGTACCCAGGAGAAATCTACCTACTCTAAGGAATTAGGCTGTGTAAGAGTCCTTTAGATAGTGCTATCCCACCATTGAGAGGTAGGTAGCACCATCATTGGAGTTATTCGGGTCAATTCGATTATAGGGACAATATGGTCACCAAAGCAATGGTAGGACGCCTTAGTGGTAACCCTAATGTCCTAGATCCTTTTTATCTGAGGCAACCGTTTCGAGGCAACTGGATCTTAGACAGGAGGGCGACCTCTAAGACACCCTATACTTGATGACCACTTCGAGGCAACCAGTGAGGCGTACCCTAAGAGTGGCATGTGCATGTGTGTTATTTTTCAGTTAAGCTTATCTTGTACATGTTGTTGGTGAGCTACGCTTTGATTTTATTTTTCATACAAGTCTTTCATGCATATTTTAACAATTAAGAGTGCGGAAAATAAAGTGCGGAAAAGGTAAATCTAGCTATTACAAGGCGTGGGTATATACATCGCCAAAAACAAAACCCGTTTGGAAAATAAATACGAGAAAGTAAATAAAGCGATAAAAGCCTAATTAACTATTACATTTCTGGAGCAGATACATAAATATAATGAATTAAAATAAATACGCGCGCAAAAGATTGAATCGGGACGTCCTTAGGGTTTTGACCCTTTTTTGAGAAAAGAATTGAATTTGTCCTTTTTTATAATTAATGAAATATTAAACCTAATAACTAATTAATTAATTAATTAAAAGAAAAAGTTTTTTTTGTCTTTTTTAAGTTTTAATGAAAATAAAATAAAAGGAATTAAGAGTCAAAAGAAAAACCTAATTCTAAGCTTGATTTTATTTATTATGAAAAAAAAAGATTAAAATTATTCTAATTAAACTAAGTTAAATATATTTAGAATTTATTTACAAAAAAAAGTAATTGAAATTAATAAAAAATGTTTTTTTGGTTTTCTGAATTTTATTGTGAAAATGTTAATTTGTTAATTAATTAAATAATACTAATAATAATTATTAAAGAAAATAAAATGAAAAAAAAAATGAAAAAAAAAAGAATAGTAAACCATGGGTGTTGGGCCAGCATTGGGGGTGTGCTTGGCAATCTGAGGCCCATTAACCAGCCAGCCTTTTTGAATTTTTGCAATTGCCTAGAACGTGCTTTGACTTGGAACATGGTGGTGAGCACCTTATGGCCTTTAGATCTGTGAGAATGGCCACTTGGCGCGCTGATTTGTGAGGTGTATGGTACACCTTCTTTGGAAACCTGCACACAAGCGTGTAAAGAAAAATAATATGGAAATTTTGGGGGACCTGGGAATCGAACCCAGGTCCCAATGTTCACACTCCAAGGCTTTGACCAACTGAGATGCACGTTTCATTTGTTATTAAGATAACACGTGATTATTAAATTGGTAAACAACAGCATATGCCTGGAAAAAAAAAATATAAAACGCGTAATTTTTGAAATGAGCGAATAAGAGGGAGACGCGTCAGTGTCTTCTTCGTTTGTTACTGGTTTTTTACCTGCGGATTTCTATCCGTAGGAAGTTTTGCAGGCCTTTCCTAAAACCATCCTTAGGCTACAAAAATGCCATCCAAGCCCATGGTCAGGATCGTCCATGTCCCCTGAGTCCATCCATGCTTATGGTTCGTCCTAATTTCACCTGGAAACAAAACACCTAAAAACAACACAAACAAACCCTAGGCACGGGTATTGTCATACAAGGCCTAAAAATGAAATTGAATAATGCCATTGGGTTAGAAATCAAGCAAGGAGTATGGATATGCTAATATTTTTGAGAAAAAATGCAAGAATAGAGAATTCAAGTTTCGTGTTCAGAGGCGAGTTTGTGAGTACTTACAGTGCTGTATAGGGAGTCTTAGGACGTGGCAAGGGTCGTGTTGGCTTCAGGGGATGGCAAGGAAGAAGGCCACGTTCTTATTTTGATCTGAAAATGCTTGCAACACTCTTTTTGGTCTCACACTTTTTTTGACAATTTTCCACTTTTGCTCTGGCCGTTTTAGCAATCTCTAGGTCGTGTATGCTGTTGCTACTGCCTGCTTATGTATGTATGAACGAAATTAGGTTAGCAGCTGGGCCTATATCCTTGTGTATTGAAGTCTTGAGATCTTGTTGACCACCATTGAAGAACTTTCCATGTTTGGAGCAAATCTTGGATTTTATGCACAAAAAGGCTTAGCACGAATTTGGTAGCTGGCATATGACATATAAAATCTATTCAAATCAAAAGATGCTATTCCATTAATTTTTTTAGATTTTATTTGAATTATTATGGATTTAAAATGAATTAAATCAATAAAAATTAAATAAAATGGAAAAATAAATGTTTGATCTTGAAATTAATCATGGGACATGTGGGTGGAATGACAAGGCTGAATCAAGTGGAAGAAAGTGGGCCCTTTTGTCAAAAATTGAAGTTTTAAGGATAGTTGACTTTTGCCATTTCACAAAAATTTCCCAACTTCTCCAATGCATATCTTGCTCAATTTTGATCATATGAACATGTTCTTGGACATTTCGGAAAGGTCTTGAAGTCCCCTAACCAATGCCTTTGGTCCCCTGTCATTTGGATTTACCAATCTCAAGTTATGGTCTTTGACTTAAAATGCCTTTTTGTTGACTTTTGAAAATGACCTATAATGTAGAAATTGATAACTTTTTGTGAGAGCATTTATTGGACTTGGAATGTGAAGATGAGTTGTAAGAAATGTCATCCCCTTCAAAGTGAGCATTGGATGGGATTTTTCTGATGAACCATGAAAAAGTTATGCCTTGGTCAATATACAGTTGACTTTTCAGCTTTCCCAAAATGGAAACTTTTGCATCTTGATGATTTTTGAGCCATGCTTGTGGAATCATGATCAAGAATTGATCAAATGATGATTGTGAGCTCAAAATAAGATGTTGACCAAAAATTATGACTTTTGACTGCCAAATGACCATTTTACCCCTATAGTTGATTGTGAAGCAAATGAAGCTTTTGGCTGTGCAATTTGACTCTGTGAGACTTGAGACTTGACATGTAGATGCTTGGCAATGTATATAGGCCTATGAGACTTGATTGAGCCATTGAAAACCTCAAATTCTTTGAAGGAACCAAAACCCTAATTTTGACTGGCTTAGGAGGGTGTTGGATTGTGCAATCCCTTGAGAAGTCTTGAGCCATTTGAAGGTGACTCTTGACAAATCATGAAGAATATGGGAGGGCAAATTTTGGGGTACAACAGTTGACCCTGTTCAATCTTCTTAAACCTGAGGATGTAGATTGGCTTGCGTGCCTTTCGTGATCCGAAGGTGGAAGATGATTGAACACTAAAGTGCCCATAAATTTGCACTCGCATAGTGGAGTATCAGCAGTGTGATGGCGGGAATGGGCTTACAGATGCCATTTGGAAATATGAGGGATGGGAGGATGGGCTTATAGATGCCATCTGGATGTGGCAGAACCTTGTCTGGAATGGGCTTATAGATGCCATTTGGAAGTGTAATGGATAGTTGTGGAGTTGGGCTTAAAGATGCCATCTAGGGGTGTCGATCGCGTAAGAGATTCCTTAGCGAGAACTTGCGTACTTGAGAAAGAAAGATAATTTCCTGGCCTGTTACAGGTGTTAATCTTCAATGTCTTCATGCAGATAACTTTCCTGGCTAGATACAGGTATAGATCTACAATCAATCGTCCACAGATATGCCCTGGCTAGATACAGGTGTCGAATCTGGAATTAGTCGTCTACAGATATGCCCTGGCTGGGTACCGGTATCGAATCTCTAAACTCCTTATGTAGATATTCCCTGGCTAGATACATGTGTCGAATCTACAATCAATTACTCACAGATATGCCCTGGCTGGATACAGGTATCGAATCTCTACACTCTTCATGCAGATATGCCCTGGCTGGATACAGGTATCGAATCTACAATCAATTACTCACAGATATGCCCTGGCTGGATACAGGTATAGTATCTGGAATTAGGTCGTCTACAGATATGCCCTGGCTGGATACAGGTATCGAATCTCTAAACTCTTCATGCAGACATGCCCTGGCTGGATACATGTATTGAATTTACAATCAAACACTCACAGATATGCCCTGGCTAGATACAGGTATCGAATCTGGAATTAGTCATCTACAGATATGCCCTGGCTGGATACAGGAATCGAATCTCTAAACTCTTCATGCAGACATGCCCTGGCTGGATACAGGTATCGAATCTACAATCAAACACTCACTGATATGCCCTGGCTAGTTACAGGTATCGAATCTGGAATTAGTCGTCTACAGTTATGCCCTGGCTGGATACAGGTATCGAATCTCTAAACTCTTCATGCAGATATGCCCTGGCTAGATACAGGTGTCGAATCCACAATTAATCGCTCACAAATATGCCCTGGCTAGATACAGGTATTGAATCTGGAATTGCGACGGTTGGTAGTAATCATCTTTGGATTGACCTTTTTCCTGAAAAGGCAAAACATCAGTTGTATGCAATGTCATGATGTATGAAATGCATGATGTCATGATGTTTTCAGGAATAAATGAGATTGTGTGTTATGATGCGCTTTATCATGTATGTAAGCAGGATGTATAAAAATATGATATGTTTATGAATGTGTTTTCGTCTGGGAGAATAAATCCTTGACGAATGCCGGGAGTTTGTTGAATCCTTGGATGATGTTAAAGAGTAAAGTTCTTCGTTTCCGCTGGGGATGACGATGGCCAGAATAAACCGGTAGGAGAAGATGACTCCGTTGGGGAATAAACTTGTTGGAGAGATTACTCTGCGGGGAAATACTCTGTGGGGAGAGATACTTCGTTGAGGTTTTGATGAGAACTCCGCTGGGGATTCCATTGATAAGTTATGTTGGGGAATTGATGAACTCTGCTGGGGGATAGGAAGAACTTCGCCGAGGACGATCTTTCCGTGGTAATTAGCTGAGGATAACCCAGTTATAAGCTCTGGTGGGGAAATAACCTTTGAATATGGTCGGGGAGAGATGCATGTACTCTGCAAGGGATAAGCTTCCAGAATCTACTGGGGATATTGATTCAACTCTCCTGGGGAAACTTTTGGACTGTACTGGGGGAAGTGGCTCCACTGGGGTGTCTGTATTCCGCTAGGGAACAATCTTATATTTCCGTCGAGGAATATTAAGACTGCCGGGGATGCTTGCTTAGGAACATTTGTACTCCGCTGGGGAATGTTGAGATCTTTTGGGGATATCCAACTTCCTTAAGGCTGACAGTGGACTAACTCTGCTTGGGGAGAGTATCGCTGACTTGGTAGGGATATTGTGCCTTTTCAGGGCTGATTGGGAGACCAACTCTGCTCGGGGGAGAGTATTGCTGAGCCTTGTCTTACTCTGCAGGGAGTGAAGGTATCTTGGTCAAATTCCTCGACTGAATATATACCTTGGTACCGGGTGGGTAGAGCAGCTTGTACAGTTCGGACAATTTTATTGCCCCAGCTTCTGTGGGAGAAGGAGACCTGTGAGGTGCTGATAGTTGTTGATGGACAAACCTTCTTCTGATAGGCAAGTGACGAGATGACAGGACATAGTCGTACGCTTTGATCCCTAACTTTTGCCTGGACCGCCCTTTCGGGTTTTCAGTCCACCTGGATACCCATTTTTGCCCAAGCCGCCTTTTCAGGTTTTCGACTTGCCGGGTGTACAGATTTTTTCATTTCATCCCTTATTTTGCCCGAACCCTTTTGGTTCGCCGGGAAGCCCTTATTTTTCCTAGGCGTGTCAACCTAGCGGGTCTTTGATTATGCGTAGTATTTTTTTCGACTATGTCCACGTTCTCAGAGTGTAGGGAGTTGTCACTGTCAGTAGTGTTGTGTTGTCATACTACCAGAAGATGTTTGATCATGCAAGACTCGTCGCTGGAATTCATGTCCAATGCCCCAAGTGACTCAGGCGGAGATTTGCCCCTGGCTCTTTGGCATTTTGAGAGATTCTCTGAATCTTGACTCAACTGCCCCAGATCATGGACAATGATCACGCCGTGCCCCTTGATTGGAAGTGCTTTTGTTCACTAGGTATTCGTCGTGCAAATTTCTCTGCTGTTCAAACAAATAGTCACATATGCAAGCAATGTTATTTCAAAAATGCAAAGCTTATGTCTGTCTTGAAGTTTTTGAAAATGCAGTTTTTTTTCATAAAAACAAGTGAATTTTTTTGTAAACTGTGATGTCAACTCGTTATTTTATCGCAAGCCTTAAGGAGTCAGGATACCTTTCGTAACAGTATGCTTTCGAACTAACCCATGCTTCAGCTAGTACTTTTAAGGGTTGTAACGTGGCCTGGTTCACGGTTTAAGAAACAAGGGATAAAGGCTCAAATTTTATTTGTACCCACCCGCTCTTCGTGATGTTCTTCAATCCTAAACTCAGCTGATCGTGCGTTAGACCTTGTTTGAGTCTTTGTCCTGATATTCCAATGATGGTTCGGATATTGACAGTTTATTTTGAATAGGCAGTCATTTCTCTTTTGTTGTTGTTGAGGGCTTGTAGGACCTCTTTCTTTTTTGATTTCATTATCCCTGTCTTTTGCCTGAACTGTTTCTTTTGTGATTACAGTCAGCGGGATGCCCCAGTTTTGTAAGTCTCCTTCATAGGTTTTGACTTGTTGGGCTTTAGTTTTTTTTGGTAATGACTGCCTGTCTTGACGATTGTAGGGAACCATCACTGTCTTTTGTTTTAGAAGGACTCCTTTGATGTCATTCGTTGTGCACCTGGATCAACTAAGAAGACTACCCTGCCCCAGGTTATGATTAAGGGTTTAATTTTTTTGTGAAAAGAAAAACTCCTACTTCTTTGGCTCGAAGGGGTTGACGAGGGATTATCTTCCTTATAACTCCAGTGTTTAGGAATTGAAACAATGCATGTACCTCATCAGCGGGGTCTGTTCAAAAGCATATTGTAAAGATCGTAGTATCGTTTTTGTCATCCTCCCTCAAGAGGCTTAGAGTTTTTTCAATCGAGAGTTGAATATCAAAAAATAAAAGCAATTTTAATATAGTGAATGTGAATATATTGATTCAAAACAGACATATGCGATGCATTGATAAAGTAAAAGAGTTTGACATGAACAAATGTTTGAACAAGCAAAGAAAAATACAACTTGAAACTTCCAACGAACAAAAGGTCTTCTCGTCTAGGGATAGTAGAAGAACTCGACCTGACCATCTAGGGTGAATTCCACTGCTCCTTCATCAATCAGGTCTTGGATTTTGTACCTCAACTTCCAACAGTCGTCAGTGTCATGCCCCGGGCTGTTAGAATGGTATGCGCACCTGGCCCCAGGATTATAGTTGGGTGAAGAAGTCTTAGGATTAGGGTGAGGTCCTATCAACGTCATCAGATTCAACTTCAACAGGTGTTGCAAAGCTTGGGACAGCGACATGTTGAGCGGGGTGAATTGCCTCCTGGGCTTGTCTGGCTTGCTCTGATCAACCCGTTGTTCTTGGCGAGGTCGTTGTGGGACTTGTGAAGTAGTAGCAGCTTGGAGAGGTCTATTCATCAAACCAAACCTTTGACTTCTTGGAGGCTGATTACCGATTTGGTCCCCAACCCTGACTACTTGCTTCATACTGTCTTGCTGAAGCTGGTGAGGTTGATGCTGAATTTGTGACCCTGAAGCAAGTTGAGGAGCTTTTCCCTTGTCTTCTTGTCTCAAAGGGAATTTAATGACGACTGGCTTTTCAATCTTAGATGTTTGCCTCAGTTGGTTGTCCCGAAGCAGTTGGTTGACGAGAACCCTGAGCTCTTCTTGTCTTTGAGCTAGGTCTTGAATGAGAGCCATCTGCCCCAGCATCTGGGTTCTCATTGCTTCTACCTCAGCTTGCAGATGTTTCAGCCGTTCATCCTTACTGTCTTCTGGACTGTTCTTGACCAAATTCCCCATGAGGAGCGTTCTCAATTCGTCCTGTCCCTTGGATAGATTTAGGAGGATCTCCCCGAACCGAGTCTCTTGAGCATGAAGATCCTGGTTGTCTTGTTGGGAAGCCATTGCTGAAATAAACAGCGAAGAAGGTAAGTGACATGTAACAAGGGTACCTGTTATGCAATGATGTGTATGTATGCATGCAATGTTTTCAAGGATCTCGCGGGGTAAACAAGAAAATTGTTAGAATCTGGTAGCTTGATTGAAGGAACTTCATGTTATTAAGAGTCCTTCTTCAAGAGTCAAAGCTCACCATATTGAGTGGGTCATAGCCCCTGAATCAAGTCATCAACCTTGGCTAGAGGAAAATAAATCCCCCTTTGCCCCTTGCTATACATTTTGGTTCATCATGACCTGCATCACAGACCCTTGAGATCCTTGAGATCCTTGAAATGGGTTAGTCCTTATGTAAGATGTACGCAGGTTAGTCCTTATGTAGGATGCATGCAATGGTATGATGGTATGATGTTATGATAAAACACACCACAAGTATTCACAAAGGCAAACATGATAAGGCACACAAGTCACACAAGACAGCCCTTAGAGTTTAGGTCAGCATGAAGTTTAGGTACTACCCTCTTGAAGTTGGTGGGCTCAAACCTGTCCTATCAAAAGTAACCGGGTTCTAAGGAGCTCAATATCATTGGGTTGTTTTCTATGTTCATTGTTTTGATTTAGCCACTGAACTGGCGATCAAAATATTTCAAGAAAACAACCCTTAATGAGTGTAGTATCGAGTATCTACCAACTTCGGACTGCACCAAAGTCGGTCATCTCACTACCCCTAAAGAGGCCAGGATGGTCAAGTAAGGTTCCTAAGGTCAGTTGATGCTTCACGACACCACGCGGCAGCCCCGTACTCTCCTTGACTTGACTCAAGGGTTACCAGTACTCACCAAAGTGCCACATCAATGTAGCAACTGCTTCAACCGTGTCGGTATACCCCGCACAGTTCCTTCACAGTTTGTTGCTACTTCTAAAAAGGTATCCCCCAGATCCGGGTTAGGATCTATGAAACTCCAAAACAGGCCCACAATTTTAAAGCAAACAAAACAAGCAATTGAAAACATAAGAGTGGTCTAATCCTAAGGTACACCTCACTTTTATAAGTCCCCAGCAGATTCACCAGTTCTGTGATCGGTGGAAATAGAACTGACTGTTTTGGAATGCTGGTTCGTGAAATGTCGCGGTAAGCAAGAGTCGCTACCGTCTTTTATGTTCTCCAACAAGGAAAGGACAAAAGCACAGCAAAATTCCTTTTCGAGAATGTTTCTCGGTTCGGGAGGTAGATTTATAGAAAGGGAAGGTGTTAGCACCCTTTCTATCCGTAGTTATCCACGGGCTCTTAGGTACTTGCTCTTATGTTTTCAAAAATTGTTTGCTTTTCAAGTGTTTGTGGGTTTTGAAAAAGTTTCATTTGAAAAATTTCTAGGTAACTCTTGTATCTGTCCTCAAGAGTGTATGAAATATTTGTTTGAAAACTTTTTGAAAGTGTAGGTGCGAAAAGTTGTTTTGTTTTTTAGAAAGAGCAAGTACCCAGGAGAAATCTACCTACTCTAAGGAATTAGGCTGTGTAAGAGTCCTTTAGATAGTGCTATCCCACCATTGAGAGGTAGGTAGCACCATCGTTGGAGTTATTCGGGTCAATTCGATTATAGGGACAATGTGGTCACCAAAGCAATGGTAGGACGCCTTAGTGGTAACCCTAATGTCCTAGATCCTTTTTATCTGAGGCAACCGTTTCGAGGCAACTGGATCTTAGACAGGAGGGCGACCTCTAAGACACCCTATACTTGATGACCACTTCGAGGCAATCAGTGAGGCGTACCCTAAGAGTGGCATGTGCATGTGTGTTGTTTTTCAGTTAAGCTTATCTTGTACATGTTGTTGGTGAGCTACGCTTTGATTTTATTTTTCATACAAGTCTTTCATGCATTTTTTAACAGTTAAGAGTGCGGAAAATAAAGTGCGGAAAAGGTAAATCTAGCTATTACAAGGCACGGGTATATACATCGCCAAAAACAAAACCCGTTTGGAAAATAAATACGAGAAAGTAAATAAAGCGATAAAAGTCTAATTAACTATTACATTTCTGGAGCAGATACATAAATATAATGAATTAAAATAAATACGCGCGCAAAAGATTGAATCGGGACGTCCTTAGGGTTTTGACCCTTTTTTGAGAAAATAATTGAATTTGTCCTTTTTTATAATTAATGAAATATTAAACCTAATAACTAATTAATTAATTAATTAAAAGAAAAAGTTTTTTTGTCTTTTTTAAGTTTTAATGAAAATAAAATAAAAGGAATTAAGAGTCAAAAGAAAAACCTAATTCTAAGCTTGATTTTATTTATTATGAAAAAAAAGATTAAAATTATTCTAATTAAACTAAGTTAATTATATTTAGAATTTATTTACAAAAAAAGTAATTGAAATTAATAAAAAATGTTTTTTTGGTTTTCTGAATTTTATTGTGAAAATGTTAATTTGTTAATTAATTAAATAATACTAATAATAATTATTAAAGAAAATAAAATGAAAAAGAAAATGAAAAAAAAAAGAATAGTAAACCATGGGTGTTGGGCCAGCATTGGGGGTGTGCTTGGCAATCTGAGGCCCATTAACCAGCCAGCCTTTTTGACTTTTTGCAATTGCCTAGAACGTGCTTTGACTTGGAACATGGTGGTCAGCACCTTATGGCCTTTAGATCTGTGAGAATGGCCACTTGGCGCGCTGATTTATGAGGTATATGGTACACCTTCTTTGGAAACCTGCACACAAGCGTGTAAAGAAAAATAATATGGAAATTTTGGGGGACCTGGGAATCGAACCCAGGTCCCAATGTTCACACTCCAAGGCTTTGACCAACTGAGCTGCACGTTTCATTTGTTATTAAGATAACACGTGATTATTAAATTAGTAAACAACAGCATATGCCTGGAAAAAAAATATAAAATGCGCAATTTTTGAAATGAGCGAATAAGAGGGAGACGCGTCAGCGTCTTCTTCGTTTGTTACTGGTTTTTTACCTGCGGATTTCTATCTGCAGGAAGTTTCGCAGGCCTTTCCTAAAACCATCCTTATGATACAAAAATGCCATCCAAGCCCATGGTCAGGATCGTCCATTTCCCCTGAGTCCATCCATGCTTATGGTTCGTCCTAATTTCACCTGGAAACAAAACACCTAAAAACAACACAAACAAACCCTAGGCACGGGTATTGTCATACAAGGCCTAAAAATGAAATTGAATAATGCCATTAGGTTAGAAATCAAGCAAGGAGTATGGATATGCTAATATTTTTGAGAAAAAATGCAAGAATAGAGAATTCAAGTTTCGTGTTCAGAGGCGAGTTTGTGAGTACTTACAGTGCTGTATAGGGAGTCTTAGGACGTGGAAAGGGTCGTGTTGGCTTCAGGGGATGGCAAGGAAGAAGGCCACGTTCTTATTTTGATCTGAAAATGCTTGCAACACTCTTTTTGGTCTCACACTTTTTTTGACAATTTTCCACTTTTGCTCTGGCCGTTTTAGAAATCTCTAGGTCGTGTATGCTGTTGCTACTGCCTGCTTATGTATGTATGAACGAAATTAGGTCAGCAGCTGCGCCTGTATCCTTGTGTATTGAAGTCTTGAGATCTTGTTGACCACCATTGAAGAACTTTCCATGTTTAGAGCAAATCTTGGATTTTATGCACAAAAAGGCTTAGCACGAATTTGGTAGCTGGCATATGACATATAAAAGCTATTCAAATCAAAAGATGCTATTCCATTAATTTTTTTAGATTTTATTTGAATTATTATGGATTTAAAATGAATTAAATCAATAAAAATTAAATAAAATGGAAAAATAAATGTTTGATCTTGAAATTAATCATGGGACACGTGGGTGGCATGACAAGGGTGAATCAAGTGGAATAAAGTGGGCCCTTTTGTCAAAAATTGAAGTTTTAAGGATAGTTGACTTTTGCCATTTCACAAAAATTTCCCAACTTCTCCAATGCATATCTTGCTCAATTTTGATCATATGAACATGTTCTTGGACATTTTGGAAAGGTCTTGAAGTCCTCTAACCAATGCCTTTGGTCCCATGTCATTTGGATTTACCAATCTCAAGTTATGGTCTTTGACTTAAAATGCCTTTTTGTTGACTTTTGAAAATGACCTATAATGTAGAAATTGATAACTTTTTGTGAGAGCATTTCTTGGACTTGGAATGTGAAGATGAGTTGTAGGAAATGTCATCCCCTTCAAAGTGAGCATTGGATGGGATTTTTCTGATGAACCATGAAAAAGTCATGCCTTGGTCAATATACAGTTGACTTTTCAGCTGTCCCAAAATGGAAACTTTTGCATCTTGATGATTTTTGAGCCATGTTTGTGGAATCATGATCAAGAATTGATCAAATGATGATTGTGAGCTCAAAATAAGATGTTAACCAAAAATTATGACTTTTGACTGCCAAATGACCATTTTACCCCTACAGTTGATTGTGAAGCAAATGAAGCTTTTGGCTGTGCAATTTGACTCTGTGAGACTTGAGACTTGACATGTAGATGCTTGGCAATGTATATAGGCCTATGAGACTTGATTGAGCCATTGAAAACCTCAAATTCTTTGAAGGAACCAAAACCCTAATTTTGACTGGCTTAGGAGGGTGTTGGACTGTGCAATCCCTTGAGAAGTCTTGAGCCATTTGAAGGTGACTCTTGACAAATCATGAAGAATATGGGAGGGAAAATTTTGGAGTACAACAGTCCTCAATAAAAGTGACTTCGACTGGGGAATCATAGAAACTCTTTAAGTAAAAAGAATTCTACCCAGACTACACTGGACACTACAACTGGGGAGTAACAATCTTCATTAGGGAAGAGGAGGGCATCTTCGAACCATAAGCATGAGGTTCAGGACTCCACTTAGGAAATATTTCTGCAATACTCTATCACTGGGGATGGAAGAGCTCTAAATAGCATTTGTATATGCACACTAGTCCAGCAAAACAAGAGACTTGCTCCACTAATGCATAACAAGCATGTTGATCTGACATTTATTCAAGAAAAAACCTGACAGGGGTAAAGTTCCATGGGGAGAGAAGATACGAACCACATGGGGATGATGAACGACAACCTCATTAGGGAGATAAATACCAATAATGGAGATGCAGGGTGTTGCACCCCAAAATTTTCCCCCTCATGTTTTCCAAAGTCTTCCCCTTCATGGTTGATCACAAACCCTTGCCTAAGGAAAAAGAAAATTTTTGAGTGGTGCTTTAAGTATCTTTCGATTGGTATTCTGAAAGACACTTCGATTGGCATTCTGAAAGACCCTTCGATTGGCATTCTGAAGGAGCATTTCGATTGGCATTCTGAAGGAGCACTTCGATTGGCATTCTGAAAGACCCTTCGATTGGCATTATGAAGGAGCATTTCGATTGGCATTCTGAAGGAGCACTTCGATTGGCATTCTGAAGGAGCATTTCGATTGGCATTCTGAAGGAGCCCTTCGATTGGCATTTTGAAAGACCTTTCGATTGGCATTCTGAAGGAGCATTTCGATTGGCATTCTGAAGGAGCACTTCGATTGGAAAGACCCTTCGATTGCTATTCTGAATGAGCCTTTCGATTGGCATTATGAACAAGCACTTCGATTGGCATTATGTCAAGGCAGCTTCGACAGGCACGTTAGCCATGTCCTTCGATTAGCATGAACATCACCTTTCGATTGGCCTGTTAACAAAGCCTTTCGATTGGAATTTTAATTAGTACCCTTCGATTGATCTTTGGACAAGGGCCATTCGAAGGAGGTCATCAAGAGGGCACTCAAGTCAAAAGCGTCCAGGTTCATTCAAGAGACACAAATGTTTCAAAAAAGGAAAACTTTTAATGTGTTAGTTTCTTGTCTCATGGCATTTAATGGCATGTTTAATGGTTGTCTCTTGCCATTACTGCACCCTCACACCCCTATAAATACATAGGCCAGCATACATATCCAGCACACGAAAAATATACAATGAAATACACACAAAAAACTCTGCAGGAGAACACACACGAAAAAACACACAACAGGAGAACAAAAAACATTGGAGAGATGCTGCCCAGAATTTTCCAGGCCAAAGAAACCCTTCAACAAAAGCATCCACGCCCAGAAGCCCCAGATCGAAGGTGCCTACATCCAGGAAGCGCCCAAATTAAAAGTCCAATATGCTGGTAAGAAAGGGTAAATTATCCAACCTTGTTTTTTGCATAACATATCATTACTTGTTGTTACTTTCGATTTGCCATCCTAGACAGGATCAAAGGGCCTGGGTTTGGCACCCAGGTCATGTTTTTTGTTTGCTAACATTTGCTGCAGACATAGCCTGAAGAGACCCAGCAAGCGCAGGATCGAAGGGCCTGGGATTCAATACCTAGGCCCTGTGTTTTATTTCGCTCACATACTTTTGCAGGTATAACAGCTCAGATCGAAGGAGACACCTTCTCTGGATCGAACCGATTAGCATGCTGGATTGAAAGAGGCATCTCATTCCTGGATCGAAAGCCATATCCTCCATGATCAAAAGACAATCCTCTTCCCTGGATCGAAGGCTACACACGCCTTACTGTCTGGCCCAATCGAAAGGACCATGACCCTCTCTGGATCGAAGCTTTCAGTCCCTCCCTGGGTCGAAACTCCTTTTTTCCCCTGGATCGAAGGATCCCTCCTTGTATTTTATTTTTTGTGTTCATTGACATCTTTTTATCTTTTTTTTATTAACATAAAAATCAAAAAAACCACAAAAAACACTAGGCTAGTTTTTTTTTCTATTAAATTAACTTTGTTAATTAACCTTTAATTATCTTAACATTTTTCCAAAACTAAAATTAAATAGATTTAGATTATTTTCCCAAAATAAAATAAAACAACAAAAAGATTTTATTCTTAGAATTTTTAGAGGTTATTTTCAGATTTGCGCGCGTTTATGCTTATTGGTTTGTAATAGCTTAACTAAGACTTTTACTTTACTGCTTTATTCCCCAATTTTGGACATGTAAATAATCCCCCTCCCCGAAGCCTTGTAATAGCGTAGGATTTACAATTTCTGCACTTTAAATTCCTGTACATATATTAACTGCTTAGATGTATGCTAACTAGGATTGCATGACAAGATTAACTCTTAACTTAAAATCAACAGTAGCTCACCATAACATGTACAAAGATAATATAAACTGAAAATTGACACACTTGCACATGCCACTCTTAGGGTACACCTCACTTGGTTGCCTCAAACGTGGTCATTAAGTATAGGATGTTTTAGAGGTCGTCCTTTTGTCCAAAGATCAAAGTTGCCTCGAAATGGTTGCCTCGATAAAAATGATCTAAGACATTAGGATTACCACTAAAGCGTCCTAACGTTGCTTTAGTGACCACACGTCCCTAAAATCGAATTGACCCGAAAAACTCCAACGACGGTGCTACCTACTCCTCAATAGTGGGATAGCACTGTCTAAAGGACATTTGCACAATTAAATTCCTTTTTGATTAGGTAGAGGTTCTTAAGTACTTGCTCCTTTTAAAAACAAAACAAAACTTTTCGCACTTACACTCTCTTCAAAATAACAAACTCTTTTCAAAACCCACAATCACAAAGAAAAGCAAACTTTTGAAAACATAGTGAGCAAGTACCTAAGAGCCCATGGATAACCACAGATAGAAAGGGTGCTAACACCTTCCCTTTCTATAATCTACCTCCCGAACCCGAGAAACAATATCGAAAAGGAATTTTTCTATGCTTTTGTCCTTTCCTTGTTGGATAAAATAAAAGACGGTGGCGACTCTTGCTTACCACGACACTTTGCAAAAACAAACGCAAACGCGAACCAGCATTCCAAAAAGAGTCAGTTCTCGTTCCCACCGATCACAGAACTGGAGACTCTGTTGGGGATTCTCTATAAGTGAGGTGTACCTTAGGACTAGATCACTTGTGTTTTCAATTGTATTGCTTTGTATGCTCTTAATTTTGTGGGCTTGTATCGGAGTTCTATAGATCCTAACCCGGATCTGGGGATACCCTTTAGGTAAGTAGCAATAAACTGTGAGGGATCTGTCCGGCATAGACCGACACGGATGAAGCAGTAGCTACATTGGTGTGGCACCTTGGTCTGTACCGATATCCCTTGTGTTGAAACGAGGAGAATATGGGTCTTCTGAGGAGTCGTTAAGCACCAACTAACCTTAGAACCTTAAATTAGCCAACTTGGCCATAGAACAGTAGCAGTATGCTACACTCATTGAGACTAAACTCTCGCGATGATTCCGGCTGCAAGAAAAGGTTGCTAAACTGGAATTATGACCGATTGAGGGTAGTCAGTGATATTGAGATCCTCTAGAACCCGGTTACTATTTTTAGGACAGGTTTAAACCAACTGAACTGAAAGAGGGTAATGCCTAAACTCCATGCCAGCCTAAACTTAAGGCTATTTGTGTGACTTGTGTGCCTTCAAACTTGAACTACTTGCACATTCTTGTTATCTGACAACATGGTTTCCTTGCAGGTTTTGTTTACAGTCCTTATCCAATAAATTGGACTTATTGCAGGGTTTACTTACATCACCTCACACTTGTGCTTAAACACATAGCATACACATCATAACATCATGCCTTAGCATTTCTTTAACCATTCAAGGATCTCAAGGGTATGTGATGCAGGTTATGGTAAATCAAATGGCTAGCAAGGGGCAAAGGGGATTTATTTTCCTCTAGCCAAGGTTGTCTAGAAATCAAAACATGATAACTTGAGTCAGGGGCTATGACCCACTCGATATGGTGAGCCTGAATCTTGAAGAAGGACTCTCATCAACATGAAGTTCCTTCAATCAAGCTACCAAATTCAAATTCTAACAGTTTCTTGTTTACCCCGCGAGATCCTTGAAAACATTGCATACATATATCATACATATCATTGCATAACAGGTCTCCCAATACAGGTCTCTCATGTTCTCGCTGTTTATTTCACCAATGGCTTTCCAACAAGACAACCAGGATCTTCATACTCAAGAGACTCAGTTCAAGGAAATCTTCATAAACCTATCCAAGGGGCAGGAAGAGTTGAGAACACTCCTCATGGGGAACTTGGTCAAGAAAAGACCTGAAGACAATAAGGACAAATGGCTGAAACATCTGCAAGCTGAGGTAGATACCATGAAAACCCAGATGCTGGGGCAGATGGCTCTTATCCAAGGCTTAGCTCGGGAGCAAGAAGAGCTGAGAACCATGATCAACCAGCTTTATCAAGACAGATACAACAGTATGAAGCAAATGGTCAAGGCTGGGGATCAAGTCATTAATCAACTTCCGAGAAGTCAAAGGTTTGGTTTGATGAAGAATAGACCTCTCCAAGTTGTTACTACCTCAAGGGTCCAACAACAACCTCACCAAAAACAACGGGTTGATCAGAGTAAGCCCAGAAGGCAATTTACCAAGCTCAATGTGTCGCTGTCTCAAGATTTACAACACCTATTGAGGTTGAATCTGGTGACGTTAAGGGACCCTCCTAAGAATCCCAACATAGCCTCCACAAGGTACAACCCTGATGAAAGGTGTGCATACCACTCTGACAGTTCGGGACATGACACCAACGACTGTTGGGCTCTGAAGAACAAGATTCAAGACTTGATTGATGCCAAGGAGATCAAGTTTGACTCTCTGGAGACCCCAAATGTGATCACTGCTCATATGCCAAATCATTGAGAATGCCTTTGTTTCATTTGAATTTTCAAGTTGTAATCTCTTTGTTATTCAAACAATTATCTATTAATGTCAAACTTTGTTTCATTAATGCATTGCATATGTTTGTCTTGATTTGATCCAATCATTTTAATTACATTTAAACTATGCTTTTTACTCGCTTTATGACATTCAACTCTTGCTAAAAGTTACAAGCCTTTAGAGGGAGGATGACGAAACAATGCCATAATCTCATACAGTATGCTTGTGGACAGACCTTGCCGACGATGTACAGGCATTTCTTTCAAATCATAAACACTGGAGTTATAAGGAAGATAATCCCTAGTCAACCCCTTCGAGCCAAAGAAGTAGGAGTTTTCTGTTTTAAACACAAATTGAAACCTTTAATTTAAACATGGGGCAGGGTAGTCTCTCAGTTAATTCAAAAGGTGCGCATAGAAGTCGCAAAACTCTCAGTTCATAATACAACGAACGGCATCAAAAGCATTCCTCTGGAATCAAAAGACAGTGGTGGTTCCTTATCTCATAGGCAGACAATCTCTCAAAAGAGAAAAGCCCACTGAGCCAAAACCTATAAAGGAGGCTTAAGAAAGCTGGGGCATCCCGCTGACTGTAATCTCGAAAATAGGAACAGTCAGGAAAAAGTTAGGGATAACAAATCAAAAGAACGAGGTCCTTACAAATCCTCGACAACATGAAAAATGTTGTAAAGAAATGATGACTGCCTTCAAAAATCCAACTTGTGTGAACCGTCACCAAAACGTCATTCTAAATTCTAATAGAGTGCGACGCACAATTAACTGAGTTTAGGATTGAAGAACATCACGAAGAGCGGGTGGGTACAAATATACTTTGAGCCTTTATCCTTTGTTTCTTAAACCGTGAACCAAGCCACGTTACAACCCTTCAAAAGTCCTAACTGAAGCATGGGTTAGTTCGAAAGCATACTGTTACAAAAGGTATCCTGACTCCTGTAAGGCTTTGCCCTAAATATTGTGTTGAATTTGTCTTATAAAGAGTTTTCTGCTAAAAAATGCATTTTTCAAAAACTTCGAGACAAGCATAAACTTTGCATTATTTGAATATCACTGTTTGCATTTGGCTATTTGTTTGACAGCGGAGAAATTCACACAACAAATATCCGATGAACGAAAGCCCTCTCAGGGAACAAAATCACTTCAAAAAGGATGACACTTCCATTGACAAATCTCCTATCAACAAGGGGACATGACATGTCACTATCCAGCACACCTGGGGCAGTCCAGTCAAGATTCCAGGAAATCTCTGAAGAAGTGCAGAGTAACTAGGGGCAAGTCTCCATCTCCGTCACTTGGGGCATTGAACGTCAATCTCAGTGAAGGGTTACGTACAATTAAACATTTTCTGGCAATGTCACAAACACTTGCTACTAGGGGAAATGACAAATCTCCCCAAAATCCTTCTCATAGGATGATTCCCCAGCAAGAGTATAATTTTTGACCCCTTTCCCCAGCTAAATCAACCTCAAGAATCCTCGAGGACTTCCCCCAACGAAGATGTCACCTCTCTAGCAGACTGACAACAGGGTTTATTTCCCCAACAACACCAGGATTCCCCAGCTTGAGTTTGCCTCTCTGACTACTACAAATCAAAGGACCACAACTCTTCTTCCCCAGTAGACTCTGGAAGCTTGTCCCATGCGAAGCACGAATAAGTCTCCTTAGCCAAATTCAGAGGTTATCCTCACAAGAGTCTAACTGGGTTATCCTCGGCAAGTGGCAACTGAAATATCATCCCCAGTGAAGTTCTTTCTATCCCCAACGGAGTTCATTCCTTTCATAGATAGAAATTCAATCCCCAACAGGGTTCATTGTCACCAGCAACAGCAATTCATCCCCAGCTGAGTTTTATTTCTCCAAATCAGCAGATCTTCTAGCAGAGTATACACTCCCCACAGAGTCATTTCCTCGTCAGTACATTCCCCAGCGGAGTTATTCTCTCCTGCAAGAATATTCTCCCAATCATCTTCGGTCGTTATCTCCAGCGAGTGAAACTCTTTATTCTCCAACAACAGTCAGGGATTTATTTTCCCAAACTCGGACATACCTCAATAGCATTTCATGTTCATACATCATGATGTGCGCATACATATTGCATACAACATAATCTCATTTATTTTGAGAACATCATCATACAATGCATGTCATGCATCATATACATGTACCTTTTCAGGAAAGATGGTTATCATCAACAACTGCCAGCAAGTTCAAGATTAACTCCGGAAACTAAACAGAGTAATTATCTGCACGATCAAATGCAGCTTCACACGGGTCCATCCTGAAAAATCCTACACGGGTCCTTTCTCATATATTTCTGAATGAAGTTTTACACGGACTTATCCCAAAGTAACCTTACCCCGGTTCCTCCAGAAGTTTCACACGAACTTATCCCACAGTAACCTTACCCCGGTTCATTTTGAAGTTTTACACGAACTTATCACAAAGTAACCCTACACCGGTTCCTTCTCAATTTCAGATGAAGTTTTACACGGACTCATCATCAAGAAACCCTACACAGGTTCCTTATTTCCAAGATGAAGTTTTACACGGACTCGTCATCAGGAAACCCTACACAGGTTCTCTCTTTCCAAGATGCAGTTTTACACGGACTCATCATCAGGCAACCCTACACAGGTTCCCTCTTTCCAAGATGAAGTTTTACACGGACTCGTCATCAGGCAACCCTACACTGGTTCCCTCCCTTTCCAAGATGCAGTTTTACACTGACTCATCATCAGGAAACCCTACACAGGTTCTCCCTCTTTCCAAGATGTAGTTTTACACGGACTCGTCATCAGGCAATCCTACACCGGTTCCTTCTCTTTCCAAGATGCAGTTTTACATGGACTCGTCATCAGGCAACCCTACATCGGTTCCCTCTCTTTCCAAGATGCAGTTTTACACGGACTCGTCATCAGGCAACCCTACATCGGTTCCCTCTCTTTCCAAGATGTAGTTTTACATGGACTCGTCATCAGGCAACCCTACACAGGTTCCTCCTTTCCAGATGCAGTTTTACACGGACTCGTCATCAAGCAACCCTACACCGGTTCCTTCTCTTTCCAAGATGCAGTTTTACACGAACTCGTCATCAGAAACCCTACACAGGTTCCCTCTTCCCAAGATGAAGTTTTACATGGACTCGTCATCAGGAAACCCTACACAGGTTCTCTCTTTCCAAAGATAAAGTTTTACACGGACTCATTGTTGTACCCCAAAATTTGCCCTCCCATATTCTTCAAGAAATTGCCAAGCCAAGTCACAAAATTCCCCAAGGGTTATGCAGTTCAACTGTCTCCCATACAGTCAAAACTAGGGTTTGTGTTCTGATCAAAGAAAGGAAGTTTTCAAGGACCCAATCAAGTCTCATATGCCTACAAAGATGGTCAAGTATCCTCATATCAAGTTTCAAGGCATTCAGCTCAAAATTGCACAGTCAAAACCCTAAATTGCACTACAATCAACTGTAGGGGCAAAATGGTCATTTGGCAGTCAAAAGTTCAAATTTTTGGTCAACATATCATTTTGAAGCCACAAACATCATTTGATCAATGCTTGATCATGATTCTCAAAGTTTGGCTCAGAAATCATCAAAGATGCAAAAGTTACTATATTTGGACAGTTGAAAAAGTCAACTGAAATTGACCAGGGCATAACTTTCACATGGTTTATCAGAAAAATTCCATCCAAAGCTCATTTTGAAGAGAAAGACATTTCCTACAATTCATCTACATATTCCAAGTCCAAGAAATGCTCTCACAAAAAGTTATCAATTTCAACATTATAGGTCATTTTCAAAAGTCAACAAAAAGGGACTTTAAGTCAAAGGCCATAACTTGAGATTGGTAAATCAAAATGACATGGGACCAAAGGCATTGGTTAGAGGACTCAAAGACCTTTCCAAAATGTCCAAGAACATGTGAAAAGCTTAAAAATTGAGCAAGTTATGCCTTGTGGAAGTTGGGAAATTTTTAGGAATTTTGAAAAGTCAACATTGATGCAAATGATCCAAAATTGCTAATGGACCCATTTTTCTTCCATGATCCATCATTCCAAGCATATGCACGACCACTTGGCCCAAAGGGAAGTATTTTCTCATTTTTTAGTTATTTATTTGAATTTATATTAATATTAATTCATTTAAATTATTTAAATATATAGAAAATATCTAACTTGACCTAATGAATCTTTTTGTACACATTTTAGGCTCAATAATTCGTGCCTAAGCCAATTTGGAAAGATTTGGAGCATTGGGATATGATTTGTGCAAAAATAACATGAAAAAAGATATGAAAAGATCCTTAACAAATCAAATATCCAAACCATGATTACAAGGGATTTTATTCAAGTTTCTTAACCTAATTCATTCCTACATAATGCTGGAACACAAACCTAATGGCATGACACAAGAAGCTGCGCTACAGAACCCATTGCCAAACCTGAAAATTTCTCCATAAACTCAAAAACTGAAAACCCCTTTAGAGGTTGATTCAAGGCGCAAAACCTATTCCAAAGGCTTCCTTGGCAATTCCTGGACACATTCCAATCACAAACAACAACTCAAACACAAAGAACTGGTAGATTGAACTCACACTGCATCGAAAAAATTCCAAAATCGTGCATCATGATTTAAACGTTTTTACAGCATTTTGTCCATTGATTCATGTTTATCATAATGTTTTGAAGCTAATCAATACGTTCAATTGCTTTTTTCTGGGCTATACGCGATATTACCATGTTCATCTTCTAGGGTTTTTCAGAGCTTGAATTTAGGGCTTTTACAATACTGTAAAATTAGCCTTCCAGACCATGATGGTTGCACTCAGCCAGTCAGGACGAACAAGAAGCACCATTCGCGATAAATTTATGAACATTGTAGCGCTATTCGCTATTTTCCCTAAAGCTACATTATAGAACGGTTCAAAAACCGTTGCCTCTGTGTTTTATTTTTCAGGTACGTGAGGAAGATGAAGTGTGGCAAGCCATGATTCGCTGATTCAAATTTTCGCGCGCCCTCCACTAACGCACTTGTTTTTTTTCTTATTATTTATTTCTTATAATATGTTAACATACGTTCAATAGCTCAGCTGGCAGGTGTTGGTAGCAATAACGTCCAAGACCTGGGTTCGAGTCCCAGGTCTGTGTAAATCTCATATTATTTTTCAATACAAAATCCTATGCAGCGCTCCTGTTGAGACGCACCATATTCCTTCAACATCCAAAGAGCCACGCGTCTAACACATACAAATCAACGGCATGGATCTGAGGAACACATAAATCCTGGTCAAACGCCCTAACACACAACCTGGAAAAGTCAATAAGATTTCAAGCTTTTGGGCCAGCATCCTAAGGCCTGTACCTCCAATTTGGGGCTACCCCCCCTGGTTTGCTTCTTTTGTTTTTTTTTTTTAATCGTTATTTTATTTGCTAATTTAATTAATTATCTTTTTTACAAAAATACAAAAATATCATAAAAATCAGAAAAGACCAAAAAATAATAAATATTTTTATTGTAATTATTTTCATGTAAATATTTAGTTTTAATTAGGATATAATTTCAATTTCTTTTAAATAACAAAAATACAAAAAAGCATGTAGATTTAGGTTTAATTGTTAATTTCATTCCTTTTAATTTCCTTTTTACAATAATAATATTTATTTTATTTATTTTCATAAATTGAATTTTGCATGCAAATTAACTTAGATTTAAATTAGGTTAAAACTTAATATTTTTACAATAAACATAAAAAACATTAGAATTAGGGTTTGACATTTTATTTTAATTTTAATTAATTCTTTTTCTTTTAAATCTTAAAAACATAAAATACCAAAAAACATTCCTATTTTAATTTTAAATTCTTTATTAAATTTTAATTTTGCAAAAGGGTCCAACGCCCACATTTTTAATTATTTAATTTGCGCATTTATTTTATGTCATTTATTATATGTAATTCTCCCAAAGCGTTGTAACAATTTTACTTTTTCGCATTTCTTTGCTTTATTTACTTTTTGTCAAATCGGGTCCGGTTTAATTTTGGCGATGTGGACCCGCGCCATTTGTAATAGTTTAGATTTATTTTCCCGCAAAAATTAACTGTTAACAAACAAAGCATGCAAGAATGAATGGCCATAATAAAATCAAGCGTAGAACACCAATAAACATGACAAGATAAATGCAAATGAAATAACACACAATTCGCACACACCACCCCTAGGGTACGCCTCACTGTTGCCTTTCGAAAGGTGATCGTCGAGTAGAGGACGTCTTAGTAAGTCCTCATGATCCGGGAACCTGGCATGAGGGTAGCTTCTAAGGTGTCTTCACATTGCTCCGGTGATCACCATGTCCCGAACCTCGAATTGACCCGAACATCTTCAACGGTGGTGCTACCTACCTCTCAATGGTGGGATGGCACTACTTTTAAGGACATTTACACAGACGAATTCCTTAGGGTAGGTAGGTTCTCAAGGATACTTGCTCTAATTTCAAACAAATCAAAACATCTTTTCACCAACACATTTTCAAAAGCTTTCAAAAGCAAATTTTTTAAACACTCTGACGTACGAGTCGAACTGAAATTTTTCAAAGAAACTTTTTTAAACCCACATTGAAAAACAAGCAAACATTTTTGAAAACACAAGTGAGCAAGTATCTAAGAGCCCATGGATAACCATGGATAGAAAGGGTGCTAACACCTTCCCATTCTATAACCTACCTCCTGAACCGAGAGCGATCTCTTTAAGGAATTTTTCTGTGCTTTTGTCCTTTCCATTTGGAGAAAATAAAAGACGGTGGCGACTCTTGCTTCCGCGACATTTCGCGAACCAGCGTTAAACAGTCAGTTCCAGATCCACCGATCACAGAACTGGCGACTCTGCTGGGGACAAACTTAAAGTGGGGTGTACCTTAGGGCTAGCTAATAACTGTGTTTTCAATTGTTTTCCTTGTGTGCTTTATTATTGTGGGTTGTTTGGGAGTTCTATAGATCCTAACCCGGATCTGGGGGATACCTTTCTTAGAAAGTAGCAACAAGGCTGTGAGGGAACTGTGCGGGGTATACCGACATGGTTGAAACAGTCTGCTACGTTGATGTGGCACTTTGGTGTGTACCGGTAACCCTTGAGTTCAGTCAAGGAGAGTACGGGGCCTCCGCGTGGTGTCGTGAAGCATCAACAGACCTTAGGAACCTTAATTGAACTATCTTGGCCTCTTTAGGGTAGTGAGATAACTGACTTTGGTGCAGTCCGAGGTTGGTTGATACTCGATACTACGCTCAATTGAGGGTTGCTTTCCTGGAATATTTCGGTCGCCAGTTCAGTGGCTAAATCGAAACGATGAACAATGAAAGCAATCCCGTGATATTGGGAACCTTAGAACCCGGTTACTTCTAATAGGACAGGTTGAACCCACCAACTTCAAGAGGGTAATACCTAGACCCCATGCTGGCCTAAACCCTAAGGGCTTCTCTTGTGTGACTTGCGTGCCTTCGTACTTGACTACTTGCATGCTTGTTATCTGACCCTTGATGTCTTGCAGGTTTTGTTCATAGTCCTTAATTGGGACTTATAACAGGGTGTACTAACTACTTGCAGGTCCTGTTTATAGTCCTTAATCAGGACTCATAACAAGTTTATCAAGTTTCTTGCAGGTTTCGGTTTATAGTCCTTAATTGGGACTCATAACAGGATTACTCACATTACCCCATGCATAGCATAACATCATACCATTGCATGCATCCTGCATACATCCTAACCCATTTCAAGGATCTCAAGGGCTTGTGATGCAGGTCATGATGAATCAAACATCTAGCAAGGGGCAAAGAGGATTTATTTTCCTCTAGCCAAGGTTGTCAGGGGCTATGACCCACTGGATATGGTGAGCCTTTGACCCTTGAAGAAGGACTCTCAACAACATGAAGTACCTTCAATCAAGTTACCGGCTTTCAACTTTAACAAGTTTCTCTGTTTACCCCGCGAGGTCCTTGAAATCATTGCATGCATGTCATACATATCATTGCATAACAGGTACCCTTTCTCTGCAGGTTACTTACCTTCTTCGCTGTTTATTTCAGCCGATCGTCATGAATCCTGAATCATCAGCTGAGCAGTCTATCAAGGCCCTCCAGGCTCAGAATGCCCAATTCCAAGGGCTAATCATGAACTTGACCCAGGGGCAGCAAGATCTGAAGGCTCTGCTCTTGAAGAAGGAAAAGAAGAAGAAGAGGACTGTCTTGTTCAGCCCTAGACGCAGATTTGGGAATACACCGCAAGCCGAAACTGAGAGGACAACTCCATCTGTGAGGGAAAGCAGTCACCATGAGAGGGAAGTGCCTAGTCCAGTGGTCTCCGACAACGAGACAGATTTCAACAACGAACAATACCCTCTGGCTGAGGATAAATACAAACAGTTGGAAGACCGGCTCAGTGCTATGGAGATACAAAAAGTGCCCGGCCTGGACTTTGAGGATCTAGGTCTGTCTTCTGGGGTAGTAATCCCGCACAAGTTTAAGGCACCTGCCTTTGCTAAATACGACGGGGCATCCTGTCCTAAGTTGCATCTCAGGGCTTACACAAGGAGGATCCAACCCTATACAGCTGACAAAAACTTATGGATCCATTTCTTCCAAGAGAGTCTTTCAGGGACTCAGCTCGAGTGGTTTTATCAATTGAATGGAGCCAACATCCGTACCTGGGAAGACTTAGCCACTGCTTTCTACAAGCATTACCAGTACAATGCCGACCTTGCTCCCACACGCACTCAGCTTCAGGGAATGTCTATAGGTGCAGGCGAAGGTTTCAAAGAGTATGCACAGAAATGGAGAGACCTTGCTGGAAGGGTACAGCCTCCATTGACTGACCGGGAACTCGTTGATATGTTCTTGGGGACCCTATCCGGGCCATTCTTCAACCACCTGATTGGTAATTCATCTGCTGGATTCACCGACCTCATCCTGACCGGCGAAAGAATCGAAGCTGGTATCAAAAGTGGGAAAATTCAAGAGGCCACACCTTCTGATATTCATAAAAAGCCTTACACGGGAAAGAAGGAATCTAATGTTGCATACAGTCAAAAGAGTCGCCGTGATCAACATGCAGGGGCAGTCATGATCTCTGGTTCTGCACCACGCCGTCAACCACAAAGGGGAAACCAGCAAAGGCCGGACGGGCCTAAAAGGCAGTTCCCCAACATTAACATGCCATGGTCGCAAGCACTGCAACATATGGTGAAGATGAACCTGATTGCAGTGATCAACCCTCCTGCCAATCCTAAGACCTCCTCTCCTAGCTACAATCCAGAAGCCAGATGCGCTTATCATTCCGATAGCCCGGGGCACGATACTGAGGACTGTTGGGCACTAAAGTACAAGATTCAGAACATGATCGACGCCAAAGAGATCGAGTTCGAGCCTGCCGAGACTCCCAATGTGATCACTGCTCCGTTGCCCAAACATGGCTAGGATTGAGAATTTTTTTTTGTTCATTTGAATTCAAGTTGTATTTTCCTTTCTTGTTCAGATAAACAATTATCATGTTAAACTCTTTTATTTCATGAATGCATTACACATGTCTGTCTTGATCTAATTATGTTTACTATGCTTAAAACTGTTTTCATATTTTTGCGATGGTCAATTCTAAACCTCTTGAGGGAGGACGACGAAAACAATACCATAATCTACAGTATGCTTTTGAACAGACCCCGCTGATGAGGTACAGGCATTGTTTCAATTCCTAAACACTGGAGTTATAAGGATGATAATCCCTCGTCAACCCTTCCGAGCCAAAGAAGTAGGAGCTTTTATTTTTCGAAAATTAAAACCCTTCATCATAACCTGGGGCAGGGTAGTCTTCTCAGCTGATCCAAGTGCATAACGAATGGCACCAAAGAGATCCTTACAAAAAAAAAAAAACAGTGATGGTTCAGAACAATCATAAAGACAGGCAGTCATTACCAAAAAAAAAATCATAAATGAAAAGCCCAAAAAGTCAAAACCAATAAAGAAGACTTACCAAACTGGGGCATCCCGCTGACGGTAATCCCAAAAAGGAAACAGTTCAGGCAAAAAAAAGGAAAGGGATAACAAAAATCAAGCAAGAGGTCTCACAACCAAAGCAAAAATGACTGCCTATTCAAAAGAAATCATCAACATCTGAACCATCACTGGAACATCAGAACAAAGACTCAAACAAGGTCTAACGCACGATCAACTGAGTTTAGGTTTGGAGAACATCACGAAGAGCGGGTGGGTACAAATAATTTGAGCCTTTATCCTTTGTTTCTTAAACCGTGAACCAGGCCACGATACAACCCTTAAAAGTCCTAGCTGAAGCATGGGTTAGTGCGAAAGCATACTGTTACGAAGGTATCCTGACTTCTGAAGGTTTGCTGTAAAATATTGAGTTGACATCGCACTGTATTACAAAAAATGCATTTTCAAAACTCAAGACAGACATAGACTTTTGCATTCTTAAAATAACCTTGTTTGCATATGACTATTTGTTTGAACAGCAGGGAAATTCGCACGATGAACACCTTGTGAACAGAAGAACCTCCAATCAAGGGGCACAGTAGGAGCATTGCCCATTATCTGGGGCATGGCAAAATACTTCCAACAGGGGCAATTCCCTACATTCTGAGAGCGTGGACATGGTCAAAAAAAAAAAAGATACTACGCAAAATCAAAGACCCGCTAGGTTGACATGCCTAGGCAAAAATAAGGGATGAAAATGGAAAAATATGTGCACCCGGCAAGTCGAAAACCTGAAAGGGCGGCTTGGGCAAAAATGGGTATCCCGGTGGACTGAAAACCCGAAAGGGCAGTCCAGGCAAAAGTTAGGGATTAAAGCGTACGACTATGTTCCGGTATCTCATCACGGATCTACTCGAAGATTTGTCAATCACCCACACAGGTATCCTCCTCCCTCATCTCCGAAGCAGGGGCAGTAATGAGTTATCCAGGCAATCCAATTGCCCTGCCAACCAAAGTACAACGGAAAGGTCAATATAAGGATGATTACCATCTACCCTTACAAATTCCAGATCGTGGTTTAACGTCCGAGACCAAACAGGACAATCATCCACTTAATCAAAATCATGCGACCCAACACCGGTTTCCTCTCAACCTTCAGACAAAGTCATACACAGACTCCTCCTCCACAAGATGACCTAACCCCGGTTCATCAAGAAGTTTTTACACAAACTTATCCAAGTAACCTAACCCCGGTTCCTCTAAGAGTCTCATATGGACCCATCTCAAGATGACCTAACCCCGGTTCATCAAAAAGTTTTTACACAAACTCGTCAAGTAACCTTACCCCGGTTCCTCCAGAAATCTTACATGGATTTATCCCAAGGTAACCCAACCCCGGTTCCTCCAGAAGTCTTACATGGACCTATCTCAAGATGACCTAACCCCGGTTCATCAAGAAGTTTTTACACAAACTTATCCAAGTAACCTAACCCCGGTTCCTCCAAGAGTCTCACATGGACCCATCTCAAGATGACCTAACCCCGGTTCATCAAAAAGTTTTTACACAAACTCGTCAAGTAACCTTACCCCGGTACCTCTAGAAATCTTACATGGGTTTATCTCGAACAACCTTACCCCGGTTCATCCAGAAGTTTTACACGAACTCAGCTCGAAGCAACCTTACCCCGGTTCGTCAAAAAAATCTCACACGGATCTATCTCAAGGCAACCTAACCCCGGTTCCCCCAGAAGTCTCACATGGACTCGCTTCCAGTAACCTTACCCCGGTTCGTCAAGAAATCTCACATGGATTTACCCCAAGGTAACCTAACCCCGGTTCCTCCAGAAGTCTTACATGGATTTAGTTCAAGATAACCTCACCCCGGTTCATCAAGAAGTTTTACATGAACTTACCTCACCAAGCAACCCTACACCGGTTCCCCCCTCTTCAAGATGCAGTTTTACATGGACTCATCACCCAGAAACCCTACACAGGTTCTCCCTTTCTAAAAAACGAAGTTTTACACGACCTCGACATCCAGCAACCCTACATAGGATCCCTCTTTCAACTTATAATATTACAGTCCAAAACTTCCCCAGAAGAGTCCAATCCAATCTCCCCAGGAAGGATGGAATTCATATCCCCAAGCAACAAGCTTATCCCCTCACAAAGCACGAACGCGTCGCCCGGCTGAATTTAAAGAGTTATTTCCTTAACAGGATATAACTGGGTTATCCTCAGCCAAAAGACACGGAAAGAGTGTCCTCGACGAAGCCTTCTTATCCCCAGCGAAGTCCATCAACACTTTCAACGACAAGCATATCCTCAGCAAGTCATTATCAACAATCAGCAGAGCATCTCTCCCCACAGAGTTTTGCTTCCCAGCATGGTTGTTAGGGTATCTTTTCTCCCCACAGAATCTTCCATTCGCCAAGTTCATTCCGCAACGGAGTCGTCTTCTCCTACCGGTATTCTTGCAACTATCATCCCCAGCGGAAGTAAAAGCTTATTCTCCAACATCAGCCCAGGATATGACTTCCTGGCACCCGTCAAGGATTTACTTTCCTAGACAAAAACATACATAAAGCATCACATACATCATTATAGCATGCATAACGCATCATATCATACAAATCTCATTTATGTTGAGAACATCATTGCTTGATCCATATCATGCATTACATATGACTGACCTTTACCTTTCAGGAAAGACGCAGTTAAAATGCTCAAACATAGTTCAAAGCCTTCTCTAGTCCAGCTAAATCGACTCCCAACAGATTTTTCTGATAAAGACTCAACAGAAGTCTTATGGTCCCCTCTCCGACGATGAGTGGGAGGTGGTAATCCCTTTTTCAGATGTTTCCCTCTCCGACGATGAGTGTGAGGTGATAGTCTCCTATGGTCCCCTCTCCGGCAAGTGCGTGAGGTGGTAATTCCTTCTTCAGATGTTTCCCTCTCCGACGATGAGTGTGAGGTGATAGTCTCCTATGGTCCCCTCTCCGGCAAGTGCGTGAGGTGGTAATTCCTTCTTCAGATGTTTCCCTCTCCGACGATGAGTGTGAGGTGATAGTCTCCCATGGTTCCCTCTCCGACGGCGTGTGAGGTAGTAAGTCCTTTTCAGATGATTCCCTCTCCGACGATGAGTGTGAGGTAATAGTCTCTTATGTTTCTCTCTCCGACGGTGTGTGAGGTGACAATTCCTTTTCCTATGATTCCCTCTCCGACAATGAGTGAGGTGATTCCCTTTCAGATTATAATTTTCTATGGTTCTCTTCCCGATGTTGCAAAGATGGTAATTCCCGCCAAGATTTTTCTCAACGAGCGTTGTTGAAGTTAAAATCAACCAAGGTTCTCTTACCATTCATGCTAAGGCAGTAACCATCCCTGGTTCATTCATCAGCATTTGAAGCTCCAGACTCAGCTCCTGTAACCAGTCAGGACATGTCTATGCCAAGCATCTAAAGTCAGCTCCTGCAACCAGTCAGGACACATCTATACCAAGCATCTGAACATCAGCTCCTACAACGTGTCAGGTACTCATTTGTTCTTTTACAGGTATGCAGGTTCTAGTTAAAGAATCTCCTACGCGATCAACGTCCAGATGGCATCTATAAGCCCATCATCCTATCCAGCAATCTCTAAATGGCATCTATAAGCCCATTCCCCCATCATCACTGCTACTATGTGAGCGCAAATTTCTGGGCACTCTAGTGTCCAATCATCTTCTACCCTCGGATTACGAAAGGCACGCCAGCCAATCTGCATCCTCAGGTCTAAGAAGATTGAACAGGGGCAACTGTTGTACCCCAAAATTTGCCCTCCCATATTCTTCAAGAAATTGCCAAGCCAAGTCACAAAATTCCCCAAGGGTTATGCAGTTCAACTGTCTCCCATACAGTCAAAACTAGGGTTTGTGTTCTGATCAAAGAAAGGAAGTTTTCAAGGACCCAATCAAGTCTCATATGCCTACAAAGATGGTCAAGTGTCCTCATATCAAGTTTCAAGGCATTCAGCTCAAAATTGCACAGTCAAAACCCTAAATTGCACTACAGTCAACTGTAGGGGCAAAATGGTCATTTGGCAGTCAAAAGTTCAAATTTTTGGTCAACATATCATTTTGAAGCCACAAACATCATTTGATCAATGCTTGATCATGATTCTCAAAGTTTGGCTCAGAAATCATCAAAGATGCAAAAGTTACTATATTTGGACAGCTGAAAAAGTCAACTGAAATTGACCAGGGCATAACTTTCACATAGATTATCAGAAAAATTCCATCCAAAGCTCATTTTGAAGAGAAAGACATTTCCTACAATTCATCTTCATATTCCAAGTCCAAGAAATGCTCTCACAAAAAGTTATCAATTTCAACATTATAGGTCATTTTCAAAAGTCAACAAAAAGGGACTTTAAGTCAAAGGCCATAACTTGAGATTGGTAAATCAAAATGACATGGGACCAAAGGCATTGGTTAGAGGACTCAAAGACCTTTCCTAAATGTCCAAGAACATGTGAAAAGCTTAAGAATTGAGCAAGTTATGCCTTGTGGAAGTTGGGAAATTTTTAGGAATTTTGAAAAGTCAACATTGATGCAAATGATCCAAATTTGCTAATGGGCCCATTTTTCTTCCATGATCCATCATTCCAAGCATATGCACGACCACTTGGCCCAAAGGGAAGTATTTTCTCATTTTTTAGTTATTTATTTGAATTTATATTAATATTAATTCATTTAAATTATTTAAATATATAGAAAATATCTAACTTGACCTAATGAATCTTTTTGTACACATTTTAGGCTCAATAATTCGTGCCTAAGCCAATTTGGAAAGATTTGGAGCATTGGGATATGATTTGTGCAAAAATAACATGAAAAAAGATATGAAAAGATCCTTAACAAATCAAATATCCAAACCATGATTACAAGGGATTTTATTCAAGTTTCTTAACCTAATTCATTCCTACATAATGCTGGAACACAAACCTAATGGCATGACACAAGAAGCTGCGCTACAGAACCCATTGCCAAACCTGAAAATTTCTCCATAAACTCAAAAACTGAAAACCCCTTTAGAGGTCGATTCAAGGCGCAAAACCTATTCCAAAGGCTTCCTTGGCAATTCCTGGACACATTCCAATCACAAACAACAACTCAAACACAAAGAACTGGTAGATTGAACTCACACTGCATCGAAAAAATTCCAAAATCGTGCATCATGATTTAAACGTTTTTACAGCATTTTGTCCATTGATTCATGTTTATCATAATGTTTTGAAGCTAATCAATACGTTCAATTGCTTTTTTCTGGGCTATACGCGATATTACCATGTTCATCTTCTAGGGTTTTTCAGAGCTTGAATTTAGGGCTTTTACAATACTGTAAAATTAGCCTTCCAGACCATGATGGTTGCACTCAGCCAGTCAGGACGAACAAGAAGCACCATTCGCGATAAATTTATGAACATTGTAGCGCTATTCGCTATTTTCCCTAAAGCTACATTATAGAACGGTTCAAAAACCGTTGCCTCTGTGTTTTATTTTTCAGGTACGTGAGGAAGATGAAGTGTGGCAAGCCATGATTCGCTGATTCAAATTTTCGCGCGCCCTCCACTAACGCACTTGTTTTTTTTCTTATTATTTATTTCTTATAATATGTTAACATACGTTCAATAGCTCAGCTGGCAGGTGTTGGTAGCAATAACGTCCAAGACCTGGGTTCGAGTCCCAGGTCTGTGTAAATCTCATATTATTTTTCAATACAAAATCCTATGCAGCGCTCCTGTTGAGACGCACCATATTCCTTCAACATCCAAAGAGCCACGCGTCTAACACATACAAATCAACGGCATGGATCTGAGGAACACATAAATCCTGGTCAAACGCCCTAACACACAACCTGGAAAAGTCAATAAGATTTCAAGCTTTTGGGCCAGCATCCTAAGGCATGTACCTCCAATTTGGGGCTACCCCCCCTGGTTTGCTTCTTTTGTTATTTTTTTTTAATCGTTATTTTATTTGCTAATTTAATTAATTATCTTTTTTACAAAAATACAAAAATATCATAAAAATCAGAAAAGACCAAAAAATAATAAATATTTTTATTGTAATTATTTTCATGTAAATATTTAGTTTTAATTAGGATATAATTTCAATTTCTTTTAAATAACAAAAATACAAAAAAGCATGTAGATTTAGGTTTAATTGTTAATTTCATTCCTTTTAATTTCCTTTTTACAATAATAATATTTATTTTATTTATTTTCATAAATTGAATTTTGCATGCAAATTAACTTAGATTTAAATTAGGTTAAAACTTAATATTTTTACAATAAACTTAAAAAACATTAGAATTAGGGTTTGACATTTTATTTTAATTTTAATTAATTCTTTTTCTTTTAAATCTTAAAAACATAAAATACCAAAAAACATTCCTATTTTAATTTTAAATTCTTTATTAAATTTTAATTTTGCAAAAGGGTCCAACGCCCACATTTTTAATTATTTAATTTGCGCATTTATTTTATGTCATTTATTATAATTATGTAATTCTCCCAAAGCGTTGTAACAATTTTACTTTTTCGCATTTCTTTGCTTTATTTACTTTTTGTCAAATCGGGTCCGGTTTAATTTTGGCGATGTGGACCCGCGCCATTTGTAATAGTTTAGATTTATTTTCCCGCAAAAATTAACTGTTAACAAACAAAGCATGCAAGAATGAATGGCCATAATAAAATCAAGCGTAGAACACCAATAAACATGACAAGATAAATGCAAATGAAATAACACACAATTCGCACACACCACCCCTAGGGTACGCCTCACTGTTGCCTTTCGAAAGGTGATCGTCGAGTAGAGGATGTCTTAGTAAGTCCTCATGATCCGGGAACCTGGCATGAGGGTAGCTTCTAAGGTGTCTTCACATTGCTCCGGTGATCACCATGTCCCGAACCTCGAATTGACCCGAACATCTCCAACGGTGGTGCTACCTACCTCTCAATGGTGGGATGGCACTACTTTTAAGGACATTTACACAGACGAATTCCTTAGGGTAGGTAGGTTCTCAAGGATACTTGCTCTAATTTCAAACAAATCAAAACATCTTTTCACCAACACATTTTCAAAAGCTTTCAAAAGCAAATTTTTCAAACACTCTGACGTACGAGTCGAACTGAAATTTTTCAAAGAAACTTTTTTAAACCCACATTGAAAAACAAGCAAACATTTTTGAAAACACAAGTGAGCAAGTATCTAAGAGCCCATGGATAACCATGGATAGAAAGGGTGTTAACACCTTCCCTTTCTATAACCTACCTCCCGAACCGAGAGCGATCTCTTTAAGGAATTTTTCTGTGCTTTTGTCCTTTCCATTTGGAGAAAATAAAAGACGGTGGCGACTCTTGCTTCCGCGACATTTCGCGAACCAGCGTTAAACAGTCAGTTCCAGATCCACCGATCACACTCATCATTAGGCAACCCTACACCAGTTCCCTCTCTTCCCAAGATGCAGTTTTACACTGACTCGTCATCAAGAAACCCTACACAGGTTCTCTCTTTCCAAAGATGAAGTTTTACACGGACTCCACATCAGGCAACCCTACATCGATTCCCTCTCTTCCAAGATGCATTTTTACATGGACTCGTCATCAGGCAACCCTACACAGGTTCCTCCTTTCCAGATGCAGTTTTACACAGACTAGTCATCAGGCAACCCTACACTGGTTCCTTCTCTTTCCAAGATGCAGTTTTACACGGACTCATCATCAGAAACCCTACACAGGTTCCCTCTTCCCAAGATGAAGTTTTATATGGACTCGTCATCAGGAAACCCTACACAGGTTCTCTCTTTCCAAAGATAAAGTTTTATACAAACTCATCATTAGGCAACCCTGCACTGGTTCCCTCTCTTCCCAAGATGCAGTTTTACACGGACTCGTCATCAAGAAACCCTACACAGGTTCTCTCTTTCCAAAGATGAAGTTTTACACGGACTCCTCATCAGGCAACCCTACACCGGTTCCCTCTCTTCAAGATGCAGTTTTACACGGACTCGTCAACAGGAAACCCTACACAGGTTCCTCCTTTCCAGATAAAGTTTTACACGGACTCATCATCAGGCAACCCTACACAGGTTCCCTCTCTTCCCAAGATGCAGTTTTACATGGATTTATCATCAGGCAACCCTACACAGGTTCCTCCTTTCCAGATGAAGTTTTACATGGACTCATTATGAAGTAACCTTACCCAGGTTCCTTCTCAGTCCAGATATGCAGTTCACCTCCAAAGTTAGACTTCCCCAGCGAAATCTTCTATAACAACAGGTATGCAAGTTCTCGCTAAGGAATCTCTTATGCGATCGACACTCCTGCAGATGGCATCTATAAGCCCATCCTCCTACCAACAATCTCCAAATGGCATCTGTAAGCCCATTCCTGACATCACAATGTTGATACCACACCATGCGAGTGCAAATTTCTGGGCACTCTAGTGTTCAATTATCTTCAACCTTCGGATCACGAAAGGCTAGAAAGCCAATCTATATCCTCGGGTTTAAGAAAATTGAACAGGGGAAACTGTTGCACCCCAAAATTTGCCCTCTCATGTTTTCCAAAGTCTTCCCCCTGCATGGTTGATCACAAACCCTTGCCTAAGGAAAAAGAAAATTTTTGAGTGGTGCTTTAAGTATCTTTCTATTGGCATTCTGAAAGACACTTCGATTGGCATTCTGCAAGACCCTTCGATTGGCATTCTGAAGGAGCATTTCAATTGCCATTCTGAAGGAGCACTTCGATTGGCATTCTGAAAGACCCTTCGATTGGCATTCTGAAGGAGCATTTCGATTGGCATTCTGAAGGAGCACTTCGATTGGCATTCTGAAGGAGCATTTCGATTGGCATTCTGAAGGAGCCCTTCGATTGGCATTCTGAAAGACCTTTCGATTGGCATTCTGAAGGAGAATTTCGATTGGCATTCTGAAGGAGCACTTCGATTGGCATTCTGAAAGACCCTTTGATTGGTATTCTGAATGAGCCTTTCGATTGGCATTATGAACAAGCACTTCGATTGGCATTATGTCAAGGCAGCTTCGACAGGCACGTTAGCCATGTCCTTCGATTAGCATGAACAACACCTTTTGATTGGCCTATTAACAAAGCCTTTCGATTGGAATTTTAATTAGTACCCTTCGATTGATCTTTGGACAAGGGCCATTCGAAGGAGGTCATCAAGAGGGCACTCAAGTCAAAAGCGTCCAGGTTCATTCAAGAGACACAAATGTTTCAAAAAAGGAAAACTTTTAATGTGTCTGTTTCTTGTCTCATGGCATTTAATGGCCTGTTTAATGGCTGTCTCTTGCCATTACTGCACCCTCACACCCCTATAAATACAGAGGCCAGCATACATATCCAGCACACGAAAAATATACAACGAAATACACACAAAAAACTCTGCAGGAGAACACACACGAAAAAACACACAACAGGAGAACAAAAAACATTAGAGAGACGCTGCCCAGAATTTTCCAGGCCAAAGCAACCCTTCAACAAAAGCATCCACGCCCAGAAGCCCCAGATCGAAGGAGCCTACATCCAGGAAGCGCCCAAATTAAAAGTCCAATCTGCTGGTAAGAAAGGGTAAATTATCCAACCTTGTTTTTTGCATAACATATCATTACTTGTTGTTACTTTCGATTTGCCATCCTAGACAGGATCAAAGGGCCTGGCTTTGGCACCCAGGTCATGTTTTTTGTTTGCTAACATTTGCTGCAGACATAGCCTGAAGAGACCCAGCAAGCGCAGGATCGAAGGGTCTGGGGTTCAATACCCAGGCCCTGTGTTTTATTTCGCTCACATACTTTTGCAGGTATAACAGCCCAGATCGAAGGAGACACCTTCTCTGGATTGAACCCATTAGCATGCTGGATTGAAAGAGGCATCTCATTCCTGGATCGAAAGCCATGGCCTCCATGATCAAAAGACAATCCTCTTCCTTGGATTGAAGGCTACTCACGCCTTACTGTCTGGCCCAATCGAAAGGACCATGACCCTCTCTAGATCGAAGCTTCCAGTCCCTCCCTGGGTCGAAACTCCTTTTTTCCCCTGGATCGAAGGATCCCTCCTTGTATTTTATTTTTTGTGTTCATTGACATCTTTTTATCTTTTTTTTATTAACATAAAAATCAAAAATACCACAAAAAACACTAGGCTAGTTTTTTTTTCTATTAAATTAACTTTGTTAATTAACCTTTAATTATCTTAACATTTTTCCAAAACTAAAATTAAATAGATTTAGATTATTTTCCCAAAATAAAATAAAACAACAAAAAGATTTTATTCTTAGAATTTTTAGAGGTTATTTTCAGATTTGCGCGCGTTTATGCTTATTGGTTTGTAATAGCTTAACTAAGACTTTTACTTTACTGCTTTATTCCCCAATTTTGGACATGTAAATAATCCCCCTCCCCGAAGCCTTGTAATAGCGTAGGATTTACAATTTCTGCACTTTAAATTCCTGTACATATATTAACTGCTTAGATGTATGCTAACTAGGATTGCATGACAAGATTAACTCTTAACTTAAAATCAACAGTAGCTCACCATAACATGTACAAAGATAATATAAACTGAAAATTGATACACTTGCACATGCCACTCTTAGGGTACACCTCACTTGGTTGCCTCAAACATGGTCATTAAGTATAGGATGTTTTAGAGGTCGTCCTTCTGTCCAAAGATCAAAGTTGCCTCGAAATGGTTGCCTCGATAAAAATGATCTAAGACATTAGGATTACCACTAAAGCATCCTAACGTTGCTTTAGTGACCACACGTCCCTAAAATCGAATTGACCCGAAAAATTCCAACGACGGTGCTACCTACTCCTCAATAGTGGGATAGCAATGTCTAAAGGACATTTGCACAATTAAATTCCTTTTTGATTAGGTAGAGGTTCTTAAGTACTTGCTCCTTTTAAAAACAAAACAAAACTTTTCGCACTTACACTCTCTTCAAAACAACAAACTCTTTTCAAAACCCACAATCACAAAGAAAAGCAAACTTTTGAAAACATAGTGAGCAAGTACCTAAGAGCCCGTGGATAACCACGGATAGAAAGGGTGCTAACACATTCCCTTTCTATAATCTACCTCCCGAACCCGAGAAACAATCTCGAAAAGGAATTTTTCTGTGCTTTTGTCCTTTCCTTGTTGGATAAAATAAAAGACGGTGGCGACTCTTGCTTACCGCGACACTTTGCAAAAACAAACGCAAATGCGAACCAGCATTAAAAAAATAGTCAGTTCTCGTTCCCACCGATCACACAGGGTATCGACTTCAATGGGATATAACAAACGTATCTCGTCCAATAAAGCGATCCTTCTCATATTCTTCAAAATAGAGTAGACTACACTGAGGAAAAATATTGTACATAATCATGTTGAAATGCACTTCTTTGGAGGTCAGCCCTCTGGAAGGGGAGAAACCTTAAACAAACTCTTACCAAGAGTGTTCACTTCAGTGGGGATTACGCATGGGTATACTTTCACTAGAGATAAGGCATTATGTCTGGGCGAGAGTATGCCTTTACTAGGGATAAATGATTTTGTCTTGAGAAGAAGTGAGCATTCACTGGGGAAATTGGATCCCATTCTACAGAAATCCTCATGTTGGTCACATACAAACCCTTCTTGATTCATTTGCTGGTATGCTTCATTGTCATAAAAGACCAACGGTACTTGCAAAAAGAGAAATTGTAGCAATATGCCCTAGATTAAGGTCATTTTCCAGAATGATTTACCTTTCAACATATCCCTGTAATAACTTTTCCCTTGGGAAAATCAAACTTCCATCTGATTCTCATTATGAAAGCTCACTTAATGTTTAAACACTTATTCATATATAAAGAATTTTTATTCTAATACTGATAATTCTAACCCAAAGCTCATGTTTGTCTTATTTTAAAAACTTTTATTGAAAAGATGTTGAAACATCGAGTTTTTCTTGTACAAAAGAAAGTAAAAAGATGGATGATATCAACTCAAAAGTTTTTGCAAGCCTCCTAAGATTCAGATTACCATATTCTCGCTACAAGTCGCTTTTGAATTAACTCATAATTCAGTTAGGACTTTCAAGGGTTGTAATATAGTCTAGTTCACGATTTTAGAATAAAAAGGATTTAAGGCTCAAAAATATTTAGTTCCCACCCATTCTCCGTGATATTATCCATTCCTACATTCAGTTAACTCGATACGAGCACTCATATCTCAAGAGAAGTTTGGAATGGTTGAGGAATCAAACAAGATTTTTTGGAAATTTTCGTCATTCACCTCTTTCGTTCTTGGTTTTTGATCACATGACTTTGTTCTTTGCTGAGGATTTTTATTTGGTAATCCCATTTCACTTTTTCACTTTTCGCTTTCCCTAAGTTTTTCCTGGAAAAGTTCCTCTTGTATTTGACTCTGAAGTCCAGCGGGATGCCCTCACTTTTTCCTAACGACTTGTTTTTCAAGTTTCGACTTAGCGGGGCTTTTTGTCTCTTTCTTTTTGAACGAGTCGTTGGTCTTTGCATTGTCTTAAATTTGTTAGAGGTGATTGTGACTGCCTGAGTCCTTGTTAGATGAGGGATAACCATTGTGGTATCGTCATTTGTTGACCTCCTAATTTGATAGAGATAACCATTGTGGTATCATCAATTGATGCACACTCTTGATAAATGCAGGTTAGCCATTGCAGTTTTGACTTTCCTCAACTTTTTGATGGATAACCATTGTTGTATCCTTAGATGCGCACTCCTGGTGAGTTTTGAATGCTCGATCAGATTAACTGAAATCTACCCTGCCCCGGGTTAAATGTGAGGATTTTTTCAGACAAGAAAAGAAACTCATACTTCAAGGCTCAAAGGGGTTAACAAGGGTTTCACTCCCTTATATATCCAATGTTTGGAAATTGAAACAAGGTTTGTACATCGTCAACAGGGTTTTACTCAAAAGCATACAGTTTGAGATTATAGGTACATTTCTCATCATCCTCCCTCCAGAGGTATTTTGCTTTATTTAACAAGAGTTAAGTATCAAAGAGTAACAAAACATTTAAGAGTGAATACGAATAGATTAATTTAAGACAAACATGTTCAATGCATTATAATTAATATTAAAAAATAAGCAATTTTGCATACAAGAAAGTACTAAACCAACAAGAAATATCACAAATGAGAATTCAAATGTAATTTGAAATTGCCACATTGAAGAGGCTAGTCTCCGTATGGACTTGTTGCTTTAAAAAATACGCTTTGTAATCTCGCCCATTACTGAGTCAAAGGAGACTTCGAACCTGATTGGTTGGTATGAACTTGATGTCCTTTGCACTAAGCGATCCTTACACTTCATCTTTGAATGATTTATAAACTTCAGTTGAATGACCAAGTGCCCCGATATGGAAATCACAAAGGATATACCCCCAAAAGATGTGATGAATACTCTATCGAGTGAATTTACATAAACTGCATCACAAAGTATCTTCTACCAAAGAGAAGAAATGCCAACCATCTTCTTCTTTGATGTATTCCTTATGTACAACAACAGACGTCTTAGAACCCAATATTTTAAGATTTCACCATGTTTTCACTAAGAATATCCTTAAGCCCTGGGTACGGGATTTCATTCAAATAGGAAACTCATGTTGGTCGTACCCAGGCCTTTTTCGCTCATTTACTAGTATCTTTCTCGTTACAAAAGACCAATAATACCTGCAAAAGTGGAAACTATAAAAACATGCCCCAGGTGTGGGATGGTCACCTTAGCCATCATCTCAAACACCTGAAACCTTAGGAAATTTCAGTTATTAACATCATGTGTTGTAAAGCTTTAATGTTTTAACCGCAAAGTTTATTAAAAATACTAGACGTATTTTTGCAAACAAAACAGCAAAAATAAAAACAAATCGGCACAAACTTGAAAAAGAATAATCTTATTAATTGAATGGCTTGTAAGTAAGCATTTACATCACGAAGCAATTCCTAAAAGAGGTAATTGCATACAAAGCAAATAGAGGAGAAAACAAAGGTGGCAATATGAGTGCGGATTTATCCGGTCCCGACTCTGCTATGACTTTTATGATCTCAAAGCTCCTTAGACTTTTGCCCGAGCCAATCAACTTAACGGGTCTGCTTATGTGAAATACTTTTTCACTATATTTGCATAGACTGGATAAGGGAAATCCTCTCCATCCATAGTTGTGAGCATCATGGACCCTCCTGAAAAAAAATTCTTTACAACATATGGTCCTTCATAGTTAGGGGCCCATTTTCCCCTAGCATATGTATTATTGGGAGGCAAGATCCTCTTCAGCACAAGGTCACCAGCTTGAAAATTCCATTGACGTACCTTTTTGTCAAAAGCTTTCTTCATCCTCCTCTGGTACAACTGCCCATGGAAAATAGTCGTCAATCTATTCTCGTCAATGAGATTCAACTGATAAAACTTATTTTGAACCCACTCGGCCTCATCCAACTGTACATTTGTCATTACCCTTAAAGAAGTAATTTCCACTTCCACGGGCAGGACTGCTTCCATGCCATATACCAGAGAAAATGGGGTCTCTCCAGTCGAAGTTCGCACTGAAGTATGATAACCATGTAAAGCAAATGGCAACATCTCATGCCAATCCTTATAGGTGACAACCATTTTCTGCACAATCTTCTTAACATTTTTGTTAGAAACCTCAACCGTGCCATTCATCTTAGGACAGTAAGGAGAAGAATTGTGATGTTTTATCTTGAAACTTTCACATTTCTCTTTCATCATCTTATTGTTGAGATTCAATCTGTTGTCAGTAACAATCTTCTCGAGAACCCCATATCGATAAATGATATTATACCTGATGAAATGAGCAACCACCTGCTTAGTGACGTTGGCATAAGATGCTGCTTCGACCCACTTAGTGAAATAGTCAATGGCCACCAGAATGAAGAGGTGCCCATTAGAAGCTGTCGGTTCAATCCGGCCAATTATATCAATACCCCACATTGCGAAAGGCCAAGGAGAGGTCAAGATATTCAGAGGGTTGGGCGGCACATGCATCTTGTCAGCATAGATCTGACATTTGTAACAGATTCTGGAGTGGTTATAGCAATCATTTTCCATTATAGACCAAAAATAACATGCTCTTAAGATTTTATTGGCCATTGTATGCCCTCTAGAATGTGTTCTGAAGGAACCTTCATGAATCTCTTCTATGATTTTGTTTGCTTCGTGTCTATCCATGCATCTGAGCAGAACAGAGTCATAGTTTCTTTTGTAGAAAACATCCCCATTGAGGAAAATTTTGGCTACATACTTCCGCAACGTCTTCTTATGAGTGACAGAAGCATCTTCTAGATATTCCTTCATTTCAAGATATCTCTTGATATCATAAAACCACGATTTCTCATTAGTAACATGTTCTTCTATTTCATAACAGAACGTTGACTCATCCAACCTCAAAATGGTGATAGAGGGGGCTTCATTTGCGCATCTGAATTTAAACATGGATGACATAGTAGCCAAGGTATCTGCCAAGTTTTTCTCTTCCCTTGTGTTGTACCCCAAAATTTTCCATCTCATATTTCTCAAAACATTGCAAGAAAGATCTCCAAGTTGCTCAAGGCAGTCCAAGGGTTGGCCAGACAAGCTCCCTCCTAAGGCAATCTACCTCAAATTAGGGTTTCATGTTGCATCAAGATACTTGAGTCCAAGTGATCCCAAATGCTCACCAATGTCCTAATATGTTCTCAAGATTATCCATGTCAAGTTTCAAGCCTTGCAGAGAAAGTTTGCTCAGTTAATTGCTCAAAGGCCTGAAAATCGATTGTGCTAGGGCAAAAGTCAACAGTGGCCCACATATAGTAAAACTTCAATATTTTTGGTCAACATCCTCATTTTTAAGTATATTTCATCATTTGATCAAGGGTTGATCATGATTCATCAAGGATTGCTCATAATTCATCAAGACTCAAAAGTTGCTAAATTAGGATTTTATAGGAAAAGTCAACCCAACTTTGACCAAGCATAACTTTCTCATACTTTATGAGAAATGACCCATCCAAGCTCATTTTGAATAGGATGCAATTCTCTACAATCCACTTTCAGCTCCCAAGCTCATAATATGAACTCACAAGAAGTTATGAATTTAGACATTATAGGTCATTTTGAAAAGTCAACAAGAACACCTTTTTTGTCAAAGCTTCATACATGAGAATGGAATATCAAATTGAGATGATACCAAAAGGGTTGCTTAGAGGACATCTCAAGCTTACTAAAAAATCCAAGAACACATCCAAAGAGTCAAATTTAAGGAAGTTATGCATTGGTGAAGTTGTCCTTTTTTGTAAAATTGCCAAAAGTCAACTATGCCCACAACTTCAAATTTTGCCAAATGGCCCCAATCTTTTTCACTTGTTTTGAGTTGGAAACATATTCCACGAGCTCTAGCCTTTTCCACTTGTCCATGTCTTATTTTTATTATTTATTTTGATTTTTATTTGAATTAATTCAATTTAAATCAAAACAAATCATATAAAATCAAAAATATTGAAAACTAAAGATTTGGTGATTGTTTCAGGTCTTAAATTACAGATACCAATCATTCAAACTCAGGTAAATGCATAGAGTGGACAAAAAGATTGAAAAAAGCTATTTTTGGAATGATATTGAAAGTAAATCAAATCAAATCAAAAATCATTGAAGGAGAAATATTGGATGCAGTTATCAACCCTAATTCAGTCCTTGGTACATAAGGAGGCGAGGCAGACCTAAAAACAGGTTGGAAAAAGGTGTATGAACAAGAACAAAAACTGGAAAAAAGCAAGAAAAGTGTGAGATCGAAATCCCATTTGGAGGCAGTTTCAGGACCTTTGAACGATCCCAATCGACTCCTGGGACTCTCAGCAAGCTAAAGCCATCAAGAACCAAGCATTTCAAGCCCCAAATCACTCTGTAAGTTGTTCACGGCATAGCCCTGTTCTTGAATTCGAATCTCATGTTTTAAGCATTGTTAGGTTGAATTAATCATATATTCCTAATCTATAGAACATATGCAAGCTTTCTGCATCATTCAATTTCATTTATATGGCCTATACTGTAATTCACCATTGTTAGGGTTTATAGCTCCGAATCAGGGATTTCATTTACAGGAAAAATCAGCCGTCGTAAGTGGTACCATTGTGATCAGGAGGACGAAACGAGTCCAACCATGGAATTAGATGTTATTTACATAGCCCATGGGAGATTTTGAGAATGCACAGGTCTGTAGCAACGGATGTTGTCCATAGGTATAGGTTCTCAAGCTTTTAGCCACGGTGCCAAAAAGAAGACGACCCATGTGGCACCCCTCCATTGGCTTGTTTGAATTTTCGCGCTAAATTTCCATTACTGCGCTTGTTTCATATTTGTTTATTATTTTACATTATTATTACAACAACAACAAATGGCCCAGTGGTAGCCAGCTGGGTGTTAAGGCATTGGAAGGCTGTAGGTCAGGGGTTCGACCCCTGCCTCGAGCATTTGTTATTTTCTTATTTTCTTTCAGGCAATTCAGTGCGAGTGCAAGCCAGGAGACCACCATACACCTTCACAATCAATCACGCCAGATGGCCAGATGGCCAAATCTGATGGCCATCATCTGAAGGCATACCATGAGCCAAGTCAAGCGCGTGGTATTGGATCCAAAAAGTCAGCATGGGTCATCTCTTTTGGGCCCAGATTTCAGCTATTTACACCCCTTAAAATTGCTATCCAGGCCCAATTTTCTTTCTCTATATTTATTATTCTTATATTTATCTTATTTAATTTTATTATTTATTTTACTTAACTTATTTAATTTATTTTACTAACCAATAATTAATTTTATTTTTTATCAAAAATCACAAAAAAATATTATTTGTCACCAATTAGATTTAGGTATTATTTTTTTAGCAATAAATTAATTAATTTAATTAGGTTTGATTAAATTAGATAACTTTAATTTATTTTGCATAATTAAAATTAATTAGAATAAATAGGTTTTATTACTAACTTAATTATTTTATTTCTTTCCTAAAATAACAAAAACCAAAAAATATGTCATTTAACTATTTTCATTAATTAATTTAATAACTAATTAATTTAGCATTTATTTTTAAAACCTAATTTCTTTTCTTTAAAAAATATTAAAAAAACAAAAAAAAAACAATTTTCTTTTAATTAGGTTAGGAGGGTCAAAACTCTAGTTTCTCGTCAATCTAATTTCCATCGCGCACTTTATTTTATTTTTATCCCAATTGTTGTATCTGCTCACAGTTTGTAATAATTTAATTAGGATATTTATTTACTTTTACCGCTTTTAATTTTCAAGGGTTTGTTTTTGGCTATGTAAATACCCAAAGCCTTGTAATAGCGTAGCTTACTTTCTGCATTTTAATTCTGCAAAATACTAACTGCTAGATATGTGAATAATTAGGGTTTGCATGACAAGAATGTATGACTAATTTTAAAATAGTTAGATCACCCTAAAACATGTGCAAAGATAAATGAACTGAAATTGAATCACTCGCACATGCGCACTCCTAGGGTACACTCCCACTTGGTTGCCTTTGGTAAACGATCATTGAGTATAGGATGCTTTAGTGGTCGTCCTTTTGTCGAAAGATCAAAAGTTGCCTCGGAAAGGTTGCCTCGGATATCGTTGCCTAAGATAAATTGATCTAAGACATTAGGGTTACTACTAAGACGTCCTAACGTTGCTTTAGTGACCGTACGTCCCTCTTTCGAATTGACCCTCAAACTCCAATGACGGTGCTACCTACTCACTAATAGTGGGATAGTGTTGTCTAAAGGAAACAAGCATAGAACGATTCTTTTTTTGAGTAGGTAGATTAATTCTTAAGTACTTGCTCAAACAAAACAAAACTTTTTTCCACACTTACACTTCTTTACAAAACAAAGTTTTCAAAAACACTTCATTACACTCTTGAAGACAGAAGCAAGAGTTAAATCAAAGTCAAAATAAAAACTTTTCAAAACCCACAAACACAAAGAAAACAATTTTGAAAATGATGAGCAAATACCTAAGAGCCCATGGAAAGGGTGCTAATACCTTGCCCTTTCTATAATCTACCCCCCGTACTCAGAGATATCTCAAAAAAGGAATTTTTCTGTGCTTTTTTTCCTTTCCTTGTTGGATAAAATAAAAGTTGGTGGCGACTCTTGCTTACCGCGACATTTTGCGAACACAAACGCAAAACGCAAACCAGCACTTCAAAATAGTCTGGTTCTGGCCACCGTATCACAGAACTGGCGACTCTGCTGGAGAATTAATAAGTGGAGTATACCTTAGGATTAGTTCATTATATTGTTTTCAATTGTTTGATCTGTTTGCTTTATCTTTGTGGGCTTTGAATCAGAGTTACTATAGATCCTAACCCGGATCTGGGGATACCTTTTAGGTAAGTAGCAATAGACTGTGAGGGAACTGTACAGCGTAGACCGATACGGTTGAAGCAATAGCTACGTTGGTGTGACATGTTAGTTGGTACCGATATCCCTTGTGGAGGAACAAGGAGAGTATGGGGCTGCTAATGGGTCATTAAGCATCAACTGGCCTTAGAACCTATAATTGACCAACTTGGCCATAGAAAAGTAACAGTATGCTACACTCATTGAGACCATACTCTCGCGATGATTTCGGCCGCAAGAAAAGGTTGCTAAACTAGAATTATGACCGATCGAGGATGGTCAGTGATATTGAGATCCTCTAGAACCCGGTTACTATTACTAGGACAGGTTGAACTAACTAAACTGAAAGAGGGTAGTACCTAAACTCCATGCCAGCCTGAAATCTAAGGGCTATTGTGTGACTTGTTTGCCCTTACCATGTTTGCTATCTGTGATACATGTGGTGTGTTCTTATAATGACATCATGCATCATGACATTGCATGCATATTTCATTAGACTAACCATTTCAAAGACCGAGGGAATTCATCTTTGTTATATTTTGCAGATCATGGCATCTATACGCAGAAATACTATTCGGATCAGCTTCGTGCAGATACCTGTTCATCTTAGAGAGTTGGTTTCAAAGGTCCCTGATACTTCTTCTTTTGACAGAAGACATGGTCATCTCCTCAGCCTGGTCACTTCCAAGTTGGACGAGCAAATGATGAGTGTCTTGTTCCAGTTCTTTGACCCATTGCATCACTGTTTCACCTTCCCGGACTATCAGTTGGTCCTTACTTTGGAGGAGTTCTCTAATTTGCTCGGCATATCTATTATAGAGCAGACACCCTTTACAGGTTTGGAGATAGATCCTAGGCCAGAGGATATTGCTTCAGTCCTCCATCTGACAAAGGCTGATGTAGTATCTAATTGGGAGACTCATAGTGGGATAAAAGGTTTCTTGGTTAACTTCTTGGTTGATCAAGCTCAACAGTTCTGGGATAGTTTGGACTTTCAAGCATTTGAAGACATCCTAGATCTTCTCATCTATGGCTTGGTTCTGTTCCCTAATTCAGATTATTTTGTCGATGTGAACACAGTGAAGATCTTCATGTCCCGTAATCCAGTGCCCACTCTCTTAGGTGACATTTTACATGCTCTTTATGCCCGTACTGCTCGGAAACGGGGAACCCTCATGTGCTGTGCACCGTTGCTGGCGAGGTGGTTTATTTCTCACCTCCCCAAATATGTTTTGAAGAATGAGGAAGGTATGGGTTGGGCCTACAGAATCATGTCCCTTGCTTACACGGACATCATTTGGAGTACTAAAGACATGGAAAAGGTAGCTGTCATTGATCGTTGTGGGGAATACCCCAATGTTCCATTGCTTGGAATTAGAGGAGGGATCACCTATAATCCTTGTTTGGCCTTACGACAGTTTGGACGAGCTCGAAGGGACGGTCCTCATGAGCTGCTGCTTATAAACATTGTCTTTGACTTCTAGGGGGATGTTGAGGGACATCGCCGCAGATTTATATGAGCCTGGGACAGGGTGAACAGGTATGATCCACATGAGCTAGGCATGAAGACTTCTCTCCCGATGCAACCGTATCTCCGGTGGGTTCGAGCCCATGCTCAAATGATGGGGATGTCGTACGAAGTTGTCTTGTCGGTAACTGTGGAGCATACTGATGAAGAAGGGGTTCCTCATACGGTCCTCTATCCATACATGCCTACTGACATTGGGGCATTAAAGAGGTCTTGGATCCAGCTAAGGGAAGAACGGGATACTTACAGAGAGAAGTATCATGAGCAGGAACGGAAGATCCTGAAGCTTACAAGGCAGCTAGAGAATGAGAGGGTCCTCAACGACTATGTCAGCACCAAAGGAAAACGACCATGGGAGCGGTGATGTCTTTTATTGTTTCTAGTTTAGATTTTCTTTTCAGTATTTCTTTTGTAACGCCTTAAAGGAATTTATTAAACATTGTTTCAAGTTTCTATATAATAAAGTGTGTTTCATTTTGGTTTACAAATTTGAATCTCCCTAAAGTCTTTGAAATCATTTCATACGCATTCCATTCCCATGCACCTCATTACAGGTACCCTTACAGGTTTCTCATCTTCTTCGTTGTTTATTTAAGCACAACATGTCTTCTGAAACACCTACTGATCAAGCCATCAAGGCTCTGCAAGCTCAGAATGCTCAGTTCTAGGAAATGTTCCTGAACCTGGCCAAGAGTCAACAAGATCTGAAGACTCTTATATTGAAGGACAAGAAGAAGAAGAAGAAGAAGAAGAGGACAGTCCTCCTGAATATGGGTCATAGATTTGGAAACAGGTTTCGGGAGGAAGTTGATTTGTCCCACTCATCTGGAGGGGGAGAGAATCAAGAAGAAAGGAGGGCTCCTAGCCCTGTGGTTTCTGACAATGACACAGACTTTGATGAAGACCAGTATCCTCCGGCTGAGGATAGGTATAAGCAACTCGAAGACCGGTTGAGCGCAATGGAGACCCAGAAAGTCCCTGGTCTGGACTTTGGAGATTTAGGTCTGGCATCTGGGGTAGTGATTCCCCACAAGTTTAAAGCGCCTGTCTTTGCTAAGTACGACGGGGTCTCCTGCCCAAAGTTACACCTCCGCTCGTATGTTAGGAAGATTCAACCATATACTGCTGATAAGAACCTCTGGATTCACTTCTTTCAAGATAGTCTGTCAGGGACTCAACTTGAATGGTTCTACCAACTGGAATGAGCTAATGTCCGCAACTGGGAGGACCTTGTTGCCGCTTTTTACAAGAAATACCAGTATAATGCCGACCTTGCTCCCACGCGTACCCAACTTTAGGGTATGTCTATGGGTGCGAGCGAAGGTTTTAAGGACTACGCTCAGAAGTGGAAAGATCTTGCAGGAAGAGTACAACCCCATCTGGCTGATAGGGAGTTGGTGGATATGTTTCTTGGGACTTTGTCTGGTCCGTATTTTAATTACTTGATCAGTAATTCATCGTCTGGGTTCACTGAATTGATTATGACTGGGGAGAGAGTTGAAGCCGGTATCAAAACTGGGAAGATACAGAAGGGTGCTTCGTCAAGTGCAGAGAAGAAGCCTTTCAAGAAGGAGTCTAGTGCAGTTTACAGCTCGAGGAGCCAAAATCGACCTGAGCTCCGCCAAGCAGTGAATGCGGTGGTAATATCAAAACCAACTGTTGCCCCACAATGCAACACTCAGTAAAGATCAGAGAGATCGCAGAGACAATTCACTCGGCTCAGTATGACCCTGTCTCAAATTCTGTCGCAGTTGTTAAAGACCAACTTGGTGACTCTGAGGGAAGCCTCGAAGAATCCCATTACCACCTCTCCGTCGTATAATCCGAATTCCCGCTGCACTTTTCACTCTGATAGCCCGGGGCATGATATGAATAACTGCTGTGCCTTGAAGAATAAGGTGCAAGATTTGATTGAGGCTAAGGAAATTGAGTTTGAAGCGCCAGAAAAGCCCAACGTCATAATGGCACCTATGCCAAAACATGACGTGGGAGTCAATGCAATTGAAGACGATGTGGAAGAGTCAGATTTCGAAAGCTGGATTTACCCGACTACCGACGGCGGATTAAGAAATTGGACGGCAAAGGACTTCGTTCCGATTTCTTTTATTACACAGTAATAGACTTTTGTTTTGAGTTTGTAACAGACAATTTGAAACTTTACGGCCCGGTGTCTTACCCGAGACACCGTGGCTTTGTTTGTGAGGGCTTGATATTTTTCATTTCCATATATCATCAATAAAAGCATTAGGCGTTTTTCTTGCATTACAAATTTTTCGCTCCTTGTTTTTCTTTTCTATCTTGTAAAAACAGCTATTTGTCTTACACACACTCATATATACAGGTCTACATCCACTGTGGATCCCACTGATAACGACTCTGCTACTTCCAGTTATGACTTCGAAAGTCTGATCAACCAAGCCGAGGACGAAGGTGAGGATGATTGTGAAGTGCCTGGGGAACTTGCTAGACTGTTACTTCAGGAAGAAAGGGCCATACAGCCGCATGAAGAGCCAGTGGAAACAGTGAATCTGAGTACAGAGGTAGACAAGAAAAAGGTCAAGATCGGTGCAAATCTGGTGCCTAGTGTTAAGCAACGGTTGATTCAGATACTGCGTGATTATGTTGAGATCTTTGCATGGTCTTATGAAGATATGCCTGGGTTGGATACTGATATTGTGGTTCATCGCCTGCCCACCAAGGAAGATTGTCCTCCAGTGAAATAGAAAGTTCGCCGAATACGCCCAGAGATGTCTGAGAAAATCAAGGTTGGGGTTATGAAACAGTTTGATGCCGGTTTTCTAGCAGTTACTTCTTACCCGCAGTGGGTTGGCAACGTGGTTCCGGTGCCGAAGAAGGATGGTAAGGTTCAAATGTGTGTTGATTATAGGGATCTGAACAGGGTGAGCCCCAAGGATGATTTCCCTCTGCCTCATATCGACGTCCTGGTTGACAACACCGCACAGCATAAGGTCTTCTCCTTTATGGATGGTTTCTCCAGTTACAATCAGATTAAGATGGCTCCCAAAGACATAGAGAAGACAACGTTCGTTACTCAATGGGGTACCTTTTGCTACAAAGTCATGCCTTTCGGATTGAAGAATGTTGGGGTAACGTATCAGCGTGTGTTATACCCCAAAATTTGCCCTCCCATATTCTTCAAGAAATTGCCAAGCCAAGTCACAAAATTCCCCAAGGGTTGCACGGTGCAAGGGCCTCCTAAACAGTCAAAATTAGGGTTTTGAGTCTGATCAAGAAAAGGAAGTGTTCAAAGGCTCAATCAAGTCTCATATGCTTACAAACATGGTCAAGCATCCTCATATCAAGTTTCAAGGCATTCAGCTCAAAATGGCACAGTCAAAACCCTAAATTGCACTACAGTCAACTGTAGGGGCAAAATGGTCATTTGACAGTCAAAAGTTCAAATTTTTGGTCAACATATCATTTTGAATCCACAAACATCATTTGATCAATGCTTGATCATGATTCTCAAAATTTGGCTCAGAAAATCATCAAGATGCAAAAGTTTCCTTATTTGGACAGCTGAAAAAGTCAACTGAAATTGACCAGGGCATAACTTTCACATGGATTATCAGAAAAATTCCATCCAAATCTCATTTTGAATAGAAAGACATTTCCTACAACTCATCTTCATACTTCAAGTCCAAGAAATGCTCTCACAAAAAGTTATCAATTTCAACATTATAGGTCATTTTCAAAAGTCAACAAAAAGGGACTTTAAGTCAAAGGCCATAACTTGAGATTGGAAAATCAAAATGACATGGGACCAAAGGCATTGGTTAGAGGACTCAAAGACCTTTCCAAAATGTCCAAGAACATGAGAAAAGCTTAAAAATTGAGCAAGATATGCATTGGAGAAGTTGGGAAATTTTTGTGAAATGGCAAAAGTCAACTATCCTTGAAACTTCAATTTTTGACAAAAGGGCCCACTTTCTTCCACTTGATTCAGCCTTGTCATGCCACACACGTGTCCCATGATTAATTTCAAGATCAAAAATTGATTTTTCTATTTTATTTAATTTTTATTAATTTAATTCATTTTAAATCTTTAATAATTCAAATAAAATTTAAAAATCAATGGAATAGTGTCATTTGAATTTGAATAGCTTCCATATATCATGTGCCAGCTCACAAACTCATGCTAGGGTTAGGTTGTACACCAAGTCTTGGTTTTGCTTAAAAAAGGGAAAGTTTGTTAATGGTGAAAAACCTAAGACTAGTTCTCTCATGGGCATGGATCAAGGCCAGCTAATGACTTAATTCCCTTCCCTCATAAGTACTGAGTCTAACCCTAATCACAGGACACTGAATGCTGCGCTCAAAGACCATAGACAAACTTGAAGTTTTCTCCATAAAAAGCAATTCTGAAATCATTGTTTCAGGTGGATTCAAGGCATAATACTGATCCCATTAGCTTCCTTGGGTAACATAGAACGTATTGCAATCAAGAACATCAATCCCAACGCGTTGAATTGGTATACAGAAACTCACTTTTCCCTTATATTTTTCAAATTCGTATTTCCAGATTCAAACGTTTTCATGGCATTTTAATTATGCATTTTGATTGAGTAATGTGTTCTGAAGCTAACTGGATGAGTTAATTGTGTTTTTATAAGCTATACGAGAAATCGCCATGGTTATTTTTTTAGGGTTTACAGAGCTTTAATTTGGGGCTTTTGCAATGGGGAAAAATTAGCCCACGAAACCATGACCATTCAAATCAGCAAGCTTGGACGAAGAAGAATGAATGTTCGCGCTCAATTTATAGAGCCCTGAGGCTTAATCGCTATTTTTCCAAAAGCCCTCTAAAACCACGCTCTGAAAACCGTTGCCCAATGTTTTAGTTTACAGGGACGACGAAGAAGATGGAATTGTGGCATCAAGTGATTCGTTGGTTTAAAAATTGGCGCGTTGACTCCCACTAACTTTGCTTTTCTTTTATATTGTTTAATTGTTATTATATATTAACAACGCACCAAATGGCGTAGTGGTCCAGGTGTTGGCTGGTGAGGTGCAAGACCTGGGTTCGATTCCCAGGTCTGTATAATATTTCATGCTATTTTTCAATTCCAACTCCTATGCAGCGCTTATGTGGACAACCACCATAATCCCTCACCATCAAGCGTGACACGTCCCCCTGGAGATCAAACCAAGGGCACAGATTGGAAGTACACCCTAAACTCCAGTCAACACTGAAGCATGCTAGCAAAAAGTCAAAGAAGGCCATGCTTAATTGGGCCAGAATTCTAAAGCCAACACCTCACAATTGGGGCCTGAACCCCCCGGTTTGCTTCTCTATATTTTTTTTTATTTTTTTTCAATTATGATTTTATTTCCTTTATTAATTTAATTAATTATTTTTTTTACAAAAATACAAAAATACAAAAACTTCCTAAAAATCAGAAAAGACCAAAAAAATATAATAAATATTCTATTTTAATATGTTCTTGTAAATAATTGTACAATTAAATATTAGTTTAATTAGGTTTATCTTAATTCTTTTCATAATAAAATATAAAAAATATAGAATTTAGGCTTACTTTTTATCCTTTTTAATTTTTCCTTTTATCATAATACTATTTATTTATTTATTTTCATAATTAAATTGTACATAAAAATTAGGGTTTCATTTAGTTAAAAATTTCAATATTTTCTTAATAAAAAAAAATAATTAGAATTAGGGTTTGACATTTTATTTTAATTTGAATTAATTCTCTTTTTCTATTAAATCTAAAAAAAACATTTTCTTTTAAATTTTAATTTCAATCCTTCATTAACTTTAATTTTTTGCAAAAGGGTCCAACGCCCATGTTCGTAATTTATTTAATTTCGCGCATTTATTTTATATCGTTTATTATAATTATGTAATTCTCCCAAAGCGTTGTAACAATTTTACTTCTCGCACTTTTATTTTATTGCTTATTTATTTTCCGTCAAATCGGGTCCGGTTTAATTTTTGGCGATGTGGACCCGCGTCATTTGTAATAGCTTTAGATTTACTTTTCCTCGCAAATATTAACTGTTAACAAAGCATGCAAGAATGAATGGACATAATAAAATCAAGCGTAGATCACAATGAACATGACAAGACAAATATCAATGAAAACGACACACAATTCGCACACACCACCTCTAGGGTACACCTCACTGTTGCCTTGCCTCGAAAGGTGATCGTCGAGTAGAGGATGTCTTAGTAAGTCCTCATGATCCGGGAACCTGGCATGAGGGTAGCTTCTAAGGTGTCTTCCTATTGCTCCGGTGATCACCATGTCCCGAACCTCGAATTGACCCGAACACCTCCAACGGTGGTGCTACCTACCTCTCAATGGTGGGATGGCACTACTTTAAAGGACATTTACACAGACGAATTCCTTAGGGTAGGTAGACGACTCATGGATACTTGCTCTCTTCAAAACAAAAATTCAAAGACTTTTCACACCAACACTTTTCAAAAGCTTTCAAAGCAAATTTTTCAAACACTCTGACGTACGAGTCGAACTGAAATTTTTCAAAGAAACTTTGTTAACCCACATTGAAAAGCAAACAAACATTTTTGAAAACACAATGAGCAAGTATCTAAGAGCCCATGGATAACCATGGATAGAAAGGGTGCTAACACCTTCCCTTTCTATAACCTACCTCTCGAACCGAGAGCAATCTCTTTAAGGAATTTTTCTGTGCTTTTGTCCTTTCCATTTGGAGAAAATAAAAGACGGTGGCGACTCTTGCTTCCGCGACATTTCGCGAACCAGCTTTAAAACAGTCAGTTCCAGATCCACCGATCACAGAACTGGCGACTCTGCTGGGGACTATCTTTATAAAGTGAGGTGTACCTTAGGACTAAGATCACTGTGTTTTCAATTGCTTTTTTTGTTCGCTTTAAATTGTGGGACTGTCTTGGGAGTTCTATAGATCCTAACCTGGATCTGGGGATACCTTCTTAGAAAGTAGCAACAAGGCTGTGAGGGAACTGTGCGGGGTATACCGACATGGTTGAAACAGTCTGCTACGTTTATGTGGCACTTTGGTGTGTACCGGTAACCCTTGAGTTCAGTCAAGGAGAGTACGGGGCCTCCGCGTGGTGTCGTGAAGCATCAACAGACCTTAGGAACCTTAATTGAACCATCTTGGCCTCTTTAGGGTAGTGAGATAACTGACTTTGGTGCAGTCCGAGGTTGGTTGATACTCGATACTACACTCAATTGAGGGTTGCTTTCCTGGAATATTTCGGTCGCCAGTTCAGTGGCTAAATCGAAACGATGAACAATGAAAGCAATCCCGTGATATTGGGAACCTTAGAACCCGGTTACTTTGATTAGGACAGGTTGAACTCACCAACTTCAAGAGGGTACTACCCAGACCCCATGCTGGCCTTAAACCTTAAGGGCTTGTCTTGTGTGCCTTGTGTGCCTTACATGTTTGTCTTTGTACATATCTGTGGTGTGTTTAATCATAGCATCATGACATCATCCAGCATCATATGCATTAACTAACCATTTCAGGGGTTCGAATTTTCATCTTTGTCCTTGTTTTGTAGGACATGGAAACTGTTCGTAGAAAGACAATTCAAATCAGTCTTGTAAGGGTACCTCCTCAGCTTAAGGAGCTTATATCCAGGATTCCCGAGAACTCTTCATTCAGTGAAAGGCATGGAAGCCTCATCAGCTTGGTCAACACCAACATTGAGGAAGATATGATAAAGGTCTTGTTCCAGTTCTTTGACCCTCTGCATCACTGTTTTACCTTCTTGGATTATCAGTTGGTACCTACATTGGAGGAGTTCTCCCGGCTCCTGAAGATCCCTATCCTTGATCAGCTACCCTTCAACGGTACAGAAAAGGAACCTAAGCTTGAAGAGATTGCTAAAGCCTTGCACCTACAGTCATCTGACCTCAAGGGACATTGGGAAGTCAGAAGTGGTATTAAAGGGTTCTTAGCCAGGTTTCTATTTGAAAAGGCCTATGAATGTTGGAACTCCCTTGACTTGCAAGCTTTTGAAGAGGTTGTGGCCCTCCTTGTTTATGGTTTGGTGTTGTTCCCTAACCCGGATCAGCTCATTGATATCAGTGCTGTCCAGATCTTTATGTCCAGGAATCCTATACCTACGTTGCTGGGGGACATCCTTCACTCATGTTACACTCGAACCATGAGAAAAAGAGGTGTCCTTATGTGTTGCACTCCTCTCTTGGGAAGGTGGTTTATTTCGCACCTTCCACAATCAGTCCTGAAGAATGAGCGGGGTTTGAGATGGTCACAACGGTTGATGACTCTTACACATGCAGATATACATTGGTGCCCTAGGTCCAGAGAAGATGTCACTATCATTGATCGTTGCGGGGAGTATCCTAATGTTCCTTTACTTGGAATAAGAGGGGGTATTACTTATAGCCCATGCCTGGCTTGGAGACAATTTGGTTATGCTCGGAGGGATGGTCCTCATGACATGTTAATTCCTGACATAGTTTTTGATTTCGACAACGATACTCAAGGACTTCGCCATAGATTTATCAGAGCCTGGAGGATGCCTAGTAGGATAGACAGCAAGACACTGGGGCACAGGAACTCCATCCCTTTGGAGCCTTACCTCAAGTGGGTACGAGCCCGCTCTCAGAAGTTAGTAATGCCTTATCCTCACATGCTTCCAGTAATCAAAGAGCCTGCCTTGGAAGGAGAAGTGTCTCACGTTATTCAGCACCCTGATATGCCCACATCCTGGGAAGAGATGCAGAAGAGCTGGATCCAGCTTAAGGAAGAGCGGAATTCTCTTGAGACTAGTCTGTGTGCCAGTGAAAAGAAGGTCTTGGAGCTCACCCGCCTGTTGCATGAGGAGAAGAACCTCAACACTTACATAGCTCCAAAGAGGATGCGCAGCATATTTTGGGATTGATTTGATTTTTTGTACTTTTGCCCATGAGGCTTTGATGTATTAAACAATGATTTTCTTAAAAATAACGTGTGTTCCTTTTGGTCTACAACAAATTTGAATTTTCGAACTCTTGAATGCATTGCATAAACACATATCATTCATCATGTGCATCACAGGTACTCTTCTTTTCAGGTTGTTTACTGTTCTTCGCTGTTTATTTCAGCATCATGAACCCTGAATCATCAACCGAGGCATCTATCAAGGCTCTTCAAGCGCAGAACGCCCAATTTCAGGAGCTGATCAAGGGCTTGGCTCAGGGTCAACAAGAGTTGAAGACCATGCTTCTGAAGAAGACTAAGAAGAAGAGGAGGACTGTGCTATTTAACACTGGGCGCAGACTCGGGAACACCTTACAGGTTGAGGCTGAAAGGACTACTCCATCTGTGGGGGAAGGTAGTCACCAAGAAAGGGAGGTCCCTACTCCTGTGGGCTCTGATACTGAAACAGACTTCAACGACGAACAGTACCCTCCTGCTGAAGACCGGTACAAGCAGCTGGAGGACAGATTAAAGGCTATGGAAGTTCAGCAGGTGCCTGGACTGGATTTCGGAGACTTGGGGTTATCTACTGGGGTGGTGATTCCACACAAGTTCAAGGCACCTGCCTTTGTGAAGTATGACGGGGCTTCATGTCCCAAGATGCACCTCCGTTCTTATGTAAGGAAGATCCAGCCTTACACAGCAGACAAGAACCTTTGGATCCACTTCTTCCAGGAGAGTCTTTCAGGGACTCACCTCGAATGGTTCTATCAGCTGGATGGAACCAGCATTCGTAACTGGGAGGATCTGGCCACTGCTTTTTACAAGCAGTATCAATATAATTCCGACCTCGCTCCTACGCGTACCCAGCTCCAGGGTATGTCGCTAGGGTCGGGTGAAGGTTTTAAGGAGTACGCCCAGAAATGGAGAGACCTGGCTGGCAGGGTGCAGCCACCATTGACGGACCGGGAGCTGGTAGATATGTTTTTAGGGACCCTATCTGGTCCATTTTTCAATCATCTCATTGGTAATTCCTCTGCTGGGTTTACTGATCTGATCCTGACTGGTGAAAGGATCGAGGCCGGTATAAAATCGGGGAAGATACAGAAGGTTGCCTCCTCCAGTACTGAAAAGAAACCCTTCAAAAAGGAGGCTAGTGCTGTATATAGCTCCCGGAGACCAGAGCAACCTGAATGCCGCCAATCTGTTAGTGCGGTAATGATTGCCAAACCTGCTGCCACTCCTCGGCCAACTAATCCTCAAAAGTTTGAAAGACCCCGGAGAGAGTTTACCCGGTTAAGCATGACCTTATCACAGATCTTGCCACAGTTGCTATCCACCAATTTAGTGACTGTCAGGGAGGCTCCAAAGTTTCCCAATACTGCATCCCCCAAGTTTAATCCAAATGCTCGCTGTGCTTACCACTCTGATAGCCCGGGGCATAGCACAGATGACTGTTGGGCCCTAAAGAATAAGGTTCAAGACCTCATTGATGCAAAGGAAATACAGTTTGAGGCGCCCGAGAGGCCGAATGTTGTAACCGCTCCCATGCCCCAGCATGGAGTGAATGTTGTTGAGGAGGATTTGTATGTAGCTTCGGTGGATGATGTTGCTACTCCGCTGCTGACGGTCAAGAGGAACCTGTTGCTAGCCGGTTTATTTCCGGGATGTAGCGAAGGTTGCCCTCTATGTGTTGCTTCCCCTGCTGGTTGTTTTCTGCTGAAGTCAGGCGTCCAAAACCTGATAGATAGTAGAGAGATTTTGTTCAGAAAGACTGTTGTTCCTGCTGCTCCTGTTGAAGAAGTGTCGATCGTTACCATCTTCAACAACCCTTCCAAGGCTCATTCAAAGAAGCTTGTCCAAATTTTGCCGGTTCACAAGATTGCTCCCATCACCATTACTGTTCCGGGGCCTATCCCCTACAAATCTGATAAGGCTGTCCCATGGCACTATGGGGCGGATGTTTATGTTCTGGGTGTGAAACAAGAGTTCAACATTGATGCTGGTGTCTCCAACATCACTGGGCCTGCTAAGGTCACTCGTAGTGGAAGACTGTTCTCGCCAGACATTGCTCCTCCGGTAATTCATAGGCCTTTGGTCTTCACACCTGCCAGGGTGCCTGTTTCTCCCCCTGACCAAGTATCCACCCCTGCTACCGAGTCATCTGATACTCGGGGCAAGGGGATTGCTGCTGATGTGCCTGCCAGGACGGAGGCACCAAAGACCATTGTTGAGGCTTCCAGGCAGGAAATGGAAGAAATCCTCAAGATAATAAAGAAAAGTGATTTCAACGTTGTAGAACAGCTGGGGCACACCCCCTCTAAAATCTCCATGTTGTCACTGCTGCTGTGTTCAGAGGCCCACGCCAAGGCTCTGATTGCTTTCTTAAAGACAGCCCACGTACCCCAAGAGACGTCTGCTGACCAGTTCACCGACTGTGTGGCCAACCTAACCGCTGATAATGGCTTGGGTTTCTCTGATGCCGATCTGACAGCAAAGGGGAAGAACCATAATGACGCCCTGCATGTCTCCATTGAATGCAGGGGCACTACTCTTGCTCATGTGCTGGTTGACACAGGTTCTTCATTAAACATGCTGCCCAAGAAGGCTCTGGATAGGCTGGATTGTGAGGGTCTAGAGCTCAAACCAAGTAACATTGTTGTCCGGGCCTTTGACGGGTCCAAAAGAATGGTACATGGTGAGGTGGACATCCCAATCAGGGTTGGGTCACAGGTATTTGATTCAAAATTCTATGTGATGGACATCCATCCGTCCTATTCTTGTTTGCTGGGCCGCCCGTGGATCCACAAGGCTGGAGCTGTGACCTCCACGTTGCATCAGAAGCTCAAGTACCCGGTCAGGGGGAAGATCGTAACGGTGCAAGGGGAAGAGGAGTACATGGTCATCCACCTCAACTCCTTCAGATACATAGAAATGGATGGGGAGTTCATTGAAACCCCCTTTCAACATTTTGAGGAAGTGCCACAAACCTTGGCAGCAGCAGAAGCAGTGGATGAAGAGGTTTCTCCTTTGAAGATGGCCTCCTTAAAGGACGCCCGGGCTGTGATCGAAAGAGGTGAATGTGCAAACTGGGGCAAGCTCCCTGATCTTACTCCTAAGACTAACAAGTTTGGGCTGAGTTTCACCACAGAAGCTCAGAAAGCAGTGCGCAAGGCGAGAATTGGAAGACCTCCTGTGCTCATCACCCACTCAGAAGTGAATGCTATTGGAGAGGAAGACGAAGTGGAAAAGTCAGAGTTCGATAGCTGGATCTACCCGACGACCGACGGTGGATTGACCAATTGGACTGCTAAAGACTTTACACCCATAACTTTTGTTCCCCAGTAATGAACTTCTTTGTTTTGGATTTGTAATAAACAATAATTTGAAACTATATGGCCCGGTGTCTTACCCGGGGCACCGTGGTTTTGTTTATGAGGGCTTTTGTTTGTCACTGTCATATATCATAAATAAAAGCATTGGACGTGTTTCACATTTCAAATTTTGCGCTCCTTTTCTTTCCTTTCTTTACATATTGCAAAACAGCTGTATTTACACACACACTCACTCATACAGGTTTCAATCCACTCTGGATCTCACTGGTAACGACTCTGCTACTGCCAGTTATGACTTCGAAAATCCGATCAACTTAGCCGAAGACGAAGGTGAAGATGATTGCGAAGTGCCTGGTGAACTTGCAAGACTGTTACAACAGGAAGAGAGGGCAATTCAACCCCATGAAGAGCCAGTGGAAATAATAAACTTGGGTACTGAAGAAGACAAGAAAGGGGTAAAGATTGGTGCCAACCTAGAGCTCAGCGTGAAGCAACGGTTGACTCAGATGCTGCATGACTATATGGAGATCTTTGCCTGGTCCTACGAAGATATGCCCGGATTAGATACCGACATTGTGGTCCATCACTTACCAACTAAAGAAGATTGCCCTCCGGTTAAGCAAAAGGTCCGCCGTATGCGTCCAGAGATGTCTGAGAAGATTAAAGCTGAGGTTATGAAGCAGTTTGATGCCTGGTTTCTTGCAGTGACTTCTTACCCTCAGTGGGTTGCTAATGTGGTGCCGGTACCTAAGAAGGACGGCAAGGTCAGAATGTGTGTCGATTACAGGGATCTGAACAGGGCCAGCCCCAAGGATGACTTCCCTCTACCTCACATTGATGTCCTTGTTGATAATACAGCTCAGCATAAAGTGTTCTCTTTTATGGATGGTTTTTCAGGCTACAATCAGATCAAGATGGCTCCTGAAGACATGGAAAAGACTACATTTGTTACTCAGTGGGGCACCTTCTGCTACAAAGTCATGCCTTTTGGACTAAAGAATGTTGGGGCAACCTACCAACGTGCCATGGTTGCTTTATTTCATGACATGATCCATCATGAGATAGAAGTGTATGTTGACGACATGATCGCTAGGTCCCAGACTGAGGAAGAACACCTTGATCATCTACAGAAACTGTTTGACCGTTTGAAACTGTACAAGCTGAGGTTGAACCCGAACAAGTGCACCTTCGGGGTAAGATCTGGAAAGTTGCTAGGCTTCGTGGTAAGTGACAAGGGAATTCAAGTGGACCCTGCTAAGGTCAGAGCCATTAAAGAGATGCCAGTTCCTAAGACAGAGAAGGAAATCAGAGGCTTTCTAGGACGTCTGAATTACATTGCTCGGTTCATCTCACACCTAACTGCTACCTGTGAACCAATCTTCAAGCTGTTGAAGAAAGATCAGGTAGTACGTTGGAATGATGAATGTCAGGCTGCTTTTGACAGAATCAAAGAATATCTCCAAGAAACACCCATCCTTATGCCACCAGTTGAAGGGAGACCTTTGATACTTTACCTGACAGTGATTGATAATTCAATGGGGTGTGTGCTGGGGCAGCATGACGAGTCTGGCCGAAAAGAGCATGTCGTTTATTACCTTAGCAAAAAGTTTACCGACTGTGAGACCCGATACTCACTGCTTGAGAAAACTTGTTGCGCTTTGGTATGGGCTGCTCGCCGGCTGAGACAGTATATGCTGACTCACACTACCTTGTTGATCTCAAAAATGGATCCTATAAAGTACATATTCGAAAAGCCTGCTCTGTCTGGGAGAATTGCAAGATGGCATATGATCTTGACGGAATACGACATTCAGTACACGACCCAAAAAGCCATCAAGGGAAGTGTATTGGCAGACCACTTAGCACATCAAGCTGTGGATGACTACCAATCAATGAACTTCGAGTTTCCGGATGAAAGCATTATGATAGTAACTGACTGTGAAGTACCTGGACCGGATGAAGGACCTGAACCAGGATCCCGATGGTCTATGCATTTTGACGGAGCATCCAACTCTTTGGGAAATGGTATTGGCGCCATCATCATATCTCCACAAGGTACTCATACTCCACTCACCGCCCGGCTGTGTTTCAACTGTACCAACAACATGGCGGAGTATGAGGCGTGTATCATGGGTCTTCAAGCTGCGATCGACCTGAGGATCAAATTTCTGAGTGTCTTCGGAGATTCCGCTCTTGTGATCAATCAGATCAAAGGAGAGTGGGATACGAAACATCCAAACTTGATTCCTTACAGAGAATGTGTGTTGACCCTGATCCCCCACTTCACAGAGATAACATTTGAGCACTTTCCAAGAGAAGAGAATCAGTTAGCGGACGCGTTAGCTACAATGTCTTCAATGTTCAAGGTCAAATGGGATAATGAGGCTCCCCGGATCATCATCTGGAAACTGGACGAGCCGGCATACTGTTGTGATCTCGAAACTGAATTGGTGACTGAGAAGCCTTGGTACCACGAAGTGAAGAGATATCTGGAAACTCAGGAATACCCTGAAGGCGCATCTATCAACGATAAGAAATTCCTGAGAAGATTCGCAGCCAAATTCTTCCTTAGCAACAACATCTTGTACAAGCGAAACCATGATTCAACCTTACTGCGTTGTGTGGATAAAACTGAAGCAGAAAGAATCATGGAAGAGCTACATGAAGGGACCTTTGGTACACATTCCAGTGGACACACTATGGCTAAGAAAATCCTACGGGCAGGATACTATTGGTCCACAATGGAAGCTGACTGTTACCAACATTCCAGGACATGCCACAAGTGCCAGATTTATGCAGACAAGGTGCATGTTCCTCCGGTCCCCCTGAATGTTCTGACTGCGCCTTGGCCGTTTGCAATGTGGGGCATGGACATGATCGGCGAGATTAAACCTACGGCATCTAATGGACATCACTTCATCCTAGTGGCAATTGATTACTTCACGAAGTGGGTTGAGGCAGCATCCTATGCTACGGTAACCAAGACTGTTGTAGCACGGTTCATTCGGCATAACCTGATCTGTCGGTACGGCGTCCCTGAGAGAATTATTACAGACAACGGTACCAATCTGAACAATAAGATGATCGCTGAGCTTTGCGAACAGTTCAAAATACAGCACCACAATTCTTCTCCTTACAGACCGAAGATGAATGGGGTTGTAGAAGCAGCAAATAAGAACATCAAGAAAATCGTGCAGAAAATGACAGTGACTTATAAAGATTGGCATGAGATGTTACCGTTCGCTCTACATGGGTACCGTACCTCAGCCAGGACGTCAACCGGGGCAACTCCTTTCTCCCTGGTTTATGGTATGGAGGCAGTCTTGCCAATCGAAGTGCAAATACCCTCTCTCCGGATAATGAAGGATGCAAATCTGAACGAAGATGATTGGATCCAGACACGACTTGATCAGCTCAACCTTATTGATGAAAAGAGACTTGCTGCTATCTGTCATGGTCAGATGTATCAGAAACGGATGATCAGGGCATTTAACAAAAAGGTCAGACCACAAGAATATCGAGTCGGGGATCTGGTAATCAAGCGAATCATCCTTCCTCAGAGTGATCCAAGGGGCAAATGGACCCCTACGTACGAAGGGCCATTTGTGGTTAAGCATGTGTTCTCAGGAGGAGCAATGATATTAACCAATATGGATGGTGACGACCTTCCTCACCCCGCCAATGCAGACATAGTAAAAAAATATTACGCATGAAAAAAAAAAAGACCCGCTAGGCTGACATGCCTAGGCAAAAATCAGGGCTTCCCGTCGAACCAAAAGGGTTCGGGCAAAATGAAGGGATGAAAATGGAAAAAATCTGTACACCCGGCAAGTCGAAAACCTGAAAGGGCGGCTTGGGCAAAAATGGATATCCCGGTGGACTGAAAACCCGAAAGGGCGGTCCAGGCAAAAATTAGGGATAAAAGCGTAATGCTATGTCTCATTGATCACTTTGCATCCAGAATCCGGTATCTACATCAAGATCAGACGGCATCGATCAGTCAGCTTCACCTTCAACCAAGGTCATCAAGTGATGAGACGCTCGGAGTTATAAAGGCAATAGCAGAGTTGAAACCCAGTGGATCATTCATTTCACACAGCTGTTTTATTTTCTCTTGTACAAAATTTGTATAAACCCTTTTTGCTTGGTGGCGTTCTCTTATTAGGACGTCAGCCTTTTGTATACAAAATGCCTATTCACAGGCCATTCAAAAATCAATATAAATATACTTTTCAGTTAAAATGTGCCTTTTGTTTTTTCCTTTTCTGTTTTGTTTTGCGAAGAACTTCCAAGGTTCAATTTGTGATATATGCATTGACAATAATTTGCTAGCTCATAAATATTTGCATACGAAACAAAGAATTAATTACAGGGGACATTAGAAACAGGGGCAATAAGGAGTTGTCTAGGCAATCTAATTGTTCTATCCTCCAAAGTACCAAGGTAGGTTCAGCTAAAGAACATAACCAGGCATCTTAAATTCCCCCAGAGAGTGAGACAGCAAGCAGTATACTCTCCTCAAGCAAAACAGTTATCAACCTTAAGGAAGTTGGGTGTCCTCCCGCAAATCTCAACATTCCCCAGCAGCATATATTCTTAACAAGCATCCCCGGCAGTCTTGGTCTAAAGATTGTTCCCCGGCGGCATACATCAACATTCAAAGGAATCACTTCCCCAGCATATCAAAATTCCCCAGGAGAGTCCAATTAGTTTCCCCAGGAAAGATGGAATTCATATCCCCAAGCAATAAGCTTATCCCCAGTAGATTCTGGAAGCTTATCCCCTCGCAGAACACGAACGCGTCGTCCGGCTTGATTTAAAGAGTTATTTCCTTAACAGGATATAACTGGGTTATCCTCGGCCAAAAGCCACGGAAAGAGCGTCCTCGACGAAGTCTTCCTATTCCCAGCGAAGTCTATCAATACTCCCAACATAATAAGGGTATCCCCAGCAAATTATTATCAACACTCTGCAAGGCATCTCTATCCCCACAGAGTATTGCTTCCCAGCATGGTCGCTAGAGTATCTTTTCTCCCTGCAGAATCCTCCATTTGCCAAGTTTACTCCGCAACGGAGTCATCTTCTCCTACCGGTATTCTTGCAACTATCATCCCCAATGGAAGCAAAATCTATTCTTCAGCATCAGCTCAGGATACAACTTCCCGGCACCCGTCAAGGATTCACTTTCCTAGACAAAAACATACATAAAACATCACATACATCATTATAGCATGCATAGACGCATCATATCCTACGAATCTCATTTATGTTGAGAACATCATTACTTGATCCATATCATGCATTGCATATGGCTGACTTTTACATTTCAGGAAAGATCCAGTTAAAGTTCTCAAGCTACATTTCAAGACCTAGACTGGTTCAGTTAAATCGACCCTAAGATTTTCCTGATGCTTATCCAGTCAAAGGCCTTCTCTGGTTCAGTCAGATCGACCCTAAGATCTCCCTGATGCTTATCCAGTTGAAGATATTTCAAGACCTTGTCCGGTTCAGTTAAATCGACCCTAAGATTTTCCTGATGCTTATCCACTCAAAGGCCTTCTCTGGTTCAGTCAGATCGACCCTAAGATCTCCCTGATGCTTATCCAGTTGAAGATATTTCAAGACCTTGTCCGGTTCAGTTAAATCGACCCTAAGATTTTCCTGATGCTTATCCAGTCAAAGGCCTTCTCTGGTTCAGTCAGATCGACCCTAAGATCTCCCTGATGCTTATCCAGTTGAAGATATTTCAAGACCTTGTCCGGTTCAGTTAAATCGACCCTAAGATTTTCCTGATGCTTATCCAGTCAAAGGCCTTCTCTGGTTCAGTCAGATCGACCCTAAGATCTCCCTGATGCTTATCCAGTTGAAGATATTCCAAGACCTTGTCCGGTTCAGTTAAATCGACCCTAAGATTTTCCTGATGCTTATCCAGTCAAAGGCCTTCTCTGGTTCAGTCAGATCGACCCTAAGATCTCCCTGATGCTTATCCAGTTGAAGATATTTCAAGACCTTGTCCGGTTCAGTTAAATCGACCCTAAGATTTTCCTGATGCTTATCCAGTCAAAGGCCTTCTCTGGTTCAGTCAGATCGACCCTAAGATCTCCCTGATGCTTATCCAGTTGAAGATATTTCAAGACCTTGTCCGGTTCAGTTAAATCGACCCTAAGATTTTCCTGATGCTTATCCAGTCAAAGGCCTTCTCTGGTTCAGTCAGATCGACCCTAAGATCTCCCTGATGCTTATCCAGTTGAAGATATTTCAAGACCTTGTCCGGTTCAGTTAAATCGACCCTAAGATTTTCCTGATGCTTATCCAGTCAAAGGCCTTCTCTGGTTCAGTCAGATCGACCCTAAGATCTCCCTGATGCTTATCCAGTTGAAGATATTTCAAGACCTTGTCCGGTTCAGTTAAATCGACCCTAAGATTTTCCTGATGCTTATCCAGTCAAAGGCCTTCTCTGGTTCAGTCAGATCGACCCTAAGATCTCCCTGATGCTTATCCAGTTGAAGATATTCCAAGACCTTGTCCGGTTCAGTTAAATCGACCCTAAGATTTTCCTGATGCTTATCCAGTCAAAGGCCTCTCTGGTTCAGTCAGATCGACCCTAAGATCTCCCTGATTCTTATCCCAGTAGAAGACATCCAAGATTTTTTCTCAACGAGCGTTGTTGAAGTTAAAGTCACCCAAGATTTTTTCTCAACGAGCGTTGTTGAAATTAAAGTCGCCCAAGGTTCTCTTACCATTCATGCTAAGGTAGTAACCATCCCTGGTTCTTTCATCGCCGTTTGAAGCTCCAGACTCAGCTCCTGTAACCAGTCAGGACACATCTATACCAGGCATCTAAAAATCAGCTCCTGTAACGTGTCAGGTACTCATTTTCTGTTTTGCAGGTATACAGGTTCTCTCCAAGGAATCTCTTACGCAATCAAACATCCAGATGGCATCTATAAGCCCATTCCACCATCACTGCCACTATGTGAGTGCAAATTTCTGGGCACTCTAGTGTCCAATCATCTTCTACCCTCGGATTACGAAAGGCACGTCTGCCAATCTGCATCCTCAGGTCTAAGAAGATTGAACAGGGGCAACTGTTATACCCCAAAATTTGCCCTCCCATATTCTTCAAGAAATTGCCAAGCCAAGTCACAAAATTCCCCAAGGGTTGCACGGTGCAAGGGCCTCCTAAATAGTCAAAATTAGGGTTTTGAGTCTGATCAAGAAAAGGAAGTGTTCAAAGGCTCAATCAAGTCTCATATGCTTACAAACATGGTCAAGCATCCTCATATCAAGTTTCAAGGCATTCAGCTCAAAATGGCACAGTCAAAACCCTAAATTGCACTACAGTCAACTGTAGGGGCAAAATGGTCATTTGACAGTCAAAAGTTCAAATTTTTGGTCAACATATCATTTTGAATCCACAAACATCATTTGATCAATGCTTGATCATGATTCTCAAAATTTGGCTCAGAAAATCATCAAGATGCAAAAGTTTCCTTATTTGGACAGCTGAAAAAGTCAACTGAAATTGACCAGGGCATAACTTTCACATGGATTATCAGAAAAATTCCATCCAAATCTCATTTTGAAGAGAAAGACATTTCCTACAACTCATATTCATACTTCAAGTCCAAGAAATGCTCTCACAAAAAGTTATCAATTTCAACATTATAGGTCATTTTCAAAAGTCAACAAAAAGGGACTTTAAGTCAAAGGCCATAACTTGAGATTGGAAAATCAAAATGACATGGGACCAAAGGCATTGGTTAGAGGACTCAAAGACCTTTCCAAAATGTCCAAGAACATGAGAAAAGCTTAAAAATTGAGCAAGATATGCATTGGAGAAGTTGGGAAATTTTTGTGAAATGGCAAAAGTCAACTATCCTTGAAACTTCAATTTTTGACAAAAGGGCCCACTTTCTTCCACTTGATTCAGCCTTGTCATGCCACACACGTGTCCCATGATTAATTTCAAGATCAAAAATTGATTTTTCTATTTTATTTAATTTTTATTAATTTAATTCATTTTAAATCTTTAATAATTCAAATAAAATTTAAAAATCAATGGAATAGTGTCATTTGAATTTGAATAGCTTCCATATATCATGTGCCAGCTCACAAACTCATGCTAGGGTTAGGTTGTACACCAAGTCTTGGTTTTGCTTAAAAAAGGGAAAGTTTGTTAATGGTGAAAAACCTAAGACTAGTTCTCTCATGGGCATGGATCAAGGCCAGCTAATGACTTAATTCCCTTCCCTCATAAGTACTGAGTCTAACCCTAATCACAGGACACTGAATGCTGCGCTCAAAGACCATAGACAAACTTGAAGTTTTCTCCATAAAAAGCAATTCTGAAATCATTGTTTCAGGTGGATTCAAGGCATAATACTGATCCCATTAGCTTCCTTGGGTAACATAGAACGTATTGCAATCAAGAACATCAATCCCAACGCGTTGAATTGGTATACAGAAACTCACTTTTCCCTTATATTTTTCAAATTCGTATTTCCAGATTCAAACGTTTTCATGGCATTTTAATTATGCATTTTGATTGAGTAATGTGTTCTGAAGCTAACTGGATGAGTTAATTGTGTTTTTATAAGCTATACGAGAAATCGCCATGGTTATTTTTTTAGGGTTTACAGAGCTTTAATTTGGGGCTTTTGCAATGGGGAAAAATTAGCCCACGAAACCATGACCATTCAAATCAGCAAGCTTGGACGAAGAAGAATGAATGTTCGCGCTCAATTTATAGAGCCCTGAGGCTTAATCGCTATTTTTCCAAAAGCCCTCTAAAACCACGCTCTGAAAACCGTTGCCCAATGTTTTAGTTTACAGGGACGACGAAGAAGATGGAATTGTGGCATCAAGTGATTCGTTGGTTTAAAAATTGGCGCGTTGACTCCCACTAACTTTGCTTTTCTTTTATATTGTTTAATTGTTATTATATATTAACAACGCACCAAATGGCGTAGTGGTCCAGGTGTTGGCTGGTGAGGTGCAAGACCTGGGTTCGATTCCCAGGTCTGTATAATATTTCATGCTATTTTTCAATTCCAACTCCTATGCAGCGCTTATGTGGACAACCACCATAATCCCTCACCATCAAGCGTGACACGTCCCCCTGGAGATCAAACCAAGGGCACAGATTGGAAGTACACCCTAAACTCCAGTCAACACTGAAGCATGCTAGCAAAAAGTCAAAGAAGGCCATGCTTAATTGGGCCAGAATTCTAAAGCCAACACCTCACAATTGGGGCCTGAACCCCCCGGTTTGCTTCTCTATATTTTTTTATTTTTTATTTTCAATTATGATTTTATTTCCTTTATTAATTTAATTAATTATTTTTTTTACAAAAATACAAAAACTTCCTAAAAATCAGAAAAGACCAAAAAAATATAATAAATATTCTATTTTAATATGTTCTTGTAAATAATTGTACAATTAAATATTAGTTTAATTAGGTTTATCTTAATTCTTTTCATAATAAAATATAAAAAATATAGAATTTAGGCTTAATTTTTATCCTTTTTAATTTTTCCTTTTATCATAATACTATTTATTTATTTATTTTCATAATTAAATTGTACATAAAAATTAGGGTTTCATTTAGTTAAAAATTTCAATATTTTCTTAATAAAAAAAAATAATTAGAATTAGGGTTTGACATTTTATTTTAATTTGAATTAATTCTCTTTTTCTATTAAATCTAAAAAAAACATTTTCTTTTAAATTTTAATTTCAATCCTTCATTAACTTTAATTTTTTGCAAAAGGGTCCAACGCCCATGTTCGTAATTTATTTAATTTCGCGCATTTATTTTATGTCGTTTATTATAATTATGTAATTCTCCCAAAGCGTTGTAACAATTTTACTTCTCGCACTTTTATTTTATTGCTTATTTATTTTCCGTCAAATCGGGTCCGGTTTAATTTTTGGCGATGTGGACCCGCGTCATTTGTAATAGCTTTAGATTTACTTTTCCTCGCAAATATTAACTGTTAACAAAGCATGCAAGAATGAATGGACATAATAAAATCAAGCGTAGATCACAATGAACATGACAAGACAAATATCAATGAAAACGACACACAATTCGCACACACCACCTCTAGGGTACACCTCACTGTTGCCTTGCCTCGAAAGGTGATCGTCGAGTAGAGGATGTCTTAGTAAGTCCTCATGATCCGGGAACCTGGCATGAGGGTAGCTTCTAAGGTGTCTTCCTATTGCTCCGGTGATCACCATGTCCCGAACCTCGAATTGACCCGAACACCTCCAACGGTGGTGCTACCTACCTCTCAATGGTGGGATGGCACTACTTTAAAGGACATTTACACAGACGAATTCCTTAGGGTAGGTAGACGACTCATGGATACTTGCTCTCTTCAAAACAAAAATTCAAAGACTTTTCACACCAACAATTTTCAAAAGCTTTCAAAGCAAATTTTTCAAACACTCTGACGTACGAGTCGAACTGAAATTTTTCAAAGAAACTTTGTTAACCCACATTGAAAAGCAAACAAACATTTTTGAAAACACAATGAGCAAGTATCTAAGAGCCCATGGATAACCATGGATAGAAAGGGTGCTAACACCTTCCCTTTCTATAACCTACCTCCCGAACCGAGAGCAATCTCTTTAAGGAATTTTTCTGTGCTTTTGTCCTTTCCATTTGGAGAAAATAAAAGACGGTGGCGACTCTTGCTTCCGCGACATTTCGCGAACCAGCTTTAAAACAGTCAGTTCCAGATCCACCGATCACAGCGTGCAATGGTCGCTTTATTCTACGACATGATTCATCATGAGATTGAGGTATACGTCGACGATATGATTGCAAGATCCCATACTGAGAAGGAACATCTCGACCATCTTCAGAAGCTATTTGACAGGTTGAAGTTGTACAAGCTAAGGTTAAACCCGAACAAGTGCACCTTCGGGGTGAGATCTGGTAAGCTGTTGGGTTTCGTCATTAGTGATAAAGGTATTCAAGTGGATCCTGCAAAGGTGAAGGCTATACAGGAAATGCCAGCTCCTCGAGCTGAAAAAGAAGTCAGAGGCTTTTTGGGACGCTTGAATTACATTGCCCGATTCATTTCACATCTGACTGCTACTTGCGAGCCAATCTTCAAGCTACTGAAGAAAGATCAAGTGGTAAGATGGAACAATGAATGTCAGGCCGCTTTCAAAAGGATCAAGGAATATCTCCAAGAGCCACCTATTATGATGCCTCCAGTTGAAGGGAGACCTTTGATCTTATACTTGACAGTACTCGAAAATTCAATGGGGTGCGTGCTGGGGCAGCATGACGAGTCTGGCCGAAAAGAGCATGTTACTTACTACCTTAGCAAAAAGTTTACCGACTGCGAGACCCGATACTCGTCGCTTGAAAAAACTTGATGCGCTTTGGCATAGGCTGCTCGCCGGCTGAGACAGTATATGTTGACTCACATTACTCTATTGATATCAAAAATGGATCCAATCAAGTATATCTTCGAAAAGCCTACCTTGTCCGGACGAATAGCAAGATGGCAGATGATCTTGACTGAGTATGACATCCAATACACGACCCAAAAAGCAATCAAGGGAAGTGTGTTGGTAGATCATCTGGCACATCAGGAAGTGGGTGATTACCAGTCTATGAACTTCGAATTCCTGGATGAGAATATCACGTTGGTAACCAACTGTGAAGAACCTAGACCAGATGAAGGACCTGAGGAGGGATCTTGATGGTCTATTTACTTTGATGGAGCTTCAAACGCTTTGGGTAATGGCATTGGCGCCATGATCATATCTCCTGAAGGCTCTCATACTCCGTTCACCTCCCGAATATGTTTCAACTACACCAACAACATGGTGGAGTATGAAGCATGCATTATGGGCCTTCGAGCAGCTATTGACCTAAGGATTAAGTTCTTAAGTGTATTCATAGATTCCACTCTTATGATCAGCCAGATCAAAGGCGAGTGTGATATGAAACACCCAAATCTTATTCCTTACAAGGAGTATGTACTGACGTTGCTTCCACACTTCGAGGAGATAACCTTTGAACACTTCCTTAGAGAGGAGAATCAGTTGGTGGACGTGCTAGCTACGATGTCTTCTATGTTCAAAGTCAGGTGGGACAACGAGGCTCCCCAGATTACCATTGAGAGGTTGGACGAACCCGCACACTGCTGCGACATTGAGACTGAAGAGGTAACAGATAAACCCTGGTTTCATGAGGTAAAGAAGTATCTTGAGGCTCAAGAATACCCTGAGGGTGCATCTGTTAATAATAAGAAGTTTCTGAGGAGGTTTACGGCGAAGTTCTTCATCAGCAATGGCATTCTTTACAAGTGTAACCATGACTCAACCTTACTACGATGTGTGGATAAGAGCGAGGCGGAAAGGATCATGGCAGAGTTACATGAAGGTACTTTCGGAACTCATTCCAGTGGACATACCATGGCGAAGAAAATCCTACGGGCAGGATATTATTGGTCTACTATGGAAGCGACTGTTATCAGCATTATCGGACTTGTCATAAGTGCCAAGTCTATGCTGATAAAGTGCACATACCTCCAGTACCTCTGAACGTCTTGACAGAACCTTGGCCTTTTGCAATGTGGGGCATCGATATGATCGGTAAGATCAGACCTACTGTGTCCAATGGACATCGTTTCATCTTGGTAGCGATTGATTACTTTACAAAGTGGGTTGAGGTAGCTTCATTTGCTACTGTAACCAAGAACGTCGTGGCACGGTTTATTCGACACAATCTGATCTATCGATATGGTGTACCGGAGAGGATCATTACGGACAATGGTACGAATCTCAACAATACAATGATCACCGAGCTCTGTAAGCAGTTCAAGATACAGCATCACAACTCTTCTCCTTACCGGCCGAAGATGAATGGGGCTGTTGAAACGGCTAATAAGAACATCAAGAAGATTGTGCAGAAGATGACAGTGACATACAAAGACTGGCATGAGATGTTACTGTTTTCTCTCCATGGGTACCGTACCTCAGTGCGAACTTCAACAGGGGCAACACCCTATTCCTTGGTATATGGCATGGAGGCAGTCTTGCCCATTGAAGTTCAGATACCCTCTCTTCGGATCATGAAGGATGCAGGTTTGAGCAAAGATGACTGGATCCAGACCCGACTTGATCAGTTGAACTTAATCAACGAAAAGAGACTTACTGCTATTTGCCATGGTCAAACGTATTAAAAGCGGATGATCAAGGCATTTAACAAGAAAGTTAGACGACAAGAGTATCAAGTTGGGGATCTGGTAATCAAGTGCATCATACTGCCGCAAGGTGATCCCAGGGGCAAATGGACCCCTACCTACGAAGGGCCATTTTTGGTTAAGAACATTTTCTTCGGAGGAGCTATGGTTCTAACCACCATGGATGGTGACGACCTTCCTTACCCCGTCAATGCAGACATAGTAAAAAAATATTACGCATAATCAAAGACCCGCTAGGTCGACTGGCCTACGCAAAAATAAGGGCTTCCCGGCGAACCAAAAGGGTTCAGGCAAAAATAAGGGATGAAAACAAAAAAAAATTGTACACCTGGCAAGTCGAAAACCTGAAAAGGCGGCTTGGGCAAAAAAGGGTATCCCGGTGGACTGAAAACCCAAAAGGGTAGTCCAGGCAAAAATTAGGGGTTAAAGCGTAACACTATGTCTCATTGGATCATCTTGCAACCAGACTTCGGTATCGACTATCAAGCTCGGACGACACTAATCAATCTGATCTACCTTCAACCAAGTAGCGAAGTGATGAGATGTTCGAGGATATAAAGGCAATAGCAAGTTGGAACCCAGTGGGATTATTCACATGGTTGTTTTTCTTTGTGTTTTACAAACTGTATAAATTCTTTTGTTCGGCGGCGTTCTCTTACTAGGACGTCAACACTTGTACAAAAACGCCTATTTACAGGCTGACTTCATAATCAATACAATTCAATTTCACAAATAAATTTCAAACTGTTTTCCTTTTTCTGTTTTGTTTTGTAAAGAACGTCCAATGTTCATTCTTGATATATGCATTTGACAATAATTGTTGCTCATGAATATGTACATGCAAAACAAAAGACGATTACCCGTAATATCAAGAACAAGGGCAAATAAGAATTGTCCGGACCTTACAGTTGCTCTGTCCATCAGGTACAGGGATAGATTTAGCTGAAGAATATGACTGAGGTACATTCACTCCCCACAGAGTAAGAAAAGATAGTAATGTTAACTCTCTCCAACTGAGGCTCACAACCGCGAATGAGTCGGCAATATTCTCCCCAAGCAGAGTTTATCCATCATCAGCACTAGACAATTATCCCCAGCGGAGTCTGGAAAATCTTCCCCAGTGGAGTTTGGAGAATCATCCCCAGTAGACTCTGGAAGATTGTCCCTAGTAGAGTCTAAAAGGTTATCCCCAGTGAAGTCTCAACTGAAAGATCATCCCCAGCGGAGTTCATTCCTTTCACAAATAGAAACTCTATCCCCAACAGGATTCAGTATCACCAGCAACGGTAATTCATCCCCAGCTGAATTTATCAGTATAATCCTCAGCAGAGTAGTCCTCCCCACAGAGTCATCTCCTCATCAGTTTATTCCCCAGCGGAGTTATCCTCTCCTACAGGTTTACTCTCACAAGCATCTTCATTCGCTATCCCCAGCGGAAATGAAGAATTCAACTCTTTTCTCCAGCAGCTATCCGGGATTTATTTTCCCTAGCTAAAAACATCACATTTCCATACATCATGACACATGCATATACGCATCATACAACACAATCTCATTTTGAGAACATCATTGCCTGATACATATCATGCATCACATGCAGCTAACCTTTACCTTTCAGGAAGGATACAATCAAATTCTCACAAAAGCAAGCTATGAAGCCCAGATTCGACTGGACAATAGTTTAAATCCTCAGCAAGCCGTGAATCCCGGATTGCAATCGGATAATAGCTCAGCAAGTTATTGTGAAGCCTGGATTACGTCCAGACAACAATACAAGTTCCTGTGAAACCTGGATTACGACCAGATAGCGGTTAAAGACACTATGAAGGCTGGATTTCGACCAGATAACAGTAAGGGATACTGTGCAGCTTGGATTACGACCAAATAACAGTACACCTGGCCAGATACTATGAAGCTCGGATTACGACCGAATGTTAGTAGGCCCAAAGCCAAAGGGAATCCCGGATTACGACCGGATAGCCATTTGATCTCTTCTAAAGAATGGATTACGACCAGACAAGAAGTAAAGCACTGTGAAGGCTGGATTTTGACCAGATAACAGTAAGGGATAATGTGCAGCTTGGATTACGACCAAATAACAGTACACCTGGCCAGATACTATGAAGCTCGGATTATGACCGGATGTTAGTAGGCCCAAAGCCAAAGGGAATCCCGGATTACAACCGGATAGCCATTTGATCTCTTCTAAAGACTGGATTACGACCAGACAAGAAGTAAAGTATTGTGAAGACTGGATTTCAACCAAATAATAAATAAGGGATACTGTGCGGCTTGGATTACAACCAAATAGCAGTCCACCCAGCCATATACTATGAAGCTCGGATTACGATCGGATGTTAGTAGGCCCAAAGCCAAAGGGAATCCAGGATTACGACCGGATAGCCATTTGATCTCTTCTGAAGATTGGATTACGACCAGATAAGAAGTAAAGTGTTCTGAAGACTGGATTACGACCAGATAAGAAGTAAAGTGTTCTGAAGACTGGATTACAACCAGATAAGAAGTAAAGTATTTTGAAGCTTGGATTAGACCAGACAGCAATACGGAACACCATGAAGCCTGGATTACGATCGGATAACAATAAAAGGACTTAAACCTAGATTACGACCAGATAAGGATTAAGAAGTTACGAAACCTGGGTTACGACCGGACAACAAGTTTAATCTCATCTCCCCAGTAAGTCTGTAAAGCCTGGATTACGACCAGATAGCAACCGATCTTATTACTATGAAACCTGGACCACGACCAGATCACAGTTCATTTTCACCTCCTCGACTAAGAGACGATTCCTTAGTTGAGTACGGATGACCAAAGTTCCTAAATATCAATAGAGACGATTCCTCAGTTGAGTACGAACGACTGAAGTTCCTAAATATCAACAGAGACGATTCCTCAGTTGAGTACAGACGACTGAAGTTCCTAAATATCAACAGAGATGACTCCTCAGTTGAGTACAGACGACTGAAGTTCCTAAATATAAACAGAGATGACTCCTCAGTTGAGTACGGACGACTGAAGTTCCTAAAATTCAAGCAGAGACGTCTCACCAGCAGAATACGGACGACCGAAGCTCCTAAAATTCTACTTCTCCCAATAATGAGCAGACTTCCCCAGCGGAATCTTCCTAAACGACAAGTATACAAGCTCTCGCTAAGGAATCTCTTACGCGATCGACACTCCTTCAGATGGCATCTTTAAACCCATCCCCTCGTCAGAAATTTCCAAATGGCATCTGTAAGCCCATTCCCGACATCACAAGACAATTACCACGTCATGCGAGTGCAAATTTCTTGGCACTCTAGTGTTCAATCATCTTCCACCTTCGGATTACAAAAGGCACGAAAGCCAATCTACAACCTCAGGTTTAAGAAGATTGAACAGGGGCAGCTGTTGTACCCCAAAATTTGCCCTCTCATATTTCTCAAAACATTGCAAGAAAGATCTCCAAGTTGCTCAAGGTAGTCCAAGGGTTGGACAGACAAGCTCCCTCCTAAGGATGTCTACCTCAAATTAGGGTTTCATGTTGCATCAAGATACTTGAGTCCAAGTGATCCCAAATGCTCACCAATGTCCTAATATGTTCTCAAGATCATCCATGTCAAGTTTCAAGCCTTGCAGAGAAAGTTTGCTCTGTCAATTGCTCAAAGGCCTGAAAATAGACTATGCTAGGGCAAAAGACAACTGTGGCCCACATACAGTCAAACTTCAATATTTTTGGTCAACATACTCATTTTGAATTATATTTCATCATTTTATCAAGGGTTGATCATGATTCATCAAGGATTTCTCATAATTCATCAAGACTCAAAAGTTGCTAAATTAGGGTTTTTAGGAAAAGTCAACCCAACTTTGACCAAGCATAACTTTCTCATACTCTATGAGAAATGACCCATCCAAAGATAATTTTGAATAGGATGCAATTCTCTACAATCCATATTCAGCTCCCAAGCTCAAAATATGCACTCACAATAAGTTATGAATTTGGACATTATAGGTCATTTTGAAAAGTCAACAAAAACACCTTTTTTGTCAAAGCTTCATACAAGAGCATGGAATATCAAATTGAGATGAGACCAAAATTTTTGCTTAGAGGACATCTCAAGCTTTCTAAAAAGTCAAAGAACACCTCCAAAGAGTCAAAATTGAGGAAGTTATGCATTTGTGAAGTGGACCTTTTTTGCAAAATTGCCAAAAGTCAACTATGCCCACAACTTCAAATTTTGCCAAATGGGCCCAATCTTTTTCACTTGTTTTGAGTTGGAAACATAGTCCACGAGCTCTATCCTTTTCCACTTGTCCATGTCTTATTTTTATTATTTATTTTGATTTTTATTTGAATTAATTCAATTTAAATCAAAACAAATCATATATAATCAAAAATATTGAAAACTAAAGATTTGGTGATTGTTTCAGGTCTTAAATTACATATACCAATCATTCAAACTCGTGTAATTGCATAGAGTGGACAAAAAGATTGAAAAAAGCTATTTTTGGAATGATATTGAAAGTAAATCAAATCAAATCAAAAATCATTGAAGGAGAAAGATTGGATGCAGTTATCAACCCAAATTCAGTCCTCGGTACATAAGGAGGCGAGGCAGACCTAAAAACAGGTTGGAAAAAGGCGTATGAACAAGAACAAAAACTTAAAAAAAAAGCAAGAAAAGTGTGCGATTGAAATCCCATTTGGAGGCAGTTTCAGGACCTTTGAACGATCCCAATCGACTCCTGGGACTCTCAGCAAGCTAAAGCCATCAAGAATCAAGCATTTCAAGCCCCAAATCACTCTGTAAGTCGTTCACGGCATAGCCCTGTTCTTGAATTTGAATCTCATGTTTTAAGCATTGTTAGGTTGAATTAATCATATATTCTTAATCTATAGAACATATGCAAGCTTTCTGCATCATTCAATTTCATTTATATGGCCTATACTGTAATTCACCATTGTTAGGGTTTATAGCTCCGAATTAGGGATTTCATTTACAGGAAAAATCAGCCTTCATAAGTGGTACCATTGTGATCAGGAGGACGAAACGAGTCCAACCATTGCGTTAAATGTTATTTACATGGCCCATGGGAGATTTTGAGAACGCAAAGGTCTGTAGCAACGAACGTTGTCCATAGGTATAGGTTCTCAAGCTTTTAGCCACGGTGCCAGGAAGAAGACGACCCATGTGACACCCCTCCATTGGCTTGTTTGAATTTTCGCGCTAAATTTCCATTACTGCGCTTGTTTCATATTTGTTTATTATTTTACATTATTATTACAACAACAACAACAAATGGCCCAGTGGTAGCCAGCTGGGTGTTAAGGCATTGGAAGGCTGGAGGTCAAGGGTTCGACCCCTGCCTCCAGCATTTGTTATTTTCTTATTTTCTTTCAGGCAATTTAGTGCGCGTGCAAGCCAGGAGACCACCATACACCTTCACAATCAATCACGCCAGATGGCTAGATGGCCAAATTTGATGGCCATCATCTAAAGGCATTCCATGAGCCAAGTCAAGCGCGTGGTATTGGATCCAAAAAGTCAGCATGGGTCATCTCTTTTGGGCCCAGATTTCAGCTATTCACACTCCTCAAAATTGCTATCCAGGCCCAATTTTCTTTCTCTATATTTATTATTCTTATATTTATCTTATTTAATTTTATTATTTATTATACTTAACTTATTTAATTTATTTTACTAACCAATAATTAATTTTCTTTTTTATCAAAAATCATAAAAAAATATTATTTGTCACCAATTAGATTTAGGTATTATTTTTTTAGCAATAAATTAATTAATTTAATTAGGTTTGATTAAATTAGATAACTTTAATTTATTTTGCATAATTAAAATTAATTAGAATAAATAGGTTTTATTGCTAACTTAATTATTTTATTTCTTTCTTAAAATAACAAAAACCAAAAAATATGTCATTTAATTATTTTCATTAATTAATTTAATAACTAATTAATTTAGCATTTATTTTTAAAACCTAATTTCTTTTCTTTAAAAAATATTTAAAAAAACAAAAAACAATTTTCTTTTAATTAGGTTAGGAGGGTCAAAACCCTAGTTTCTCATCGATCTAATTTTCATCGCGCGTTTTATTTTATTTTTATCCCAATTGTTGTATCTGCTCACAGTTTGTAATAATTTAATTAGGATATTTATTTACTTTTACCGCTTTTAATTTTCAAGGGTTTGTTTTTGGCTATGTAAATACCCGAAGCCTTGTAATAGTGTAGCTTACTTTCCGCATTTTAATTCTGCAAAATATTAATTGCTAGATATGTGAATAATTAGGGTTTGCATGACAAGAATGTATGACTAATTTTAAAACAGTTAGATCACCCTAAAACATGTGCAAAGATAAATGAACTGATATTGAATCACTCGCACATGCACACTCCTAGGGTACACTCCCACTTGGTTGCCTTCGGTAAACGGTCATTGAGTATAGGATGCTTTAGTGGTCGTCCTTTTGTCGAAAGATCAAAAGTTGCCTCGGAAAGGTTGCCTCGGATAAATTGATCTAAGACATTAAGGTTACTACTAAGACGTCCTAACGTTGCTTTAGTGATCGTACGTCCCTCTTTCGAATTGACCCTCAAACTCCAACGACGGTGCTACCTACTCACTAATAGTGGGATAGCGCTGTCTAAAGGAAACAAGCATAGAACAATTCTTTTTTCAAGTAGGTAGATTAATTCTTAAGTACTTGCTCAAACAAAACAAAACTTTTTTCCACACTTACACTTCTTTACAAAACAAATTTTTCAAAAACACTTCATTACACTCTTAAAGACAGAAGCAAGAGTTAAATCAAAGTCAAAACAAAAACTTTTCAAAACCCACAAACACAAAGAAAGCAATTTTGAAAATGATGAGAAAATACCTAAGAGCCCATGGAAAACCATGGATAAAAAGGGTGCTAATACCTTCCCTTTCTATAATCTACCCCCCGTACTCAGAGATATCTCGAAAAAGGAATTTTTCTATGCTTTTTTTCCTTTCTTTGTTGGATAAAATAAAAGTCGGTGGCGACTCTTGCTTACCGCGACATTTTGCGAACACAAACATAAAACGCAAACCAGCACTTCAAAACAGTCTGGTTCTGGCCACCGTATCACACCTTGGAATATGATTGAAAGTAATCTTATCAAAATATAGGGTTAGCTTTATCACGTACTCACGATACAAAATCAAATTCGGGTGACGAGTCTCCTAATCTCTGTTAATCTGACTAATCACAAGAGCAGAATCCCCATATACTTCTAAAATCTTGATTCGCAAATCAATAGAAGCTTCTAACCTGAAGATGAAAGCTTCATAATCGGCCATATTATTGGTGCAGTCAAAGTAAATTCTAGCAGTGAGAGGAGTAGGGAAACCTTCAGGAGAAGTAATCACAACACCGACACCATTACCTATTGCATCGGAAGCACCATCAAACACCTTCGCCCATCACGATCCTGGTTTGGGTCCTTCCTCTGGTCCGGAAATATTACAATCTCGTATGTACATGATGTCTTCATCTGGAAACTCAAACTTCATCGGCTTATAGTCATCTTCCATAGGCTGGTGAGCAAGATGATCGACCAATACACTACCCTTAATGGCTTTTCGGGTAGTATATTAGATATCATATTCCGTTAAAATCATCTGCGAACGGGCTACTCTTCCCGTGAGAGATGGCTTTTCAAATATGTACTTGATTGAATCCACCTTGGATATCAAAAGAGTAGTATGAGTCAGCATATAATGTCTGAGACGCTTTGCTGCCCACACGAGTGCACAACAGGTCTTTTCTAGCGACGAATATCTCGACTCACAATCATTGAATTTCTTACTCAGGTAGTAGATGTCATGTTCCTTTCTACCCGTCTCGTCGTGTTGACCGAGTATGCAACCCATGGAATTTTCTAACACCGTTAGATACATTATCAAGGGCTTGCCTTCCATCGGAGGTGAAAGAATTGGAGGTTCCAGCAAACACTATTTTATTTTGTCAAATACTGCTTGACAACTGTCATTCCACCTAACCGTCTGATCTTTTTCAACAATTTGAGTAATGGCTCACAAGTGGTTGTTGTGACACCCCAAATTAATTCAAGTGTTAAATAATTAGGAATTTAATTATTAAATTAATTAAAGGCTTAATTAATAATATTTTGGATTAAATGGATGAATTAATTATGAAATTAAAAAGGAAGACCGGGGGGTGTAAGGTTGAATTAGAGGTGTGTGAAGTAAAAAGCTCTACTAAATAATAACTAATTTATTACTATTATTTGGAATATAATAAAAGGAAAAGAAAAAGAAGGTTATTTGGAAAAAATCATTATACGTGAAATTGGAGAAGAAAAGAGAAGAGAGGAAAAAGCCAAACGCCGTGAATTCGAAGGATCATCGCGAGGTAAGGGGTGATTTCATTCAGTTAATATGCCTTATAGGTTTTGGAATCAATAGGATTGATTAAGCCTGTTAGGAATCCCAATTTAGGATCGTTAGGTTTATGAAATTCAAACCCCAATTCCATGAATTTTTATGTTTTGATTCAATTTGATATTATGAGGAAATTGTATGATGTTATGGTGTGTTACGATCTCATTGGAATCATGCATTATAACTTATTTTGACATTGCTGTGAGTTGGATTCAAATGGATATGAATTGGATGGGATTGGAGTAGTAAAATGCTGTCAAAAATAGCAGTTTTGGGCTCTGTAGGTCGTGGGAACCGGTTCCCAGTGGGGAGGAACCGGGTTCCACTGTGTGAATTTATAAAAACTGGCAAAAATGCACGTAGAAACCGGTTCCTGTATAGGTAGGAACCGGGTTCCCATACATTTTCCAGAAGCGTGATTTTTGAACTTCGCAGGAACCGGTTCCTGCATATGTAGGAACCGGGTTCTGCTGTAACTTTTTGAAAAATATTAAACTTTGAAAATTCATAACTTTCAAACCGTAAGTCCGTTTTGAGTGCCGTTTTGGACGTTATTTCTTAAATTTAATGCTCTATTTTATAAAATGAAAAGATTTCCTAAAACCTAAAATTATTTTGAAAATGAGTCAAATCTTGGAATAAGTGATTATTGGCTAACGCACATGGGTGTGTATGTAGCAGTGAACCTGTGATGGATGGATGTATTAGTATTGTGTGAATGAAAGGCATGTTTATGTTGCTAATTATGGTGTGCATGATCGTTGAGATATCATGTTTTTGGTTTTGGTTCAGTTATGATAAATTGATGTATTTCATAGACTGATGTGATGTTGCATGCTAGTGATGTGCGTGCATATGCATTGTTTTGGTGAAGTTAATTCTCATTGTGTGGAATTTGACTTGTATTACCGTTAACCGATACCCGGGTGATGATGGGTGGTTAGGCTGGATTCGTGTCCGGGTGTTTATGGACGAATCGATGGTTGCTGTATCCGGTTGATGATGGATCAGTGTTGGGTGACTTGGTCACGTGTTGGTACCCCATGCATTGTGTCTGCATTTGTGTTTGCATGGAATTGTAACATGTTAGGATGTCTTCCAGTGTTACAATTCTTTGGTTGATTATTGATTTGTGCATAATGACTTGTATGATTGGAACTGCGTGTTGAATATGAATTTATGCTAAAATGGGTGAAATAATATGCTTGTGATATAATGTTGATTGAGAAGCTTATAATGCATGTTAATTATGAGAAATCTCACCCTTACTTTAACAATTTCAGATTAAAGTTAGCAGCTCAGGAGTTGGTGAGGATGGCTCTAGAGCTATGTTACTTTAAGTTCGCGTGTCAGTGTCGTGCTCTGATAGGTTGTAACACTGGGGAACGTTTAGTTGAGGAATTAGTTATTATTCAATTGTTTCTTTGAATTTCATTGGGAATAATTATGTTTTGGTTTATTCCATTTTGGTTATGGTATTTTTCCGCTGTGTAAGACATGGTCTTAATTTGATTGAATTATTTGAATAATGACCCTCAGTGTAGCATGACTACTGTTTTATTGGAAGTTTTATTTATTTTCATAATTGTGACATCCCTTGTTCCGTGTTAACTCTGATGGAATATGTCTTTAATCATTGATATAATTAATATTATCCGGGGTATTTTAGAAGGGGTGTTACAATAGTGGTATCAGAGCATAGTCGGTCTTGTCTTGTGTCGTTATCCCTTTTGTATGCGACTAGTGTAAGATGACATTGTCGATACATGTGTGCTGATGAGGTTGTTTTGTAATGTTAAAAGAACAATGGCCGGAAGAGGTAACGGAAGAAACGACGATGCTATTGCTGAAGCATTGGGAATGTTGGCTGGAGTACTCGGAGGGAACCAGCAGGGAGCTGTGATTGGTGTTGACCGACAATTGGGGAATTTTCAGAGGAATAATCCTCTGTTGTTCAAGGGTGCACATGATCCCGAAGGTGCTCAGAAGTGGTTGAAGGATATCGAGAGGATCTTCAGAGTAATTGACTGTGCTGAAGGGCTGAAGGTGAGATACGGAACTCACATGTTAGCAGAGGAAGTTGATGACTGGTGGGTTGCTACCAGAACTGAAATGGAAGAAGATGGTATTGCGTTGACTTGGGTTGTGTTCAGGAGGGCTTTTCTGAGGAGGTACTTTCCTGAGGACATCAGAGGCAAGAAGGAGATTGAGTTTTTGAAACTCAAGCAGGGTAACAAGACTGTCGGTGAGTATGCTTCGAAGTTTACTGAGTTAGCGAAGTATTATGCTCATTATACTAACGATGCAGATGGAGAATTTTCCAAATGTATCAAGTTTGAGAATGGTCTTTGTGATGAGATTAAGCAGGGTATTCGGTATCAGCGTATCCGAAGATTTCCTGATCTGGTTGACTGTAGTAGGATTTTAGAGGAGGATCTTGCTAGCACTAAGTCGAATGCTCGAGGGTATGTTGATAGGAAGGGTAAGCAACAGATGGATCGTGGTAAGCCTTATGATAGAAGTAATCAGAGACCCGGTGGTTGGAAGAAGTTTGGTGGAGGAGATTCTAGTTCTTCCATTAAGTGCTACAAGTGTGGTGAGACAGGACATCGTATGGTGGATTGCAAAAATAATGATAAGAAGTGTTTCAAGTGTGGGAAACTCGGCCATGTGGCCAATGATTGCAGAGTAAGAGTGGTGACTTGTTACAACTGTGGTGAAGAAGGTCATACTCGTCCTCAGTGTACAAAACCCATGAAGGAGCAAGCTGGTGGTAAAGTGTTTGCATTGTCTGGGTCAGAGACTAAGCCAGATGATCGGCTGATTAAGGGTACATGTTTTATTAATGACATACCTTTGATTGTGATTATTGATACTGGAGCTACGCATTCTTTTATTGCTTTGGATTGTGCTAAAAGATTGAATTTGGAAATTTCTAATATGGATGGAAGTATGGTTATTGATACTCCTGCGTCGGGTTCAGTGACTACTTCGTATGTTTGTAGGAATTGTCCTATTGTGATTTTTGGTAGGGGTTTCGGTATGGATTTAGTGTGCCTACCATTAGAACAACTTGATATCATCCTTGGAATGAACTGGTTGGAATTCAACCAGGTTCATATCAACTGTTTTGCGAAGACAGTTATTTTTCCTGAAGAGGTTGGTGTCGAAGATGTGACTATGTCGGTTAAACAGATGAACCTAGCTGTGAAAGATGGTGATGTGGTATTTATGTTGTATTTTGCAATAGAAGCGGAGGGAAAAGCAAAGAGTGATGGATTGCCAGTGGTGAATGAATTTCCAAAGGTGTTTCCGGAAGACGTTAGTGAATTGCCACCTGAGAGGGAGGTAGAATTTACTATAGATTTGATTCCTGGAACTAGTCCGGCGTCGATGGCGCCTTACCGTATGTCGGCATCTGAATTAGTGGAGTTAAAGAAACAGTTGGAGGAGTTACTTGAGAAGAAGTTTATTCGTCCGAGTGTTTCGCCGTGGGGTGCTCCGGTGTTGTTGGTTAAGAAGAAAGAAGGTTCAATGAGATTATCTGTTGATTACAGACAGCTGAATAAAGTTACAATCAAGAATCGGTATCCTTTGCCGAGGATCGATGATTTGATGGATCAACTAGTTAGAGCTTGTGTATTTAGTAAGATTGATCTGAGATCTGGATATCATCAAATTCGTGTGAAGTTGGAAGATATTCAGAAAACTTCATTTAGAACAAGGTATGGACATTACGAGTATTCTGTTATGCCGTTTGGAGTTACTAATGCACCTGGTGTTTTCATGGAGTATATGAACATGATATTTCATCCGTATCTTGATAAGTTTGTGGTGGTGTTCATTGATGATATTCTAATTTATTCGAAGAGCAATGAAGAGCATGCAGAACATCTCAGAGTTGTGTTGGAATTGTTGAAAGAGAAGAAGCTTTATGCGAAGTTGTCCAAGTGTGAATTCTGGTTAAGTGAAGTAAGTTTTCTTGGCCATGTAATTTCCAAGAATGGAATTTCTGTGGATCCTACGAAGGTAGAAGCAGTATCTCAGTGGGAAGCGCCGAAGAATGCTTCTGAGATCCGTAGTTTTCTGGGTCTTGCAGGTTATTACAGGAAGTTTATAGAAGGATTTTCCAAATTAGCGTTACCGTTGACTAAGTTGACCAGGAAGGGTCAGATGTTTGTTTGGGATGTTGAATGTGAGAAAGGATTTCAAGAGCTGAAGAGGAGGTTGACAAGTGCTCCGATCTTGATTTTTCCAAATCTGACTAAGTCTTTTGTTGTGTATTGTGACGCATCATTAATGGGATTAGGTGGTGTGTTGATGCAAGATAAGCAGGTGGTGGCTTATGCTTCGATACAATTGAAAGTACATGAAAGGAATCATCCGACTCATGATTTGGAGTTGGCAGCTGTTGTGTTTGTTTTGAAGTTGTGGAGGCATTATTTATATGGTTCTCGGTTTGAGGTGTTCAGTGATCACAAAAGTCGGAGGTATCTCTTTGATCAGAAAGAGTTGAATATGAGGCAGAGGGGATGGTTAAAATTTCTAAAGGATTATGATTTCGGTTTGAATTACCATCCTGGTAAGGCAAACGTTGTTGCAGATGCCTTGAGTAGAAAGTCCTTGCATATGTCGATGTTAATGGTCCGTGAGTTAGATTTGGTTGAGCAGTTCAGAGATTTAAGTTTGGTATGTGAAACTACTCCGAATAGTGTGAAATTGGGTATGTTGAAACTGACTAGTGGTATTCTGGAAGAAATTCGGAATGGACAGAAGTCCGATGTTGGGTTAGTTGATAAATTGACATTGATCAACCAAGGTCAAGGAGGCGAGTTCCGGATTGATGAGAATGGTCTTATGAGATTTGGTAATAGGGTGTGTGTTCCGGATGTTGCAGAGATTAGGAAGAGTATTTTGGAAGAAGGACATCGTAGTGGATTGAGTATTCATCCTGGTGCTACTAAAATGTACCATGATTTGAAGAAGTTGTTTTGGTGGCCGGGAATGAAAAAGGAAATTGCTGAGTTTGTGTATGCTTGTTTGGTTTGTCAGAAGTCGAAGATTGAGCATCAGAAACCGTCAGGATTGATGGAACCGTTGTTTGTTCCGGAATGGAAATGGGATGGAATCTCTATGGATTTTGTGTCTGGTTTTCCAAGGACATCGAAGAATTGTGATTCTATCTGGGTTATTGTTGATCGGTTGACGAAATCTGCTCACTTTATTCCGATAAGAATGGATTATCCGATGGAAAGGTTGGCAGAATTGTATGTTGAGAAGATTGTAAGTTTGCACGGTATTCCTTTTAGTATTTTGTCGGATCGAGATCCGAGGTTTACATCTAAATTCTGGACGGGATTGCAAGAAGCTTTGGGTACTAAGTTGCGTTTGAGTTCCGCTTATCATCCACAGACAGATGGTCAGACGGAGAGAACGATTCAGTCGTTGGAAGATTTGTTAAGAGCTTGTGTGTTGGAGAAAGGTGGAGCTTGGGATAGTTATCTACCATTGATTGAGTTTACCTACAACAATAGTTTTCATTCGAGCATTGGTATGGCTCCGTTTGAGGCATTGTATGGTAGGAGGTGTCAGACACTGTTGTGTTGGTATGAATCTGGAGAGAGTGCTGTGATTGGACCGGAAATTGTCCAACAGACTTCGGAAAAGATTAAGATGATTCAGGAGAAGATGAGGACTTCTCAGAGTCGTCAGAAAAGTTATCACGATAAGAGGAGGAAAGATCTTGAGTTTAGCGAAGGAGAACATGTTTTTATGCGAGTTACTTCGATAACTGGTATTGGTCGAGCTTTGAAGTCAAAGAAGTTGACTCCGCGTTTTATTGGTCCGTTTCAGATTACCAAGAGAGTTGGGAAAGTTGCTTATCAGATTGCTTTGCCGCCGTCACTTGCAAATTTGCATGATGTTTTTCATGTATCTCAGCTAAGGAAGTACATTGCTGATCCGTCTCATGAGATTCGGGTAGACGATATACAGGTACAAGAGAATTTGACTGTGGAAGCGGTACCTGCGAGAATTGAGGATCGGAAGTTGAAACAGTTGCGAGGCAAGGAGATCGCGTTGGTAAGAGTGGCTTGGGGAGGACCAGCAGATGGAAATGTCACTTGGGAGCTGGAGAGCCAGATGAAGGACTCGTATCCCGAACTGTTCGTCTAAGGTATGTTTTCGAGGACGAAAACTCTTTTAGTTGGGGAGAGTTGTGACACCCCAAATTAATTCAAGTGTTAAATAATTAGGAATTTAATTATTAAATTAATTAAAGGCTTAATTAATAATATTTTGGATTAAATGGATGAATTAATTATGAAATTAAAAAGGAAGACCGGGGGGTGTAAGGTTGAATTAGAGGTGTGTGAAGTAAAAAGCTCTAATAAATAATAACTAATTTATTACTATTATTTGGAATATAATAAAAGGAAAAGAAAAAGAAGGTTATTTGGAAAAAAAACATTATACGTGAAATTGGAGAAGAGAGGAAAAAGTCAAACGCCGTGAATTCGAATGATCATCGCGAGGTAAGGGGTGATTTCATTCAGTTAATATGCCTTATAGGTTTTGGAATCCATAGGATTGATTAAGCCTGTTAGGAATCCCAATTTAGGATCGTTAGGTTTATGAAATTCAAACCCCAATTCCATGAATTTTTATGTTTTGATTCAATTTGATATTATGAGGAAATTGTATGATGTTATGGTGTGTTACGATCTCATTGGAATCATGCATTATAACTTATTTTGACATTGCTGTGAGTTGGATTCAAATGGGTATGAATTGGATGGGATTGGAGTAGTAAAATGCTGTCAAAAATAGCAGTTTTGGGCTCTGCAGGTCGTGGGAACCGGTTCCCAGTGGGGAGGAACCGGGTTCCACTGTGTGAATTTATAAAAACTGACAAAAATGTACGTAGGAACCGGTTCCTGTATAGGTAGGAACCGGTTCCTGTATAGGTAGGAACCCGGTTCCCATACATTTTCCAGAAGCGTGATTTTTGAACTTCGCAGGAACCGGTTCCTGCATATGTAGGAACCGAGTTCTGCTGTAACTTTTTGAAAAATATTAAACTTTGAAAATTCATAACTTTCAAACCGTAAGTCCGTTTTGAGTGCCGTTTTGGACGTTATTTCTTAAACTTAATGCTCTATTTTATAAAATGAAAATATTTCCTAAAACCTTAAATTATTTTGAAAATGAGTCAAATCCCGGAATAAGTGATTATTGGCTAACGCACATGGGTGTGTATGTAGCAGTGAACCTGTGATGGATGGATGTATTAGTATTGTGTGAATGAAAGGCATGTTTATGTTGCTAATGATGGTGTGCATGATCGTTGAGATATCATGTTTTTGGTTTTGGTTCAATTATGATAAATTGATGTATTTCATAGACTGATGTGATGTTGCATGCTAGTGATGTGCGTGCATATGCATTGTTTTGGTGAAGTTAATTCCCATTGTATGGAATTTGACTTGTATTGCCGTTAACCGATACCCGGGTGATGATGGGTGGTTAGGCTGGATTCGTGTCCGGGTGTTTATGGACGAATCGATGGTTGATGTATCCGGTTGATGATGGATCAGTGTTGAGTGACTTGGTCACATGTTGGTACCACATGCATTGTGTCTGCATTTGTGTTTGCATGGAATTATAACATGTTAGGATGTCTTCCAGTGTTACAATTCTTTGGTTGATTATTGATTTATGCATAATGACTTGTATGATTGGAACTGCGTGTTGAATCTGAATTTATGCTAAAATGGGTGAAATAATATGCTTGTGATATAATGTTGATTGAGAAGCTTATAATGCATGTTAATTATGAGAAATCTCACCCTTACTTTAACAATTTCAGATTAAAGTTAGCAGCTCAGGAGTTGGTGAGGATGGCTCTAAAGCTATGTTACTTTAAGTCCGCGTGTCAGTGTCGTGCTCTGATAGGTTGTAACACTGGGGAACGTTTAGTTGAGGAATTAGTTATTATTCAATTGTTTCTTTGAATTTCATTGGGAATAATTATGTTTTGGTTTATTCCGTTTTGGTTATGGTATTTTTCCGCTGTGTAAGACATGGTCTTAATTTGATTGAATTATTTGAATAATGACCCTCAGTGTAGCATGACTACTGTTTTATTGGAAGTTTTATTTATTTTCATAATTGTGACATCCCTTGTTCCGTGTTAACTCTGATGGAATATGTCTTTAATCATTGATATAATTAATATTATTCGGGGTATTTTAGAAGGGGTGTTACAGTTGTAAGATGAGAGATGAATCTAGAAATGTAGTTCAACCTCTCGAGAAAGCCACAAACCTTTTTTTTTCTGTTTTCGGCACAAGCGTTTCTTGTATAGATTGTATTTTGCTAGGATCAACCTCAATTCCTTTTTTGCTTACGACGAAGCCCAACAACTTCCATGATCTCACCCCGAAGGTGAATTTGTTCGGGTTCAGCCTCAGTCTGTACTTCCTTAACCTTTCAAACAATTTTAACAAGTGGACAAGATGTTCCTCTTCTGCCTGGGACTTGGCAATCATGTCATCAACATATACTTCAATATCTTTATGCATCATATCAAGAAAGAGAGCAACCATTGCACGTTGATACGTTTCCCCTACGTTCTTTAATCCAAAGGGCATCACTTTATAGTAAAATGTTCCCCCACATTGTTATGAAAGTAGTCTTCTCCATGTCTTCTGGTGCCATCTTAATCTGATTGTAGCCAAAAAATCCATCCATGAAGAAAAACACTTTAGCTTGAGCGGTATTGTCATCCATGATCTTCTATTTTCTTCTTATGTTTTGTTGTTGGGTTGGAGCTTGCAATTTTTATGCTCTCTCTTTACTACTGCAATAACTGTGACCATGATGTTATTTTACTGAGTTATGAAACTTGTGTAGTAAATTGCTTTTTGAGTCCTATATTATGAACCAAGATTGGTCTTTCTTGTGATTTGTAGTAGAGGGGATTTGGCCCATGATTAAACTTTTCAATTCTGATTATTATTGAAACAATGAGGCCTTATTGTTGTATTTGTGAACATGATTGATTCAAGCTCCCTAAACCAAAATGGATCCCTTTCCACACCCTAATGATGAATTAAGAAGACCTTTTTCTTGGAAAATTCTTGGTTATATTTAATGTTCTTGATTGCTTTGATTGCTTGCTAACAACTTTCTTTTCTTTGTTTCATGAGCAAATGATGGATGAGCTTGAAAAGCGAAGAAGAATGCTTGAAGAAGGATGAGATAACCGCTTGAAGATAAGGCCGAGAAAATGGCTATGGTAAGCTTGAAGATTGAAAAAAAATGAGTCTTGGAGGGAACTTGAAGAAATGAGGATGAAGATTTTGAAATCACATAGAATCTCATTGGACCTTAGAGCTTAGAAATCTCTTTGGTTTGGTCTTGTAAAAATAGGATTTGCCTTGTAATCGAAGTGATTTAAACTTTGTACTTTAATGATTCATTTATGGATTTCAAAAGAATTTATAATCAAATGTTTCACTTGTCATATTTGAATGGTAGAATGAACCTTGTGGGTGTAATTCTTGTAAATACTTGTAATGATGGAGTTATAATTGGGATGATGTTGTAATAAAATTCTCATAATGAACCAAGTTTGAATAAAAAAATTCGAGTTAATTTCTTCCAACTTTTGAATCAAAATTACATTGCTCCAAGTTTCCACACTTCATGTCCTTTGCAATCATCTTTTTAATTTGATCAACTTGTACCACAATCTTATGGCGTGAGCAAAAGAACCTATCCAAGTCTTCTCATCACGAAAGAATTTGAACATAGCCAATCTTCAACCAAAATGGTGAATTGTTTGATCATGGAACATAGGATAAGATGATCTTAGGACACACTGTAAACCATCCTCCAATTCCACCCTAATTCACACTATAACTTGTACTTCAAGGAATCTAAAGATCCATGATTAACCCTAAGGAAAAGTAGGATTCTGATGAATGAGAGGAACCTTAATCCTCACCAATTGATGAGCTTAAGCATGTGGGTAGATTACTTGAACCAAAAGCTGCAAAGAAATCCATATACCGTTATTCAAACCCTTGAGTTCGTTAATCAATTGATCCAGTAGAACCCTGAGAGGAAGTCCACAATATTAGGGAAATAAACCCTAAATCATGACCCATGAATCTCAGTTGAAACCAATCCTCACAATGTAGGACCCCTTAACATATGTGAAGCCCTAGCTTGTCGTTCACTGATCTTTTGAACCGTGGTAGTTTATTGAATGAAAATACATGCTATGTTAATGGCCTAATGAAAAGATGTAAATGCATATGAATGCAAAAGCCTAAGCCAGATAAAAGAAATTAGGAGGGAAAATTTTAGGGTGCAACATAGTTCATTTGCAATTTCTGATGAGTGACAATTTATTCCGGATTCTTCAAAATTTACCAATTCATACCGAAAAATTCAGTGCAAATGTGAAATTTTCTGTATATATGTAACTCAAAAATTTCAACGATCAAGATTTTGCTGACAGTTTTGTAAGAATGTGATTGTACCAACAACCCATAACTGTGAAGACTCAGCCTCAGTAACCTTAACCTGGGTTGCCGCTCTATCAGTGATCCTACCTTCAATGGTCCCATTCTTCCCCTTGATCTTCAGTGTAAAATGGAAAATTGACAAAAATCAGTGAACGAAGACCAATTTTCAAGTATATAAGCCAGTACTTGAAATTTCCAGAAATTTTCAAATTTTTTGAACTATCAAAAATTGTAAAAATATCGGTACAAATGGATTCATCGAAAATTATGAAAATTTTGGTACAAACGGATTCATCAAAAATTGTGAAAATTCCGGTACAAGTGGATTCATCAAAAATTATGGAAATTCTGGTACAAATGGATTCAAAAAATTCCCGAAATTTCAAAACTTATGGTAAAAAATTCCGGATATTTCATAATTTTCGATAAATACTTTTTGCATTTCCATAATTTCCGAGAAAATCTTCCAGCAATTCCATAATTTCCGATAAATTACTCACTTTTTCAAGAATTTTCAGTAGATTCTCGAGATTTTCAATATTATACTAGAGATTTTGAAATTTCCAATTAATTGAGTGAATTTTGAAAATGATCGAAATTTTTTACAAAGATAATATATTTTTTTTAATTGAGTTTAGGGGTGTCAGGTTCAAGTGGGGCTAGTTTTAATAGCTTTACTAAGACTTTTCTTCTCTTTGATTTGTTGCATGCTAATATTTGAGGTCTATTTTCTCATTCTTTTATTTTGGGTCATTTATTCATTTTAACTTTAGTGGATGATTTTACTAGATTTATTTAGAATCCTAATAAAATCTAAAGATGAAACTTTTAATCGCTTAACTTTGTTTTCTTAATTGAAGTTCGATTTGCCACTAAACATAAGTGTCTTGGAAGTGATATTTGTGTTGAGTTTCTCAAATGTGATTTATTCTATAAAAAAAAGTAGGAAATTTCTCATTGTTTATACTTTCTCTCAAGACTCTGACGAAATTCAAAAAACGCTCTATATTTTCGGAGATATATCTTCGAACGCATTACTTTTTCATAAAATATTTAAATTTGGAGATGCATATGCGAACCAATTAACCTTACTTTTTGGGTTAAATATGTTTTTGGTCCTTCTACATATAGCGGTTTTTAACTTTAGTCCCTCTAAATATGTCTACAAATTTTTTTAGATTTTTCGAAAATATAAAAACGGAAAATAATTCAAATAAAATAGAAAAACAAGAAATTTAGAGTTTTTAGGGTGAAGCTCATACTTTGATCCTTGATTTTTCTGATGAATTGGTACAGTAAAATTTCAATTCATAGTTGATTTTCCAGAAAACCAAGTTTTTTACGTTAGGTCGCGTAGGGTCAGAAAACACAGGAATGCAAGGGCCAGAACGCGAGGATGTAATTCCTATGACTCTAATATTAGTTAAAATCGACAGAGTCCTCTGCAACTGCGTCAATTTCAATGAAAATGCGTAGTAAATGAGTTTATGAGTGTTATTGGATATGCATATCCGAATTCATCCATGGTGAATTCAGAGATGCATATCTGAACTAATTTACTGCTTGTTTTATGAAGAATGCGTTCGGAGATGTATCTTCGAATAAATCTAAAAACATTTTCGAATTTTTAAAGATACGCCTCAATATGCAAGAATGTAATGAAAAATTATCAAAAAATATTGTTCATTAAAAGTCTTTTGTGAAAAGTCCACATACTTGAGCCGAACAATCTAAGTCATCATCCATTTATAGAATTTCTTATAGCATCCTATATAATTGAAAAAAATCCTATAAAATTATGAAAATATCTCTGTTTTCGAAAGTGCAGTTTCGAACGCATTTCACTCATATATAATTCATTCTTTTTTAAGTTATACTCTTTTTTACGACTAAATCTATTCCAAAAATGTATTTCCGAAAATATATCTCCGAAACTTATTGAAAATAACATGACATGAAATTCAACCATATAATCAAATGAAGAATGCATAGAAGTACCAAAATTTATTGAATAAAAAGTACAATTAGATAACAAGTTCGTAAACATGAATTTAACTCATAAGATTAATAAAATTACTGAAACGTCTAATGAATTAAAATATGTATATTTCTGAAGAAATCTTATACTAAAAAACTAGCAATTGATTCTCACATAAATATATCAGAAACTTTTAATTCATATTTTCACTAAGTGTTGAAAATGTATTTCTGAAAAAATTCTAAAAATACATTTTAAAAATAAATTTTATCGTAAAATGAAACATAATTTAAAAATAAATAAATTATATATATATATATATATATATATATATATATATATATATATATATATATATATATATATATATATATATATATATATATATATATATATATATATATATATATATATATATATATATATATATGCATCAGAAAATATATTTTAAAAAATTACGAGGTTTTATGTCTACATACTAAACCAAGTGGTAATGGACATAAGGGTATACTGAGAAAAATCCAAATCACCTACATAGAAAATAGTGAAGGTTTGAAATGAAATGAGTTTATACAAAGAGATTTCCTTCACCTTATAAATCAACTTTATAAGAATTAGTTACATGCAATATAAAAAATAAAATAAAAACCATTCTCGATAATACCCTCATCATATTCAATAATCTTCTTAATTTTCAATCTTTACCCTTTTCAAAAAGATCCTTTTAGATGCTTTTTTGTTCTTCATGATGTTTCTTAGTTTTTGTTCTTTCTGAACATATCCACTCTAGAATATTCAAGCACTATAAACTTCTTCAACATGTTTTCTCAAATTCTTCCAAAAATAATAGCTTTACAAAATTTTATTTTTAACACAACCAAAATTTATATTCACTCTATTAACATCACTTTCTTTCAAATCATAAAGAATGTTAGAAAAAAATGAAAACATAAAGAAAAAAGAGGAATACGATAATAACATAAGAAATCAAATAAAAATTCAAAATCGAAAAAAAAAATATTACGATTGTTATTAAATGATAATCAAATAATAATATTATGTGAAAATTATTACAACACATAGACTATATCACTAATCATCCCAAGACCGTAATACACTTTCACTTTCCGAAAAAAATATTAAATTACCTTTCACAACACTCTAAAACAAGAGTATAAGAGAAAATATAAAAAAAATCAAATACAAGTTTAAAGTGCTTTTGACCGGTATATCTTATAACGAAGAACTTGAATTCTATATATAGTCTTGGATTCTCTCTTCTTTCACAAAACTAAGTAATGTAGGACTTTAAAGAATTTGAATCTTATTTATAGTTTTGGACTCCATCTTCCTTCACAAAACTAAATGTGAGATTTCTTCAACATGTATATTTTCAACCTATCCCAATATTCTCCACCTTGATTGAAAATAATACATTAACTTTCATTGTCTTCACCGAAAATCATACTCCACCATAAAGATTATAGTCACTTGAAGTTACATCACTCCAAGAATTTTCACATTGTCTTCACTGACAATCATAATTTTAAAAACTATCATACTCCACCTAAAGAAGAGTATACTTAACTTGAAGCAAAACAACTTCAAGAATTTCCACATGTCAAAAACTGGGTTGAAAACTTATGGTGCAACTTCTATGTTGGTAGGAAGCTCTCAACCATCGACATAGTCTCACAACACATTTTACATCAATGCACATGTGTTAATCTGCTAGTAATAACTTATTTCTATGACAGCGGAAATATCATGAAGACACACTTCTCAATTATTAGAGAAGATCATAACCTCCCACAACGGGGGAGACATTGCTAATATTTGATTTAATGTCTTTCTCTAATGTTGCCCCATCAGGACGGTTATAATTTATATGTCCAATCTTTTTACATTTCCAACATCTTACACTAATTTCATTGTTTTTCTTCATATACGACCTTCCTCTAGCAACCAACATTGAGTTTGATGAAGTATTATCTCCACCATTCAATCTTCTTTCTTCAAAAATAATTTTACTAGAAACTTCTTCAAAACTCAAAGTTTCCTTCTCATATATCAAAACAAGTTTAATATGCTTATAGGAAGATGAAAGAGGCCATATGAGTCTCAAAACTTTATCTTCATCATCAATCTTGACTCCAATAGTTTCTAATTCATAAGCAATACCATTTAGAACACTTAGATGATCAAATATTTTTGTATGTTCATCCATACGTAAGCTATGAAATTGTTCCTTCAACAATAAACTATGATATAGCCCTTTAAGTTTGTCCCAAAGCTCTTTGGCTGATGACGTACCAAGAACTTTTGTAAGAACATTCTTAGCCAAAGACATGTGGATTATAATCAAAGCTCTCAAATATAGTTTCTCCTATTTCTCGTTGTCCATGTTAAAAATGTTTCCTTTGAACGCCTTGTGTGATCCTAATTGTATCAAAACATCTTTGACTTAAATTTTTCACAAGTCAAAATTGATTCTTCCATCAAATTTCTCTAATTCAACTTCATTGCACTTAAAAAACTTGACATTACAGCCAAAACCAATCCTGCAGTAAAATAAAATTTCCAAACTAACAGAGTATAAAATTTCTTCTCTGATGTGGAAGATCAAACAAAACTACAACCACAGAGTATACTAAAAAACTTATACCCACCAAACCAAGGCTCTTGATACCACTTGTTTGGAAAAATCGACATAAAAAAAAATAAAAGAACACAATCACATAACATTCATACAAATCTCTCTTATTTTAACAAAAAAAATTATCACATTAATTTTCTTCATTTTCACCAAAACATAATACTCATACATTTCATTTTAAAAAATGAAATATAATATTATGAGTTATGGTGAAAGAACGAACAACAAAGGAGTAGAAAGGAAGACACCTATTGAACAAAGAAAGTAGTTCGTTGGAAGGTGGAATTGTCAACGTGATGTATGAAGTAAAGAAAAAATTTAAATATTAAATAGCCAATATGATTTGTATGTATTGTTAAAAAATTTCTTTAAAGAATACTTAAAAAAGAAAATTAGTTTTTTAGAAGATGAGAAGACATAGTATAATAAATTTATTTACGTCATTCTTATAATTTATTAACGGATATGGATATCCGCGGGTATGATATCATTAAATTTGTATTTATATTCATTACTAAACAGATATTTAAATATCTATCTATTTTATCCATGAATATCTATTAAACTATCCGCCCGAAATTTATAATAGATGGATTTTTTGACATCTCTAACCTACCATATTTATGACCTTTGGTCATTCTATGTTAATGTCGTTATAAATAAAAATAATATTGTTTAAATTGAAACACGGTAAAAAATAACTTAAAAAGGGTAAATTCTTTAGTACCATAAGTTTAAGTACTTTTAGTGTAAATTATGTTAAAATTCTAATTTATTTTAAAATTAAATAAAATAAATGAGATGATTGTTTAAGAGTACCTATATTCAACTAAATTCAAGAGTATTTGAGTGTTCACCCTTAAAAAACCAAGTAAATAAAAAAGATAACATAATAAAATAAAATAAAATAATGAGGTGGCAATGAATCATAGTGTTTGATTGGTCAAGAGTATTGATATCTAACTAAATTCAAGGAGACGGGACTATTCACCCTTAAAAAAACCAAATAAATAAAAAAGTCAACATAATATGTTTTTCGAAAAATTGCGTGTGGTTTTTAATAGTTTGGTTTGGAATTGTACCGAATCTTTGTCTTTGATTAAAAGATTAGGATGAGATTGATTGTCTATTCTTTATGAGAGTAGAGGAAATTATATCTGAGAAGTTTGGTTCTCTAATCCTCGCGTGTATATTGGTTTGTAGGTTTGATTTATTTTTTGAGTTGTTCTTGTTATGGCATCGTTTTCCTTTTGTATTGGGTTAGCACCCCCTTATATTTTTTTAATACAAGTGTTTATCGGAAAAAATTCAAAAACCAAAATTGAAACTAAAACCACTTTTTTCCGATTAAATCAAATACTATAATTTGATAAACTGAATTGTTTCCCTTATTTAAGGTGTGTTTGGGTTGATAGTGGATAGAATTGATTTACAGAGAATTGAGTTCGGTAGAATTGATTTTTATAAAATTGAATTTAGCATAATTGATTTATGTATATATATACATTTATGTAAAAGTGAATTGAATAATAAACTTCAGAATAAAAATTGTTAAATTGTAATTCAGTGTGTCGAAACTATGTGTCGAAAAGATTTGATTTGTTTTAGATTTAAATAGATTTGATTTAAGTCTAGAATAAATTAGATTTTATTTAGGAACAAAATAGATATTTTGGGCTCTGGGCTTAGGGTGTAAGCTCAGTTATAAATAGAGGGAGTAACCCCTATTTTTGTAAGCAAGTCAAGCAAGTCATTCACAGTATTTTGCAGTTGCAAAGTGAATAATAAAGTTTTCACAGTTTGTGAGCAGAGAGAAACTCTGCAGAAATTATTTGTCTTGTCTTCTTTTCTTTATTTTTCTCATAATTAAATTGTCATTGTGGTAGAAGTTCATCATAGAATTTGGTAGATTTCACAGTTTGTGAGCAGAGAGAAACTCTGCAGAAATTATTTGTCTTGTCTTCTTTTCTTTATTTTTCTCATAACTAATCATCATTGTGGTAGAAATTCATCATAGACTTTGGTGAGTTTCCAACATCTGGTATCAAGAGCTTTGTTTCGATTCAAGGAAAGTATCAATCAAGAACGATGGAAGAATTCACGATGACAACTTATGGAAATGCAAACTATCCAACAACACTACCAATTCTGAAAGTTGACAACTATGAGAATTGGTGCAAACAGATGAAAGTCTTATTCAGGTGTCAAGGTCTTTGGGACCTTGTAAAATATAGAGTCGAAGGGCTTGGAGAAAACGCTTCAGAAGAAGAAAAGAAGAAATACATAGAATCTGAGAAGTTGAGTTATAAAGCATTATTTATAATTCATCAATGTATCAGCCCAGACAATTTCGAAAAGGTTAGTGATTTAGAATCTGCAAAAGAAGCTTGAGAAATCCTTAAGAAGTCTTTTGGAGGCGCTGAGAAGGTGAAAGAAGTGAGGTTACAAACTCACAAAAGGACGTACGAACTGCTTCAGATGGAAGACAGTGAAAGCATATCTGATTTCTTCACTAGAGTTACAAAAATAGTAAATCAAATCAAGATATGTGGAGAAACGTTAACAACAAGAGCTGTTGTTTCAAAGATTTTAAGATTTTTGACCCCTAAGTTCGACCACATAAAAGAGGGGAAAGACTTGTTGAAATTGACAAAGGAAGAGCTTCAAGGGACGCTTGAATCTCATGAACAAAGAATGAACGTAAGAGCTGCAGGAAAATCGAAGAGTGATGTGGCCTTGCAGGCACATTCAGCAAAAGAGACCAAAGGCAAAGGAAAGTGTTTCGACAGAGGTAGAGGTGGCTACAACAAATCGAATGGTAGAAGAAACCAAATCGAAAGAAATGTGTCGAATCAAAGAAGATCATACCAAGGCAACCAAAGAGGTGGTGTTGCAAATAGAGGAAGAGGTGGTGGTCGAAAACCTGATAAGAGTCACATTCAATGTTACAATTGTCAGAAGTATAGACATTATGCGAGTGATTGTCTAGAAAAACGAAAGAATCAAGAAAGTGATGCAAAGCTTGCAAAACATGAAGAAGAAGAGATGATGATAATGGTCACAATAAGATATGAAGATAGATTCAAGGACCAATGGTACTTGGACTCAGGATGCTCATCACATATGTCTGGAAGGAAAGACTGGTTTGTCAATATAAAGCCCTCAATGAAAAATATGGTAAAATTTGCAAATGACAATACCCTAGCAGCTGAAGGTATTGGTGATGTTATAATTATGAGGAAAGATGGCAAAAGGTCAGTAATCTCCAATATGTTGTACATACCAGGAATGAAGAGCAATTTGCTTAGTATAGGAAAGTTGGTCGAAAAGAATTATAAAGTGTTAATCGAAGATAAGATGATGAGAGTCGTTGATGCAAATGGGAGATTAATCTTGAAGGGTCCTATGTCTCAGAATCGAACCTTCAAGATTGAACTAAATATGATGGAGCACAAGTGCCTTTCAACTGCAGCTAGCAGAGATGAATGGATATGGAATTACAGACTAGGCCATCTCAAATTCAGAGACATCAGAGATTTGAAGAGAAAAAATATGGTTTCAAGATTGCCTGAAATTGACATTCTAAATGAAGTATGTGAGGAATGTGTGCAGGAGAAGCAACACAAGAATAGCTTCAACAAGGATGCAGGAAGCAGATCGAAGGCTATTCTTGAAGTCATATACTCTGATGTATGTGGACCAATCCAGGTGGATTCGATGGGAGGTAACAAATACTTTGTTATATTCATAGATGATTTCAGTCGAAAGCTATGGACTTATCTGATCAAGAAGAAAAGTGAAGTGATCGAAGTATTTTTCAAGTTTAATTCTATGGTCGAAAGACAAAGTGGTCGAAAGCTTAAAGTTTTGAGAACTGATGGTGGTGGAGAATATGTGTCGAAAGATTTCGACATGCTATGTGAAAAGGAAGGGATTCTGCATGAGGTGATGCCACCCTATACTCCACAACAAAATGGAATTGCAGAAAGGAAGAATCGAAACATCATGAATATGGTGAGAAGTATGTTGAAAGGCAAGAATTTACCTAAAGAGTTTTGGGGTGAAGTTGTTTCAACTGCAACATACATTTTGAACAGATATCCTACAAAGAAGCTAGAAGAAATTACTCCAGAAGAATGTTGGTCTGGTGTGAAGCCTAGCTTGAGTCATCTGAAGGTATTTGGATCTATTTCACATAGACATGTGCCAGATCAGTTAAGAAGAAAACTTGATGATAAGTCAAGTTAAATGATTCTAGTTGGATATCATTCGACGGAAGACTACAAGTTGTTTGATCCAGCGAAAAAGCAGATTGTAATCAGTAGGGACATAATCATAGATGAGTTTAAAGAATTGGATTGGACTGAAAATGTCAAGAAAGATTAAGTGGGAATCCTATTCGAAGAGCCAGAAACTCAAGTCGAAAGAGAAGTTCGACAAGAGGAACCAGCAGATGTACCAAGTATAAGCAGACCTCAAAGAGCAAGACACATGCCTGCAAGATTGCAAGATTGTGTGATTACATCAAATAATGTGATAGATGATGAAGGTGAGATGGTACATTATGTTTTCTATGCAGATGTCGAACCTGTTAATGCAGCTGAAGCATTGAAGGATTCAAAGTGGGTGAAAGCAATGAACGAAGAAGTGAAGTCTATCGAAGACAATAACACTTGGTCACTTGTCAAATTACCTCAAGGCAAGAAGGTAATTGATGTCAAGTGGGTATATAAAGTGAAAACAAATTCGAAAGGGGAAGTAACTTGACACAAAGCTTGGCTTGTGGCGAAAGGATTTATACAGAAAGAAGGAATAGACTTTGATGAAGTTTTTGCACCTGTTTCTAGGATCGAAACAATCAGGTTGGTTGTTGGTCTAGCAGAAATAAACAGTTGCCACATATGTCAAATGGACGTGAAGTGTGCATTCTTAAATGGACCCTTAGAAGAAGAAGTTTATGTTAAACAACCAGTTGGGTTTGTGAAACATGACGAAGAAAGAAAGGTGTGCAGGCTGCATAGAACCCTGTATGGATTGAAACAAGCTCCAAGGGCTTGGAATAAGAAAATTGATAGTTTCCTAAGGGAGAAGGAATTTGTGAAGTGCACAACTGAACATGGAGTATATGTAAGAAGAAGCAAGAGTAATTTGCTTATACTATGTCTCTATATAGATGATTTGTTGATAACAGGTAGCTGCAAAAGTGAGATCGAAGACTTCAAAGATGATCTCAGCAAGGAATTCGAAATGTCTGATTTGGGTGAGATTTCATATTTCCTTGGTATCAAATTCTACAAGAGCAGTAGAGGTTTGATGATGCATCAAAGAAGATATGCAAGAGAAATTCTCAAGAGATTTGAGATAGAAGAATGCAACCCAACTTCGACACCTGCAGAGCCAAGACTGCAACTGTCGAAAGATACAGATGAAGATGATGTTGATCCAACCCAATACAGAAGACTTATTGGATCATTAAGATATCTTTGTCATACAAGGCCTAACTTAGCATACAGTGTATGTATGGTAAGTAGATTCATGCAAAAGCCAAAGGTATCACGTCTAGCAACAGTGAAGAGGATACTAAGGTATCTCAAATGAACTTTCGATTATGGCATTTTGTTTCCTGCAGTTGATAAAAGAAAAGAATGCAAGTTAGTGGGATACACTGATTCGAGTTGGTGTAGTGATGCTGAAGATCGAAAATCAACAGCAAGATATGTGTTTATGCTAGGTGGTGCACCAGTTTCTTGGAATTCAAGAAAGGAACCAATAGTGGCATTATCATCATGTGAAGCAGAATACATAGTTGCTTCTCTTTGTGCATGTCAAGCAACTTGGATAGTGAACTTGGTCGAAGAGATAACAAGGAAAGATCATGGAGCAATTACCATGAAGATCGACAACATGTCAGCTATTAATTTGGCAAAGAATACAATAGCACATGGTCGAAGTAAGCACATCGAAATGAGGTTCCATTATCTTCTAGAGCAGGTAGCAGATGGGAAGATGAATTTAGAACACTGCAGAACTGAGAATCAGATTGCAGACATCATGACAAAGTCGAAGTATTCACAAAGCTAAGAGCCATGATGAACATAGATAGTTTAGACACAATGAATTAGGTGGTGTGTTAAATTGTAATTTAGTGTGTCGAATCTATGTGTCGAAAAGATTTGATTTGTTTTAGATTTAAATAGATTTGATTTAAGTCTAGAATAGATTTGATTTGATTTAGTAACAAAATAAATATTTTGGGCTCTGGGCTTAGGGTATAAGCTCAGTTATAAATAGAGGGAATAACCCTTATTTTTGTAAGCAAGTCATTCACAGTATTTAGTTGCAAAGTGAATAATAAATTTTTCACAGTTTGTGAGCAGAGAGAAACTCTGCAGAAATTATTTGTCTTGTCTTCTTTTCTTTATTTTTCTCATAACTAATTGTCATTGTGGTAGAAATTCATCATAGACTTTGGTGAGTTTCCAACAAAAATTACTTAGAATCAATTTTAAAAATAGAAATTACAAATTTTAATTTCAAGTAGAATTAAATCTAAATACAGAATCAATTCTATTTTTATTAAACCAAACATCTCAAAATAACTCGAGAGTTATAAAATTGACTTAGCGTGTTCTAAAAGCCAATCCAAAGATATTATCCTTCTCATTGTTATTCACAATAAAAATTGCCACCTCAATACTTCCTCTTACTAAATGCCACCTCTATACTTCCATCCACAGTTTTCTCTCACTCTGATATGTCCTTCCATCAAGCTGTCAGACTGAGATTTTAATCTTTATCTAAGTCTCCTGCTCATGTGTTTGTTTTTATGTTACCTTCTTTATGCAAAATTATGGTTGAGAATGCACATGCACCACATACATTTGTGCAAAATTGTTTGTATTACATTTTGTTTTTGTGTGTAACAAAGAGAGGGAAGAATATTCCAATTATTATATAACAAAATGTTTTACATTTCAATTTACTGAAAGAAAAGAAAAAAGTTACCATATAGTATAAGGTAGAGCCTTTTTATTGTTCCAAAATAAAGAAACAAAAGTAACTTAAAAAGAATCCAAAGAAAAGAAAATTAATATATTACAAATAACATTTATGGCTCAACCAAAGAACAGTGCATATATGACAGATCCAAATCCAATAATGAATACATGAAAATTTGAAGTTATGTGATGTGAATCTGATGAAGAAGGAGCTACTGGAATGTTCCCAAAAGCTGCTTGATAAGAAGGTGCATTTGCATTTGCAGGCAATGAATTAGGACTATTAGCTTCTTCTACATCAACATTTCCAATTCCACCAACAGATATATGAATCTTTTGATTCTTTTGGCAATGACCATTTACTCCACTTGTGAAGTAAAAATCACCATGTGATGATGTTATATTAAACAAAGAGTTACCATTGTTCATAAACAATATTGGATCTTTAATGTTGCAGCTTTTGTAGGATTCTTGTGTCACTTGAATCAATGAATCTTGACTTGGAGGATATAGAAACACTACAAGAAAAATAATGAAGTTAGAAAAATGTAGAAATTGGTGTAAAAAAAAAGAAGGAGATATTGGGATAGATACTTACAAAGTGAGTCTCCAAGGGTGAAGTTGTGAAGTTTGGACCATTTGGTGTAGATTTGTGGATTTGTTGAGGAGGGTAAGCTCCAAGCATTTAGATCTCCAACTTTGTATTGGAAAGAGAAGACTTTGGTTTGGATTTGGAGAAATGTCAAGAGGAGAGAACAAAGAAAGAAGAAGATCTTGTTATGAATGGCCATATTTTTCTTAGATTTAGGACCCCAGCAAGGAGGACTTTTATTGGCTTGAAATCTCGCAGCGCAACTTGAACATTTATAAATGGTTGTTCAATGAAATTGATTGTTGGAATCTATGCTTATATTATATTATTCTTCTCTTTGAAAAAACCAACTATTATTATTATTATTCGACTAAATAATCTCAATTGATAGTTGTGTAGAGATATTTTATCGTAGAAAAGTTAATTTAGCGACATTTATATACAATTTAACTATAGAAAAAAATTTAAAAATGTTTGAGAGATATAGATAGGCATTATTCATTATAAGAGTAGACATATCAAATCATGAATTACAAGATAGGAAAAGAGGTGAGGTAGACAAGTGAAAAAAATATGCTTAATACTTTGCACATGGCCAGCTAGTTTGTTTATAATTGAAGTGGGAAGGGAATGGTCTGTTTTTGTGCGGGGCGACCAAGTTTAGTTAATAACACATCACATGGTAAACAAAATGGAATCATGTGGTTTATTTACTAAAGTGAGGACTATAAATAAACCACAACTCAATGAATATATGTATACATATTATTCGGTTAAAATCCAATTCGTTCCATGTCATGTGGAGTGAATTGAAAAAACGTTAATATAAGCAAAATATTTTCATTTTGAGGCAAACGCTAAATCATAAGACTAATAGATACAATCCATGTCATTTAAAAAATATTAAAAACTTAAAAGAAAAAACAATATTACAATGCCACATCATGTTTTTCTTATTCACTAATTTTTTTAAAGGTTAAAATGAGAGAATCTTTAAACGATAAGGATAAGATTGTTTATGGTATAATTCGTTAAAAAAATTAAATTCAATTGAATAAAAATATTTTAATTTATTTAAAACCAAATCGAATCAAAATTGTTGATTTGGTATATCATTTTGAATTCTGTGTTAAAAGATAATTTTCTCAAACCGAACTATTTGTTGAAGAATTGAATCGTGAAATTAATTTTCAAATTTTTTGTGAAAAAATTAAAACTTATTTTTAATATTATTTAATTTTCAATTTGATTTGTTTGTCATATCTTTTGATTCAATAATTAAACATAAATGTTCGATTATTTTAACTTTAATTTTGTTCGGTTATATATATATATATATATATATATATATATATATATATATATATATATATATATATATATATATATATATATATATATATATATATATATATATATATATATATATATATATATATATATATATATCCTTGACTAATTAATGTAATATTCAGTTATTTAATATTCATTTTTATTAATCTGACTAGAATGGACCGTCACGGCTAGCTCGAGTAGACACTGAATGAGATGGGGGGATACATGTAAGACACTCTGATGCCAAAGTAAGTTGCGGAATAAGCAAGCAAGCGTGAGTTAGAAAGTGTTGAATATCTGACCCTCTCGAAAGAGAGGGTATTTATAGCCCCCAGCGTTAGATCAAGGTGTCTTCATTGGGCTGGTCAAGCAGGCCCAACATAGAGACCGCCAGGACCTACGTGAGTAATGGGGACCCGCACGCGGTCCCCTACCTGGATGACGTCCTCCGCAAGGTCAGGAGGATACGAATGCGATCTTCCCGGGACCACGAAGACTCTGTAATATCCAGAGACGTTGGTAGTTAGCCCTACGAGGAGGATGCTCGAGAGGAGCACCTGCTCGTCATGGGCGATCCCCGCCATACGCGAGGTCGATAGGGGACCAGTCTTGGTCGACGAGCTGGTTGAGGTGTCCTCGAAGCCTTCATGGTCGGAGGTGACCGTCCTCAGTCTACTCGGGGCACTTTCCCCGTGTGGTGGGGTTGTCTCCTCGTGGGGAAAGGGTGGTAGTTGCCTGCCGTGTTCGAGGGTAGAACCGGTCAGTGGTGCAGATTGACACACTTGGATTGGACCTCACTGGGAGTTGGGCCAAGGGCAGGCCCAGTCCAGAACAGGAGCCCCCCAAGTCGTTGCTCCTGATGGAGGAGTCATGACTTAATTCTAGTTTGTCCTTTTGCGAGGTAAGTTGGTCGACACGAAGTTTTTATACCGTGGACGGAGAACATTTTCGGTTCATGATTTTGCTCCGAGCATCGGTCGAAGTGTGTTCGAGGAGGACTCGCGGGGAGAAGATGATACACTTGTCAGACACGTGGTGTGGCTTTTGGGAGCAGTAATGATGACCTAGGGAGTAGGGGGCATGATTGCCTGTACATGTAGGTGTCGAGGAGAAAGGCAGCTTGTGAGCTGCCCGACGCGACGTTTCACATTCAATTCCAGCTCTATAAATAGGGATCCAAGGCTTATAATATATTTTCATATTTTCGCGCTATCCACTTTCTCCGCTGTCAACACCGTGCCTTTTTCCAGAATCCTTGAAATTGCCACACAGTCTGCCGCGTACTCTTCCTCAACCACCGTTGTTCTTCATCTATTCTTCAAGTAAGCGTTCTTTTTTCTTGATATCCTGTGTATAGATAGATTTTAATGATGTTTAGTAGCAGGATTTCGCATCTAGGGGGTTTCGCCCGGGGAATTCATGCGTTTAGGCGTATGATTTATGATTATGCCTGTGATATTCATGCGTTTAGGCGTATGATTTATGATTACGCCCGTGATATTCATCCTTTCGTCAGTACTTAGGTTAGTCTTCCCTGTGATCTCCATGTGTTTGGCTAACAAATTTGTGAACTTGGTCATGAGATTCATAGTTTGCTCGCCATATCCTTCCTGTGCCCGGTATATTTATGAAAAAACAGGCATTCATCGTTAGGATCATTGCATGATCTTAAAGGATCAGCATGATTTTCATGGGCCGGTCGAGGTTCACGTATTTCCCCTTTTTGTGCGAATGATTGTCGACTTGGTCTGGGCCTTGCTTAGCCTCTTCATCTGTGTCGTGGAAAGGTGGATTTTCTGTAGAATTCACTGGTTTCATGTGCTTTGCAGGTAAATGGCCGACACTTCTGAGTCATCAGAGCATATGGACACCGAAGGAACCAGCGCAGCCGAGGAGAGCATCAATCTGGTTGACACGGTCGACGATCCTACTCTGGATTGGGTTGGTGCAGAACCCCGAGGAATAGCCTCAACCTATAGTTACACCGGGAGGCAAGCCTATACGGTCGTCGAGTATAGCGGCGGCCAGGAGGGTTTTCGAAGAAATTTCAAAATCATGAGGCTGACGCAAGACGCTCGCATATGCTCGGAGTTCACCCAGGATGCCTTCCCTGTGTATGAGGTCGTGTTCAAAGACCTTGGACTTCGGCTTCCTTTTAACGACTTCCAGATGGGGGTGTTCAATTATTTGAACTTGGCGCCCTCCCAGCTTCATCCTAACCCGATTGCCTTTATTCGGGCATTCGAACTTAGATGTCAGTTCCTGAGGATCGGGGCGACCATTCCCTTGCTCTTCATGGTTTTTCACTTGCAACGGCAGTCTCAAGGAGGGAAACATAACTGGGTATCCCTTAAACAGTCGAAGAGATTGTTTAGGATGTACATGGATTCTGTCTGGGACTTTAAGGACAAGTGGTATATCTTGCAACCATCTACCCAAACATCCTTGGATTCCTTGTTCGACCCGGCTACCATTGTGGACGAGGATGGGGAGCCGTGCTTGGACGCCGAGGGTAATCCTGAGATTGGGAGAATCTCAAAGTTTCCCATCCACTGGTGCTCGGCCCACTACGACCACGGTCCCGGATATTACCATACTTCCGCCAGCAGTATGAGCGTCGAAGACGAGGAGGCATGTGGCATCCTCAATCGATTCTTCGACAGTTTCTTCCTCTCCAGGGGGGTTACGAGGGAAGGACACGACGTCCTTGATGAAGACAGCGAGCCAACGTTCAAGGCACGTCTGATCAATACCAAGGCGCTCATCGAGTGTCAGTCTTATGGGCAGGTTGTAGATCTCTTAGGTTTCCTACTTACTTTTATTATATTGCTTGCCTTATTTTGTTTCTTTGACGAAGCTGACCCGGACACATTTTCTTTGTTTTTTCAGGTCACATGGCAGAGCGCCGCGAGAGATTTCCTAAGTTGACCCAGGAGAAGAAGAACAAGAGGTTGGTGAAACCGCAGCAAGCTACGCGCATGGGTCCAGCCCTCGAGTCGGTCAGGGAAGGATCTATTGGGTCCTCGGGTTCTCGTGACGTCGAGCGCCAAGTTGTGTTGTTGAGCAAGAAACAAAGTCATCCAGAAGGTGGACATGCTGATGTAACTGATGGAGGGGCGGGTGCCCGGGCCTTCATCCTACCACCCTGCTTCGTGGAAAAAGACTTCTTCGAGGGTTTTCCCTTGACCGTGTCTGATAGCGAGTCTGACATCATCAGGCGGCTCGACAAGGAAGATCTAAGGAAGCACCTCGCTGCCAGCATGGTTGGGGTGGTGAAGATGGCAGAGATGGTCGTTGTTCTGGCGGGCGAAGGGTCAGACTCCTCCGATCGGGTCAAGGAACTGGAGTCGGATAAGGCGACTCTTGTGACAAAAACCCGCAAGCTGAAAACCGCTCTTGAACGAAGCGAGGAGATGTTTCGTGAGCAGTCCGACGTGTCGGCGGGGGAGAAAGAGAGAGTCGAGAAAGCCCTCGAAGAGAAAGACTGCCTCCAGCTCGATAAGGAACGGTTGGAGAGTGATAACCAACGGCTGACGAGGGAGGTTGTAGATTTGAAGGCTGCTATGATTCCCGCGGAGGGTGAGCCGGATGGGGTAGCCGATTTGCGCATGCGTGCCTACTTCATTTCTCAAATTCAACTCCTAGAGTCGGACTGTGTTGACGCCTTGGCCGATGGTTTTAAATTCTCCATGAATAAGCTGTCCGTGCTGAACCCAGGATTAAACACTGAAGGAACCGGGGTTTTGTCCCAAGTGATTGATGGTCGGGTGGTTCCCCCTCCTGACTCTCCCGAGGTTGAAGTGAGTACTCCGGGGAGCGATTAACATTTTTATTTTTTCATCTTATTTGCATTTGGGCCTGTGTGCATGTGATCTTTGTAATATTCAGACATCTTCGGCCCAAGTGGTTGCCATTGATACTTATTTCACTTTGTTTTAATGCCTATCTTTGTTATTTTCAGCTTATTGTTATTTTTGTTTGTTGTTGTTTTTTACTTGGTTATTTCATGAATACTTGTATATCCTGCATGCTCGACCATTGTTTGTGGTCGTTATGAATTTTCCACGAAGTTCTTGTTTTTCGTGTGGAGACATGTGCTCGACCCTAATATTAGTTCGACACGTGTTAAAATGTGTCGAGGGCACGGAGTGGGGATCCACGGGACGAGCGTATGATCGCGGTCGGGATCCTACGCTCGTAATGTGAACTGCCTATCGCGAGCTGGGTGTTCTTCCATGTTGGAGTACTTCGACGGCAGAGCTCGATCGAGGTGTCCCTGTCGGGCTAGGACACTTTCGTCAAAATGAACGACATCCTGCATTTTGTTAGTTTGTAGGTCACGTCCGTACCTCGGCGCGCCTATGTGGTCAAACTTTTCCCTTCGTCGGCTGAAGAGGAATATTCGACGACAAAAGTCCTCAGCAGGTGAGGGACTTAGCTATAATATTGTTTTAGCTTCGCAGCATTCCAAGATCGAGCTAGTGGTTCCCCGTTCAATTGCTCGATTTTAAATTGTGTTAGATTGAAAAACTATAATCTAGTTATAATGTTTTTGCAAAAAAAATATATAAGATAGAATTCAGATACGTATCTTCGAATTTACTCTTCACCAAATTTATAAATACATCTTCAAATATTTTCTTAAAAATTATGATGGATATTTCATTTACTAAGGAAGAAAGATTTTAAAGATATATTTGTGAATTTAAAATTGCCCATAACAAAAGCAGGCATTTCAATATTTAAGTTAATCATTGAAGACAAAATCATCATGTTTAACCACCATGAATAGAATCTAAAAAGAAGTCAAACAGATTAAAGTTGTTTTAACTTTAAAAAATAGATTTTTTTTTTTAAAATAAAATTTTTAAAATCATTTTTTAAAATATTATAAAAAAAATTATATTTATTTTTTCTAAATTAAAAGACTAATCTTGATATTCTATAACATAAACTTATATTATTGAAGATTAAAATATAGTTAAATCACAATTTTAAAAAAATATATATTTCAAAATTGATTTTTATACAAAATTATTTGAAATAATTTCAAAATTAAATGATTTTTTGAAATTTTAAAATTTAATTTTTTTTCAATAAAATGATCAAATTTATAAAATAACATTTTTAATAACTATTCACACCAAATTTTTATAAAAGTTTTTTTTTTAATTCTTTTTCACACGATCTATAACACTAAAAATATTTTTTTTTTAAAAACCAAAACAAACTGCCCAAAAATTAGATGAGACTTTTGATTTTTTTCAAAAGAGAAAGTTACAGAAGAAAAGAAAAGTAGAAAATGCCTAAAGGTATATTTGTATTGATGAATGTAAAATAATTTTACCTTCGTCCCTACCCTAATTATAAGATCGTATCGAGTAAAATCGTATTGAGTTTTTTTCTTGTCCTCTTTTATAAGACTTTCTTCAACTTTTAAAGTGCATTAATAACTTTTTTCCATATATTTTTAATAGTACAATTTTATAATAACTTTTCTTCAAATATATTTTTCTGTAATTTATAATAAGTACACTTGTATAAACATAAATTATTTCTCTCTCTTAAAGATAAACTTATAAAACTGTACAAATTGTCAATAAATTTAATACTCCAACCAACTTTCTTAATTAGCATAATTTAGCTTTGGGATCTTATATTTAGGGATGGAGATAGTACATACGATGAAAAGTGGATTTGAGTAATAACTACATTAAACCTATTTACAGTCCTTCATAAACCAGTAACTAACTACTAACTACATTTCTATTAGAAAGCAAAATCAATTTTGCATCAAAAAATTA